>VWZE01011231.1:164610-175861 GCA_013396675.1 Eubucco bourcierii
AAAAAAAAAAAGAAAAGGGGGGGAAGAAGGCAGAAGGAACTTAGCAATGAAATTGCACAAGGTGTCAGATGCCACTGGAGGAAAGATAAAAGTAGTTGCATCATCATCTAAAAGCTTATGCCTATGAAACAATTGTCAAGATGTTTCCTTTCATCAGTGCAAGATCTTGTTTTAAGCAATATTTGCATTGTATTTGTTATCCCAAAGTTACCTCATAATTTACTTCCAGGATCATGAGCATGTATCATTACTAACACACAATCAATTCACACTGTGTACTCCAAAAGCTCAAAAATACATCTGCAAGTCATTTTCTGTGAGAAGCAAGAAACGGCAGGATTTCCCTACTGAGCGCTCAGCACTGTAGAAGGCTGAAGAGTTTAAGAGTTAGAGTTGCTTTTGTTTCCTTATCTCCTTTTCTTCTTCTATCCCTGTCTAATGCTACAGCTTACACCAATGCAGTGAAGAGGCTGTCAAATCAACGTGGTTAGGAAAGCAGAAGAACAAATTAACAGAAGTTTCTTTCCAGTGTGATCATGCAACAGAAGAAATTGCAAAACATTTACTAAAGTTAAAAAGTGGCCAAACTAACGTTTCATGCATGCAGTTGTTTTACTATTAATTTAAATATTACCCAAAAAAAAAAATTAAAAAAAAAAAAAAAAATCTGCTGGCTATCACCTATCTTCAAAAACGATTTGGAGATTCTTGGCTTTGGTAACAGTGTTAAGTATTACATCGGGGTTCTCATACATTAACATCCAATGGCATACAAAACGAAGTGTGAGAATTCAGTAATAGCCAGCATGTGCTCCATGCATGCAGTTATGAAGAATCTAACATTACTGGGAGAAGTAAAACAAACTGTCAAACATGCAGCAAGTCTGAAGCATACCAAGTGTATAAAATGCAGCTGAAGGAAAAGAATGCAACAGAGAAGAAAAATCTAACGTACAGGCACTACATTTTCATCGCATGAACCATTGCACACTTTCACAAATACAGATCCCCTTGATTTAAGATCTGTGGGATTTTTCTTTGTTGTACAATTGTCATCTTTCCAGTTTCCCATCACATTACAGAGCCCAGCCCTGCTCCCACTTTGCAAATTAAAATAGGCACAAAATGATTGCCTTTTTATTTGTTTTCTGGAAGAGTTTACAAAGCAAATACAGATTATATATGTGCTATGTTTCATCTTTTTTAAACGGAAATATAGAGCCTTGATTAGTATTAAAGGCAGAGCGGGGAGTAAAAAGTTAAAAAGACAAGCACTGGGGTAATGCTGCTATCCCTCCATCCAAGCACACAGTGACAATCTTACTGGTAATGCCTGCTGCCCTTTCAGTTCATTCTCAGTCGACATTAGTAGCAACTCTAATTCCTTTATTCGTTTTTCTTTCTCAGGGTCTTCATCATTATAGTGTCTCTGAAATTAAGAGTTAAGGGAAAAGAAAAGATAAAGGTCTGATAGGATGTAGCAACTAAAATGCTTATGGCTTGCCGTCCTGCGGTTACAATAGCCAAATCAGAGTCAAAGGTGGAACAAATGTCAATTGTGTTTTCCACTACCAAAGTCCCTGCTGAATTTCAGTATAGACATTTGAAATGGAGAAAAGTGAAAGCTATCAAACCAGAAGTCAACTACTGTGTTTTAAATCCACTTCAGAAGAAGTAATTTTTAGTTATGTTAGAACTCCCCCACTTTCCCCATTTTCTCTATTCACCACACTTCATTACATTAAAATGTTTCCTTAATGTCCAATATCTCCACTTTGATTTATCAAATGTTTAACCAATTGACTCTTGAAATGAGATTCAAGTTATCTACCTGAATAGCTGCAGCAGCTGGCTGAGGAACATTGACAATATTTACATGCAGTGCTACTGGATATGGGATCTGACCAGGGACCTAGGCCAAAAGCAAAAGACACTAGAAGTTATTATTTCTATCATATTGCCCACATTGTGAATATGTGTTAAGCATACTTTGGTTTTAGATACTTAACATTTATAATCTATTGAGAGGAAACAGCAATGTTTACAAGAAAACAGACACTTTTTTTTTTTTTTAGTAGGAATATGACAGTGAGAATTATTACAGAGGAAGAAAGAAAAATCATACTGTGAATACCTATGCTCCCTGAATAAGATGAAAAATTTACAGATGCGTTTGTAAGTAATTTCAAAATTGAAGTGAAAATGCAAAGATGCAATTCATTATCATCTAAAACTCTGTATTATAACTGTCTGAAGAAGCAGCAACATGTTTCGTTATTAATCATTAATAGAAATCAGATTAAAAAACAGTAGTTGTTTACTTGGTTGCAACAGGCAACCCATAAACAATTACTGAAAGGACCATGGGAGATTTTGACAGAGCACAGAATTAATGCAGATTCAACTGATACAAGTAAATGCAATATTCACCACTATAAGAAACAGTACTGGAAATAGGCTCCCTGCTTACAAGACGTTAAAAATGCTGAACCTGATTCCGCCGCTTGAGAGCTGGCAGTCGATCTGAAATGTACATATCTTCATCAATGAATGAAGTCAACATCAAAGAAGTCCTTGGCTGACATTAAACACATACGAGTACACCAAGAGTGGAAGAAAAAATCCTTCATGCCCCCTGAAATCAGGTAAACCTACATTGCACCCAACCTATCCAAAAAAACAAACCAGAAATCCTCCATGTTTTCAGGTGCTTACGTTTTGTGGCTCAGAGATGTGGTAGTAAGGGTAGTCATTGCTCATTGTTGTCTGGCCAGCTATGGGCTGTGCAGGAGGGTTGTGAGCAAAGGTCATCAAGTGGTTGCTCTTCTGAAAGCCAGCTGCTGCTGAGGAGTGACAGGCTTTGGAGGACTCCTGCAGGTAGCCCTCCTGCTCAACCTTCCGGCGCATGGTGGAATTCCAGTGGTTCTTGATAGCATTATCAGTTCTGCAACAGAAATACGTATATTTGAGGAGCTTTAAAAAACAGCACTTACAATTCAAACAGATTAATAGACAGGTAACTACTGCTGGCAGATTCTGTTTAAATTGTGAACTGTTTTCTGACATTCCTCCTGCCCTCACCTTTACAATTACCAGAGTCAGGAAAGATGCTCAATAGAAAAGGCAGGAGAAAGAGAAATGGACTATGGTTGTTTATGTACTTTTTAAAGCAATCTCTCAGTCTTAGGTCCCCACACTGTAAGAAATGGGTAATTTCAGCTCTAACTTATTCCCATGAAGGGAGATGACAGCAAAGGCTAACAAACCTTTGAGGTGAAAAGACTGTCAATATCATCTTCCTAAGTCTTAATATTATAGTGGAGTTTTATTGCATCCCATTACTGGAAAGAAAGACTGTGGCGAACAGCTGTGAAAAGACTCAACCTCCAAGCAACTTTCCAACTGGCCACCATCACGCTATACACCCAAATTCAGTGAACAGAGCTGTTGGTAAATTTCTTAGCACGCAGAAAGACTGAGATTCAAATTCTCACAGAGATGAGTCAGAAAAAACAAACTTATCAAGTCTGTGATACTGTAAGAGTTGACTTTGAAACAGCTCTTCTACTTAAAAGGCATCACCACCACAGTATCATCGAAAGGGGTATCTGTTACAAAAAACACTTTCCAAAAGTAATTACTTTCTTGTTTTCTTCTACAGGGTGAAAGCAGCCTAGGGAATGCTCACTTAAAAAGTTATCATCATCTTAGGCATTGTATTTAGATCCTGAAGATGTTTCCCCAAATAGCAGGCACAGCAATGGGAAGGGAAACCTCTTCCTTGCTTACAATATTTGCTTGACTATGCTTTATGTTAAGTTGCTTTCACTGAAGAGCAAGTAAGACACTGAATCTCTGAAATTACATGCAAGCTGTGTGAAAGATTTCAACGAGACAACTACTTCCGGAGTTTGAGGAAGCCAGTTATTCCTGGTATATACGTGGATGTTGAACAGGTCAAAAGCATCTGGATGACTCAGGAGCTATTACAAGCGCTGAGGCAGCCTTCTCTTAAATAATTTTGAATAAACAGCCCCGATTTTGTGTCGAATGTATATTCTGAATGTAAATTATGTTCTACTTGCAGGACCTGATCCTTTCCTGTTAAACCAATTTGAATTTTGACAGTTATTTAAGAAGCTGTTATGATCTTGCTCTAGTTGCTGATTATTTTGCCTACGGCAAACAACGAAAGCATGTAAAAATAGTGTACGGTTCCATGTACTGAACAAACAGTGTTGGGTTCCATGTACAGAACAAACAGCACTGAGAGAAATGCCCACCAATGTCACTGGCTTTCCAGATTTTGATGGCAGATTTTTCTGATTACTTATCAAGTGCAGCCTGAGGCAACTGAAATGCACTGCTCAGTCCTACAGCTTTTTCCTCTTTTCCTATTTAAGAGCTAAAGGTGTATGTCATTACCGTCCAGGCAGCAACTTTGCAATTTCTGCCCATCTGTTTCCCAGCCTCTTGTGTGCCTGGTAAATAATTCTATCTTCCTCTTCTGTCCAGGAGGTTTTCTTCACTTCTGGATTCAAATGGTTGTGCCACCTCTCCCTGCACTGTTTTCCAATCCTTCCCTTCAAATGCTTAGCAATGACAGACCAGCGCTTTGGACCGTATTTCTGCACGAGTTCTATTACCTTCAAAGAAGGACATAAAAACTGCCTGTATTTAATGATGCATAATGAATCAATGAAATTTTTCTGCGTTGGAGCAATCATTTTCAAAAACACTTTTCAAAATTGCCACATTAAAATTAATATACAATTAAGGTTCCCCACTTCCCATTTATATTTTACCCAAAAGGAAAACTCTTGGTAATACTTCAGGCACTTCTAGAGACTGCCATTCTACGTTACAGAGCTGTGAAGCAACAATAATTAATTTGCACAGAAAAGTTAGAAAGCACTACACAAATAATAAGCACTGATATTGACAGGTTCAGTCTGCCTCTGGTTGTAGTAATACTGAGTCCACCAAAGTCTCTAGGAGTTTTTCTCCAACACACGGAATCTGCCAGTAAGGAATTAATCACATGGAAAGGAAAACTGGTTACCCTTTGATCCTCCTCTTTAGTCCAGGGACCTTTAATAAGTTCTGGATTTAGCACCTTCTGCCATCGGTGCTGGCACTGAACATCTGTCCGATTCTAGAGAAATGCAAAATATGCAAAGTCAATCATTCTTCAGACAAGATGAATGCAGAGTGATAATGTCCTTACCTAGGTATGCTTGTTTCCACCAAATTTCACTCCCAGCTAATATGGAGTGACACAATAAGTATGAGAAGATGCTCAACTATCTGTTTGTTCACTGAACTAAGTAAGAGTTCCACCATTTCTGCAGTGCCACCAAAACTACAGAAACTCATCCACCATCTATGCAACAGCGGTCATGCTTTTACATGCAGTATTTCTACAACAGCTGAAATGTTCACAAAGCAGTTACCTTCTAAATCATACTTAGAATTCACAGAATCATAGAACAGGCTGGAAGGGACCTTCAAAGGTCATTTAGTCCAACCCCCCAGTCAGCAGGAGCATCCTCAACTAGATCAGGCTGTCCAGAGCCCTGTCGAGCCTCACCTTGAGTATCTCCAGGGAAGGGGCCCCAACCACCTCCCCAGGCAACCTGTTCCAGTGTTCCACCACTCTCGTAGTAAAGAACCTGTTCCTAACAATCAATCTAAATCTGCTCTTATCTAGTTTGAAGCCACTGCCCCTCCTCCTGTCACTGCAGGCCTTTGTAAACAGGCGTTTGTAAACAGTCTCTCTCCATTCTTCATGTAAGCCCCCTTCAGGTACTGGTAGGCTGCTATTAGGTCTCCCTGGAGCCTCTTCTCCTCCAGGCTGAACAACTCCAGCTCCCTCAGCCTGTCTTTATAGCAGAGGTGCTCCAACCCCTTGATCATTTTCACTGCCCTCCTCTGGACCTGCTCCATTCAGCACAGCTACTTTTTCTTTGTGCTGAGCCACTGGTGATTTCTTATCGCCCCCCATTTTTCGCTGTTTTTTTTCCAACCCTTTCTGAGAAGTGAAAGGAAAATTAAAGGTAACGGTTTCCACAATATTCTAACTCCATTTCTGAGGTCTGTGGAGGTTTTATATCTCCCTCAAAAATGTAACTATAAAGCACCCACGTCCCTTTCCCTTACTTGGAAACCTTTGATAAGAGAGTTGTCACTAGAACTGGAAACAGAAACCAATATCCACTTACAGGAAGGAAATTGGCAATGACTTTCCAGTCTTCTGTGCCATTCTGCTCCACAAGCTTCTTCAGTTTCTCATCCTGAATCATAAAAAAAACAATATGACATAAGTAATATTGAATCTTAGAATGCAAATAAACAAGTTTTTCAAAAAACGTGTCCTTCTAGCATTTTATGCATGTTTCTGCTTCCTGAGCGTAAGCAGAGGTGGTCTATAGCCTTCTCATATTTTAACTGCCTAAATCAGGAGATCTTTCTGATTTTGGTAGGTTCCTTACTGTACTGCAGGAGAACCTACTGTTCTTTGATTCTCACTGCATGTTCCCATTTTACTGCTCAAAGGGATGGCAGTGTTATTCTTGGGCTGGATTTACAGGAGGGTTACAAAGTTTTGATGCCAGGCATCAGAGTAACGCTGAAATTCAGCAACACTCAGGCATCCAGCTGTCTGGGGACTCTGAAAATCACAGCCTTAGGCTTTCTATGTCTTGCAAGTAATAGGAGTTCCAGTAATTTGCTTGTTGCCTATCCATGTACAACAAATGCACAATTAAACTAATGGCACCCTTTGCTTCTGATCACTGTGAGGGAGTTTTGCACACTCAGAACAGCAAGAAATTTGGCCCGGTATTTTTAATGATTAGGCCAGAAATGTATAATCTAAAGACAAAAGAAATCAGTCTCACTTACTGGAACAATCGTGACAGTCTAAAACAAGAGACAACTGCCCCAAGAGGTAAGAGGGGAGGAAGCAACCCGCCCCTCAGTAATCAGCACCTCCCAGTATGCTCCCAGTTCATGTGGCAGGAAAGTGGCCACTAAGCTCCATGGCCATCCCTTCCTCCTGGGCCATATCACAACCACATCCACTTCTGTAAGAGCAGACTACGATTTGTAAAAAAATTAAAAATGCTTGCAAGACGTGACCTGACACTGTTTATGTATCAATATGCATTGTTAGAGAGGAGAAAGTCAAAACATAACTTAAGGACTGTATTAGTGTATTTCACAATAAACTCAAATCAGTTCAATGGCCACAGGATATCCACCTGGCAAAGCAGTCTGCTACCAGTTTACCAGGAAAAGTCAGCACAAGGGTATCACGACTAGAACACAGTGTGACCTTCACAAGTGAAATACATTGTTAAAGCTCAGTTTTGGTGCTACTGGATTTACTTCTTTCTGGTTTTAATTTATTTCCCCTGGGAATCATAACACTGCAATTAAAGTGCAAATTTCAAATGACACAAAAGGACTGCAGCAGTTTCTGCCACAGTTGTTTGCTGCTGTGGGACAGTGAACACATGTTAATTCTCACATAGCAACCACTTTCAAACAAAAAGTGGCAGTGGCAACAAGCTCTGCTGTAGGTGTCTCTGACTCTGTTTCTCCAACAGGGATTTACATGGGGACTTATACCTGTAATGCAGACATTGGTGCTCTTTAATAAGTCCTGTTTGCACACTTTATTTAGAAGATGAGAGCAATTCTCAAAGTTAAACCCTGAATGCAGCTAATGGGTTCAAAATGTTGTCCTCATTCATATACATGGGATTGCCACTGAAGTTAGTTTGCAGACAAGCAACTTGGGAGAACGTGGTATATGTTCTTCTCATCGTTTCACATGCAGGAGATGAATGAACTCAGATTTACCTCTTCACGGGTCCATCTGGTTTTCCCTAAGTGACGTTTTCCAGTCTTAGGAAGCAGACCATCATAATCATGATCATACATCTCAACATCATCTTCATCATCATCACTACTATATATGCTGCAAAAGCAAACATAAGGAGACACAGAGTGGAGCATGAGGACTTGAGCTACTTAATTACAAAACACGAAAGCCCCACTACAATCCTCCTTACAAAGGTTACACAGATAAAAGTTTTAAAACTTGCACAACAGGATTTTGTTCTGCATTCTGTTGTTCTAGTATTCTGAACTGGTTCTGCTGTTTTTGGTATCCACAGATACAAGCAAAGGGCTGGCAACCTTCGTATTACCGTGCATGTTTAGACCTGCTCTTAATGTTAGATCAGTGGTGAATTACACATTTGGCTAACTTCCAACCAATGAAAGTTTCAAATTAAAATACAATGTTTGGGACAATAAAGAGAACTAGAGGCTGTGTCTGTGACACAAGCACATGCTCCAAATCTTTTAACTCATGCCATACATTTGGAAAAATATGAGTGGGTTTGTACGTTTAATAGAACATTTCCAAGTAAAACAGGCCCTGTATCAATACAAAAACTTAACCATAAGTAACTCTTTATTCAAGAATATGGGCCCTATGTGTGAGGGCAAAAGTTTCTATAATTAAGTGAAGTCAGTAAGGGGTAGCATTACCTTGCAATACACTGCAACACAAAATGCGACTGCCTTTTATGGCTCTGAGGAGACACTGGCTGAGGACAAATATATTTAATATCCTTCAATCAACAAGTGAATGACTGATTCCTTTTATAATCTGTTTCTCTAACTTCAGACTTTATTAATGCTATTCCATTTCCAAATACCTCATACTGGTTTTTAAATACTCTGCTTCTCACCTAGTTCATGACTAAGGGATTTCCCCAGAGGCTATCCACGGGTAAAAGAGGACTCTTTTCACAAACAGCACTTGCTCTACCCAGTTAGCTAAAACTAAAAGAGTGTCTTCTGCGACAGGAGTTGTTTCTTCTGGAGGGCAGTGTTTTATTTCCAACTTCTAAGATGTGAGCAGCACTTCTGACACTTTGGCTAAGAGATAACAACCACAAGTACTAGGAATAAGAAAATACTATACTACAAGACTAATAACTACAATATGGCATGGTATGTTGCAGCATGTTAAGGTATGCCTAAGATATTGAAATAAAGTTATTTTGTAATAAAATTATCAAGCATTGCTTATCCCACTAGCCTGCCTTCAGGAGATCACTTTTTTAATCAAGCTGCAGTGAAGGAGGGACTAAAAAACTAAGACCCAAACACCTCTCAAATGCTAACCATATATCCTTCTAAAAGCACACTGGGCTAATCTCACCATGCATCTTCAGCCCTAGTTTCTGGTCTGTGGCACGTGTCCTGAGAACTATGCTGCCTGTACTGTTTCCCAGAGCCCGCGGTACTGTGTGTGGCCCTCCCTGAACCTCTTAGCCGGATGGCCCCCGACTCACCCACCCAGCTCATCACTGCCACCTTCAACTTGCCCCCGTAGTGCCCTAGCCCTGCAGCTTGGCGGGCCCCACGTCCCACGCCCTATTCCCAGGCCTAAGTGACGGGCGCTCTCTCTCGCTCCGCACGCCCTTCTCTCGCAGCTGGAGCCTCCCGGGGTCGGCGCGGCAGATCGCCCGGGCAAGGCTCACAGGCTGCCGGCACCTTCCCCGCCCGCTGCCCGAACTAGATTCACTTTTCTAAGCGACACGCGGTGTCAGCTGTGCGACTGCTCGTATGCCAAAGGAAGTTTTGTGGCTCAGGTTCCAAGTATCACTCTGAAAATGAGTTTCATAGGCAGTGAAGGTACCAGGTCCGCATCCAGCTGCGGTGCTTCCTGCGCGCCGACGTGTCTCAGGACACAGCAAACAACGCCGCTCGCCGCAACGGCAGTAGGCACCGGCGGCGAAGGGGTTACCGTGCCTTCAGTGCGGTGCCAGCAATGTAACCGGTTTATTTAAATAACCGCGGCCTTGCTGGCACCGCAGAGCAGACCTGAGCNACGCCTGGTAGCTGCTTTAATCAACCGGGCCCTCACCGTTGCTCTTAAACTTTGTATTATTGCTTTGCACCTCCGGTCGCAGGCCCACAGCCCCACCCGGAGCGGCCCCGCGCTCTGCCTGGCAGGGTCGAAGCACCCCTCTCGCCCCCGCATCAGCGCTCCCCCAGCAGCAGCGCTACGCTTTTGGCTCGGGCAACTGACTTCTGCAACGATACACGGTGAAGGGGACCAAAAAGTGCAGAGAGAGGGGGAAAAAAAAAGGGGGGGGAGAATGGAGAGGAAAAATAGAGGGGGAAAAAAGAAGGAGAAATAAAGAGGTTAAAAAAATTAAAAAATAAAGGAAGAATGAGAGGGGGAAAGTAAAGGTAAAATGAAAGGGAAGGAAAGGGAAAAAATGAAGGGGGAAAAAAAAGAAAAAAGGAAAANGCGCCCGCGAGGCTGCCCCTCTCGAGTGAGTCTGACCGGGTGATTCACCGGCAGTCCCAGTGACACCCTAGTTCTGACCCCTAGCGACACCCTAGCTCTGTGTTTTACAGGCCGGCGCTCTGCCAGCGGCCCGCTGCCTTCTCCAGCACTGCAACCCCTCTTTCCCAGAGCCCCTTCCCACCAAGTCCCCAGTCCCGCCGCATAAGACCGGCAGCCGGGCAGGGAAAAGCAGGGCTGTGACCTTCTCCTCTGTCACAGCCCAGTCAAAGGGGAGGGGAAGAGGGGAGGATGCCGGGCTGCAAAGAGAAAGAGCAAAAAGCCTCCACGTGTCCGACCCGCCGTTCCCAGCTAATTAGACTAACAACCCCTCTCTCTGCGCCCGCCGGGCAGTGGCGGCACGGACGTGGCCACGCGGCGCTAACGCCCTGTCCAGCCTACAGCCCCCCGGGGCGCCGCTGCCCCCAGACCCCAGCGCAGCCGGGACTGCCCTGGCCCTTGAGCGCGGCGAGCGGGTGGGCAGGCACGGATGACAGCTCCGATTACGCTCCCGTCGGACCCGCAGCTCCGCGCAGCTACAAGCCCGCGCTGCCGCGTTCCTGCATGTGCCCAGCGGCGTGTGCGGAAAAAACCATGCCCCGCGGGGCGTCACTACCGCCGCGGGGGACAGCCGTGCTCCCGAGGGCAAAGGGGCAACCACTGCGAGAATAAATAAAAATCAAGAAGAGGAAGCAAGCCTAGACCCCGCGCCTGCCGCCCACCTGCCGTCCCACCACGCCAAGAATGAATGAATTAATGAGACGGGACGCGCTACCTGCCGCCGCCGAGCCAGCCCGGCATTGTCCTGCCGTGCAGCTGCGGGGCGGACAGCTCCGCTGGGCTCCGCGCTGACCCCAGGGGGCAACGAGTCCCGGC
>VWZE01011231.1:189136-205790 GCA_013396675.1 Eubucco bourcierii
CAGCAATGCTCAGAATATTCTTTCTTGTAAAAGAAATCTTTCCAGGCACTTTGGTTTGCTAAACATTTTAATTTTTTAATTTTTTTTTTAATGTGGATTATCATAGAATCATAGAATGGTAAGGTTGGAAGAGACCTCAAGGATCATCTAGTTCCAACCCCCTGCCATAGGCAGGGACACCTCCCACTAGTACAGCTCACTTAAGGCCTTGTCCAACCTGGCCTTGAACACCTCCAGGGAGGGAGCAGCCATAACCTCCCTGGGCAACCTGTGCCAGTGTCTCACCACCCTCACTGGAAAGAACTTCCTCCTAACATCCAGTTTAAATCTTCCCTCTGCCAGTTTAAACCCATTACTCCTCATCCTGTCATTACAAGACCTTGTCAATAGTCCCTCCCCAGCCTTCCTGTAGGCCCCCTTCAGATACTGGAAGGCTACTATAAGGTCTTCTCAAAGCCTTCTTCAGGCTGAAGAGCCCCAACTCATCCTGTCCTCATAGCAGAGCTACTCCAGCCCTCTGGGTATCTTTGTGGCCCTCTCCTGGACTTGCTCCAAATGTTTCATGTCCTTCTTGTGCTGGGAGCTCCAGAACTGTACACAGTAACATCCAACATCCAATCTAACTCTGCTCTTCTCTCGTTTGAAGCTATTGCCCCTCATCCTGTCACTTCAGGCCTTTGGAAACAGTCTCTTCTCCATCCTCCTTGTAGGCAGCAGTGAAACTCACAGAAGATTAATTAGTAGAATAAGTGTGTTCCACTGATCCCATTTCACAGAACAGCACAAGACACACCAGCTGCTTCTCCTTCTATTAGGAAGATGCTCTCTGCTTGCAGTTTTCTCCTGCACTCAGTAATGCTGGTGTAGGCCCTGACTCGAGGAAACATTTGTGCACTTACTGATGTCCTTTGGAGTAGGCACACATATTAAGTACAGAGATACAAAAGGCTCAGGCCTTTATGTGTTGGAGCAGGGAAATATTGCTAGCACCAAAAGATTCTGGGCTAGTTTTGGGCTCCCCTGTTCAAGAGGAATAGGGATCTGGAGAGAGTCCAAGAGAAAGCCACAAGGATGAGTGGGGGACTCAACTGTCTGCCCTGTGAAGAGAGACTGAGAGCCCTGGGCTATTTAGTCTGGAGAAGAAAATGCTCAGAGGAGATCTGATCCATGTCTATAAATACCTGAGGGGGGTGTCAAGTGGATGGGGCCAAGCTCTTTTTGGTGGTCCACAGCAACAAGACATGGAGCAGTGGCTGCAAACTGGAACATAGAAAGGTTTCACCTCAACATGAGAAGAAATTTCTTTACAGTGAGGGTGACAGAGCACTGGAACAGGCTGCCCAGTGGGGTTGTGTAGTCTCCTTCTCTGGAGACTTTCAAAGCCTGCTTGGATGCGTTCCTGTGTGAACTACTCAGGGGGGGTTGGACTTGATGATCTCTGAAGGTCAGTTCCAACCTCTAAGGTTCTGTGCTTCTGTGATTAATTTCAAAATTAAAAGCATTGGCCAAAGGGAGAAATAAGCACTACATGCAAGAAGGAAGCTCTGCTCAAGTCCACATAAAGCACCAAGCTGAGGAAATATATCTGCTTGCCTCATGGCCTCGCTGAGAGAGCTGTTCCCTGAACACACTGCTGTCCTCTGAGATTTTTGTCCATTTCTTTTTGGCCTAGATGTGTGCTATGTTTCACTCTGCAGGATCTGTTAGTGTGGCTCTTGGATCGCTTTGCAATCCAGACTTTTGCACACTGGGGCCTATTTTAAAGCTCATCTGCTTACCATGAAGTAGGAAATCCATTACCAGGGTTCATCAGACTTAGCAACACAAGTAGCAGAGCCTAGGAAGAATGGCTCTGCACGCTCCTCTTGGGTGCCTTTTGTTTAGCACATGTCTGAAAAATGACTCTTCCTCTGGCATTTCCTACATCTTGCATTTCTAGCACATCTGTGTTGAAGATCAGTCTGCCTACTGCTTAGGCCACGTATGCTTGCCTTGCTTTTCTGTGTCCTTTCATTAGTTGGAAATACTTTGATGATGTCTGTCTCAAATACTCTGTTAAATGGCCAAGTTCTTGTTTCTTAGGGTTATCTCAGCAATGTTCTTTAGAGTGTCAGTGGTAACTGACCATAAAGCCATCCATCAATCCTTTCCAGAAATAACAATTAACAGGTTGTCTCAAATGTAATTATTTGCATGGAGTTACCTCTTGGCAAATACTCTACAGTCTTCCTTTGCCTGTATTTGGACATCAAGTTATAGTTACATTTCCTGAGACTTTCAGATCTACAGTCTTTTAGTTTTGGTTTGTTTGGGGTTTTTTTACCTCTTGATTAGGAAAGCCATGATTGGCAAACCAAAGTTCTGTCCTTCCTACCTTATTGCAAACTGAGGGATCTTTCCTCTACCTTTAACTGTCCTTATGTTAAAACTTGGTAGCTAGCTGTGAGAATTCCCTTTGTTCTGGCTATTATGTAACTTCATCAGCGTTTTAGTGCTTCAGAGCATTAAGGTCAGACTTGGGTTTTCATCTTTAGCTTGCAATCATGCTAGAAAGCAAGTTAGTGAGAACAGTGCAAAACATGGTATAAATATTATTCTTTTTTGTTCAGCCTAACTCATACTAATTTAGGTTTAAGTATCCATCTGTGATAAAATGTATATGAATCACAGCTCTGAACTAATTTTACTGCATCAGTTCAAGTGAAAATGTAAGTTAAGCTATGTAATTTTTAATACAGACACTGGTGATATATAAGTAATGCTATTTACATTCATTTAAACTCCCTAGTTACACACAAATCTCAATGTAGAGAATTAATAAAAACTAGATGCCAAAGAACCTGGAGAAGTTGCTAGATACTTCTTACATTTATTGGTTAATTGCTTTATCCTCATATTGAGGTTTGGGCATAAACTACATTTTAAAAGCTCACTTAAACTTTAGGGTGACAGAGATGGTGGGTGAGGGTATGCAACAAATCAAGCAAAGTAGGTAAAAGAGTAAAGTGGTGTAAGAAACAGGTTGTTAGATGCTGATAGGAAAAGGTGTGTAGATTTGTGTATGTGTAAGTACCTGTGTCGGTGTAGATAGAATTCAGACTCAGATGCAACCTTGAATTAGTTGCTCTCTTGAGCAGGATCATTTTGTATGCCTGATTCTGTTTATAGCAGGGTCAGAAGAATTTTTCTAGTTGTCTAAATGAGAGCAAGACAAAGCCTAGAACATACGACATGGACCTCAGTCCTGTGTGTGATGACTTCAAGAGCAATGACCAGAAGTAAATTACACAAGTACAACTTCTCGTGCTCAGGATGATCAGTTGTGGTCTTGGAGTGCCTGAGGTCACTTGTTAGACTGAAAGCTTAAGAGAAGACTACATACTGCTATTGATCTGTTGCATGAGCCATGGTGTACCATCTAGCTTCAGCAGACCCAGCTAAAGAACTGTTGCAAGAGGTAAAAACATTTCTGTTTCTTAGAGGACATTGCAGAAGTTAATCCACTGATGTTCATGTGAGTCCCTGAAACAATCATGATATAAATCAAATGGAAACTTACCAAAGCAAAAGAAAAATATCTGAGAGGCACCTTTCTTTTAGAACAGTTTCTCTCACTCCACTTCCTTCTTTCCATGCAGTGTAGGTCAACAGGGCCAGAGACAGCCCTCTTGATTTTTCTGACCTCTACAGATTTTTATGACATAGTATTTAGGCAATTTTCTATAAAGAAAATTTACATATTGATTTTTTTTTTTTTTAAACCTACAATATCTGTGGCCTAAGAAAGTTCAGCTTGTGTTTTTATAGTAGATATTTAGGTGTGTTTGTTTCTGGAATACAACACAACATGAAGGATAATGGTATCTGTTACCCAAATAAATGAACCATGATTAAATAAGGTGGGACCTCTTCTTCTGCTGGAATTATTCTTCAGTCTTTTTTTTTTTTTTTCTTTAGAACTTAATCACCACAAATGCCTGAACTGTTTGTGAGAAGAACTTTCTTGTTGCTTTTTAATATTCTTTTTGTCGAGGCTTGAGAGATGTCAAGCAAGGGAACATCTGATATGTAAAAGCAGCAAAGAAAACAAAACCTTGCATTAAATAAATGCTCTTTTAAAACATTAGGGAGAAACTATACCTTCTTATTCTTATAAAACATACCCTACAGCAGTGCTCAGAGCCTCAGTTACAAATGATAATGGAAATATTAATGTGGGTCCTTATCAGAGACCTGTTGAAGTCAGTTAAAGGCCTTCCATTGATTGCAAGGGATATTAGATCAGGCCCTTTCAGAACACATTTTGGTCAACTCTTGTCCAACCGTTATTTCATATAGGAGAAATGAGTTTTATCTCCCTCCTGCACTCTGTGCTTCTATCAGCAGAGTGACATCCAAGTGAGTGATCCAAATATGAGAAAAGCCCAGGCTGTCCCAGTGGTGAAGTGCAGAGGGTGTGGCAGTTTTTGAAGAACCTTAACACAATGACACATGGGAGGGAAGGACAAAGTGAGGGAAAATAAATCATAGAGCAAGATTGGGAAGTAAAGATGTAGAGAGGTATAAAAGCAGTTCTTTAGTTTTTTTCTAAATGAAAAGTAGTCTGGTCATGTCAAGACGTGAGCAGGTGGGAAAGTACAGCTTCACGGCTTTAAAACTGTGTATTGTTTTTCAGTTGTAACACAAAGGAGAGTTTGAAAAAAAAAGAAAAAAAAAATTGAAAATTGTTCCAGCAGGTTTTGGAGCAGGAAGGAGGCTATGCCAAATTATTGCTGATATTCAGTCTTTACAGGTGTGCTTTCTCCTTCACCTCGATGGGAAATCCCCTCATTTAATCTCATAAAATGTAGCAGAATGATTGTAAGCAACTTCCTACATGATGTCCTTTTCTTCTGCTTTTCAAGCCACCGTGAGACAACAGGAATTAAGACCCTGCAGGTTACAGCACATGGATGAAACTGTATTGGCTTGTACAGCATCCCCGGCAGTGGAGTTCTGGAGGGATGCTGACAGCTCTGTGTAAAGAAACATTCAACAGAGCGAAGCCAGCTTAAAATGTTTGTTGTGGCTTGATCTTCCTCTGAATACTTTCTCTTACACTTCTCAAGAAAGCATGCTTTGCTCTCAAAGTAAGACATATGTTACATGGTGTCGCATTTCAGTAGGAAGTGCTGACTGTAAGTAGGATGGGCATTTGTTTTTATGTTATTTTAAAGATGATTCACAGGGAAAAACACCTTTAAAACAGTATTGCGTATTTTACCATCCAAAATCCAAAATAAAATAAAGGTAAGGATAAGGATGGCCCAAATGTAGCATTTCCTTTCCTTGCAGTCTTCATTATCAGATGCCTGCAAAATACTGGAATATGATCGGAAAATGCTACTCTGTTATCAAAATGCAAATATTTTATAAGATTTTATTGAATTTTATTAAAACAGTTTGACTCTTACTGGCAACATCTGGTTCTATATGTTATTTCAATTTTCTCATGCTATTTGATTTGTATTTGGTTCACATTTTAAAAAACCCTTTACATTAGTGCTAATATCACAGGATCACAGGATGTCAGGGGTTGGAAGGGACTTCCATAGATTATTGAGTCCAACCCCCCAGCCAAAGCAGAACCATAGAATCTAGTGCAGGTCACACAGGAACACATCCAGACAGGGCTTGAAAGTCTCCAGAGAAGGATGCTCCATAACCTCTCTGAGCCTGCTCTGTGACCCTTAAAATAAAGTTTTTCCTCATGTTGAGGTGGAACTTCCTGTGCTGTTGTTTGTACCCATTACTCCTTGTCCTATCACAGGGCACAACTGACACCCAGCCCTCAGATATTTATAGACATTGATTAGATCCCCTCTCAGTCTTCTCTTCACCAGACCAAAAAGCCCCAAGTCCCTGAGCCTCTCCTCTTAGAGCACTGCTTCAGCCCCTTAATCATCTTTGTAGCCATGATACCTGCATTCTCTTTGATGCTAGAAATAATATTTTGTATTGCTCAACTGACATCATGTAGCAGAACCATTCCAATATTTACTGCCTTGATATAGTTGCTTCGATGTTTCCTCAGAAACCACTTTTAATTTGTTTTGTAGAGCATACCTCAATATTTTGAGTCTTTCCCCAAAATTTGGATAATGCAGTTTCTACTTAACTAGCATTAAACTGATAATCAGTACCATTCTCAGCTTTCACGGGGTACATATGAAATGAGACTTTCTTGTCTCTTGTTTTCACTCATCTTACTGTGCTCATTCCCACCCCAACAGCAGATCCATAAATCCAACACTAGTCTTCTCCCCTGTGCATTCACCCAACTGCTTGGGACTAGAGCTGAGACAATTTTCCCCTTTCACAGGAGCTCACACTCTGGAAACCTGGTAAAATAACCTAGATTTTTTTGGGGGGAAAAAAAACAAAACAAAAAGCAAACAAACAAACAAAACCCACAAAAAACACCCAAAAAACCCAAGCAACTAAAAACCCAAAACCAAACCAAAACAACCAAACCAACAACAACAAAAAACAAAACAAAACAAAATCCCCAAACCACCCCAAAAAAACCCAACCCAGAGCCACATCTTATTCCATATATTTTTTGCAAGATTTCTTTTCTCTTTTCATGTTTTATTAGTGTAAAGGACAGAATGGAAGATGAATAATTCAATGGAGTCTTGTGTTAATCTCATGTTAATGTAAACATACCACTAGAAAATGTGTAGATCAAAATATTTGGTAGTAATTCACATATACTTTTCTAGCTCTGCATGCCCAATGGAAATATATAGCATATTCTTCTGGCACTGTAATTAGAAAATGGGAATTGTTGAAGACCTTATAATATATAGAGAAATACTCCATTAGCTTTAATTTCTTTATAAGGATTTTTTTCCCCTGGGTTTTGCACCCAGTTTTACAAATTGGGTGCAAATTGTGGAACAAATTGTAAAACAAAGTTTTACAAATGAAATATTTGACCAAAGTCCTTGAAGAAAAAAATGTAATCATTTTTTATTCATTTCCATCTCTTTAGGTTTTCAGTGTGATGAAAGATGTAATCAAAGGTTTTTCACCGAAGACCTGATCCAAAGCTTGTGAAAGGTAATAGGTGCTATCATAGTGTCTTTAAAACTAATTGGCAAGGCTCCTCCATTAGGAGGAGCAAGATTTTGAGTGTGGTAGCTTGCCTGAGCTTTGAAAATTCAAACTTTATGTTTTGAGATTAAAGTTCCTGTTCATGGAAGTACAGCCTGTAAAAAATAATGGATGGAAAGGTGAGCAAAAGTCTTGAAGAGCCTGTTCAATTAAATAATTAAAACAACAACAACAACAAAAAAAACCCCAAAACCACAAAACCAAAACAAATCCTCATGTGAATGTACTGATTTTATGTAATGCATTTTAAAGAAATTATCAAAATGATCTATCATTTCAGTTTTCATAGTCTCTATATGTTGATATACTATATATGCAGAGCATCCCATACTTGACCATTGTAGCTTTTTCTATCATAGCATTACCAAAAAAGCTCAGGACCTAAAATAAATTCCATGACTTAACCGATATGAATATTTTGGGGGAAAAAAAATTTTTGAATATCTAAGTTTTCATGCAAAATGTTGGCATCTCAGAGTCTTTCAATGACCCTTCTAAGTTGCACATTGATGGTCCACTTTCTTCAGTCATGCATGTGCCCTGTCAGACAATTGTCCTGTTGAAGTCAGTGAAAATTTTGACATGAAGTGAAATAGGATGATAGTTATGAACTTATTTGGTTTTGAATAAATATGTAGCTTGCTTAGCTTTTCCTTTTACCTCATCACCTCCTCTCCTCTTGTATCTCCACAAACATCTCTCATTCCGTGCCGCTGATAGATCGCCCTGGGCTCTGTGCAGCTTGTTACGTGCCTTGTGGACGTTTCTTTTGTGATCAAAGCATCTTCCTTTCAGGAAGAGCTGCCTTATTGCGATGCCACTCAAGGCTCTATCTTTGTGTGATCAGAATATGTTCCTGTTATGTGAACTGAAGCTAATTCTGACCAGCCGAGAGGAAGGAGAAAAGAGGAAGGACACTGGTGTGGTTATGGTGTTAGCCAGAGCCTCTGGGGATGAAGGTGTATTTCCCTGTTCTGCCACAAATGTCTGCAGTGGCTTCAGACAAATGACTTAAAGTCCCATACAGATCCCTACAATGTCACTTAGGAAGCAAAATAATACTTTAAAAAACACATCCTGAAATTACTGATGATCATGGCCTGAAATTCATCAGGCCCCTAAGCTTTTGTTTTTCACTGCCTGTGTAAGAAACGCTTTGGTGTGGACATGACTGAACAGCTCAGTGCCTGGCTCATGCCTGAGCTTGCCTTGGCACTTCTCCGCCTACCTTCCACTGGGGATGGGGTCTGGCTGGCAGACTCACCTGCTGCTGACCCACGTGGCTAGGTCCTAGGTGAGGGGACAGTCAGCTGCCTTCGCTGTAGGCTATGATTGCCCCTTCAAAGTGAATTCCTCAGTCATCCTGCCCAGCTTGCTGTGCACCAGTCTATGTTGCAGAGTGGTTGGGGAGTGCACAGGCTGGATGTTCTCCCAGGTGGAAGTGAGGTGAAAGTGCACAACAATGAGCACACCTAGTGCACTCCTGTGCTAACCAGCTTTCAGTATTTAGTGCCAGACTACACCTTTTTGCAACTGAAACCTCCTGAAACACTCAGTAGGCAGACACAAGGTCCTCAACATCAACTGTATCATGCAGTAAACTCGTGCCTGTTAGGCTGCTCTGCCTGCTAATGTACACAATGAGTGAGACCTACATGTGGAGATGCTCAACTGGACCATTTTTCTACCTAACCTTAAATTGCTCTGTAGCTCATGGATTGAAACCCACTCAGGATTGAAGATGTTAGTGCTCTTCTACCCATCCTATGCATAGCTACTGGATTTCACCTAGGGGTTGTAAGTCAGATATTACCTTGCTTAAGTAAAGATCTCATGAAAGAAAAAAACCCAAAACAACAATCTCTTACAATGATGAATGCTAGGCCAAATACTGTCCTTTTTCAAGTACATTAAATAACCAAGATCTTGGAATTTGCTTCCTCTTTGAAAAAAGAGTCAGAAAACCTGTTAATCTGCCCTGATTTCCTTTACTAAAAGGGAGACAAACAATAAACAGGCAACCGAACACAAGCCAGGAGTGTGCTCAGGTGGCTTAAGAAGGCCAATGGCATCCTGGCTTGGATAAAAAATGCTGTGTCCAGCAGGAGTAGGAAGGTGTTGTCCCTTTGTACTTGGCTTTGGTGAGGTCACACCTTGAATATTGTGTTCAGTTTGGGCCCTGCAATACAAGAGAGATGTGGAGGTGCTGGAGTAGGTCCAGAGGAGAGCAACAAAGCTGGTGAAGGGCTTAGAGAATAACTCTTACAAGGAGCGACTGAGAGAGCTAGGGCCGTTTAGTTTGAGGAAGAGGAGGCTGAGGGAACACCTCATTGCTGTCTACAACTACTTGAAGGGACATCATGGAGAGGCTGGAGCTGGTCTCTTCTCACAGGTAACTGGAGACAGAACAAGGGGGAAGGCCCTCCACCTGAGACTGGGAAAGTTTAGATTGGAGATTAGGAAAAAAATTTTCATGGAGAGAGTGATCAGGCACTGGAATGAGCTGCCATGGGAGGTGGTGGAGTCACCAACCCTGGATGCATTTAAGGGTCGTTTGGATGTGGTGCTTAGGGATATGATTTAAGGTGAATCTTGTAGAGTAGGGTTATAGGTTGGGCTTGGTGATCCTGAGAGTTTTTTTCCAACCTGGATGTTTCTGTGATTCTGTCATTGTCCTGTTTTTCCCAAGAAGATGGCTGGGGAACGATGGGAGCTCAACCCTCTGTTCTCAGTGTCTCAATGATCTTTCACATTGCTCTGGTTTGCTTCAGCAAACTGTTCTCTACACCTACTTTGTCACATGTGTCACTGTCAGGTGGTCAGTCTAATTTCTCAAAAATTTTTTTCTGTCTGTATTGTTAAAATATTTTATTTTCATATTCTGACTCCCTTGGTGGTAACTTAAAAAAAAAAAAAAAAAAAAAGAATAAATACAGCCTGTCTTTAATTAAGAAGAGATGCAATTCAAGACATGTTAATTAAACTTTGATAACATCTTGAGGAAGACAACTGGAGTTTTAAAGCCCTGTTAGCCAATGAAGGGGAGCTAAGGAGTTTAACAGAACCATAAATATTTTTAAAAGGTTAAGAGGCTTTGAGTTTTTAAATCTTAGGCAATAAGATGAAGTCTGAGGGGCTAGAAGGCTGACATCAGAATAATTGATTGACTGGTACCCAAGTGACATGGATTTTTTCCAGATTTGTTTTTAGCTCCAGAAAGTTAAAAAACAAAAACAAAACCAAAACCAACCAAACAAACAAACAAAAAAAACCCAAACGGAAAAAAAAAAACAAACTGAAAAAGCTGAGTACACTTTCTGAATTGCTGTAGTAGATTTCTTGGGCACTCTGTGAAAGGTTAAAGATTACTTTTCACTTGATTTCAGGAAACATAACATAGATCACAAATGAACTGGATTAAAATCAACCTTCACTTCTTTTTCCTTTCTCCTTTTCAGAGAAGCCAAGGTCTACATATCAAGTACCTAGCCAGGTGCATAGAAAAGCAATGAATAGTTTCAATATGAAAATTACCATCTCTCTGCCTCAGAAACCTGTGGTATATGCATTATACTACTACACAGTCTGGTGAATGTTGTTATTCCCTCTTCCAGAGAGGTGAGAGTCATACAGGCTGACCACGTATCCTTCAGTCAGTTTTGGATGGGGGCCCTTGTTTGTCTTTTGTGAATTGAGGACTTGCTCACTCAACATCCTTGAACAAGTTGCTTGGGGAAATCTTTTCTGAAAAGTCCCCCAGATTTTGGGTTCTTCTTTTTTTAGGTAGCCTAATTTAGACACCTGCTGGTAAGTGTTTAAAGCCAGACAACCGTAAACAGAGTCATGCAAAGTCAGTGAATACTTTTGAGCCCTTTCAGCCTTACCTCTATATGGCTGATTAATTTCTGGTGTGATTCGAGAGGCCCAGTTGGGTTACATTAGGAAACTGTGAAATTTAAGTTTGCATGTGTAACATTAGTTGATCTTTATTAAAGCTGATCAAGATCTTCAAACTGTAAGGACTAAAGGTATGTCCTCAATCTATGGATCCATCTGCCTATGAAATATGGCCTGCTTTGATGAGGTTTTGTATCTCTTGACTAAAGATGAAAAAGATGTGTATTATTTTGCTCCCATAACTCTAGACACTTAAATTAAAAGGGGTATTAAATGGGGTGTGGTTAGTAGGTCAAGAGAGATTCTCCTCCCCCTCCACTCTGCCCTGGTGAGGCTGCATCTTGACTACTGTGTCCAGTTCTGGGCCCCCCATTTCAAGAAGGGCATAAAACTGCTTGAGAGAGTCCAGTGCAGAGCCACAAAGATGATTAAGGGAATAGAACATCTCTCTTATGAGGAGAGACTGAGGGAGCTGAGACTCTTTAGCTTGGAGGAGACTGAGGGGTGACCTCATGAATGTTTGTAAATATGTAAAGGCTAAGTGCCAAGAGGATGGAGCCAGGCTCTGCTTGGTGATGCCCACTGACAGGTCAAGAGGCAATGGGTGGAAGTTGAGGCGTAAGAAATTTCCTGTAAACATTTTTTCCCTGTGAGGGTGACAGAACACTGAAACAGGCTACCCAGGGGGGTTGTGGAGTCTCTCTCTCTGGAGGTATTCATGACCCACCTGGATGCCTTCCTGTGTGATCTGGTGTAGGTGACCCTGCTCTGTCAGAGGGCTTGGACTGGGTGATCTTTTGAGGTTCCTTCCAGTCCCTGACATTCTGTGATTCTGTGAAATTTAAGACTGACCTGAACTGCTCACTTCAGACTGATACTAGCAACAAGAAGTTGCAAATTGCAACTTAGTTCAAAAACACTATGAAAGACAGGATGAGAAGAAAGCCCATTTGATGGTCACCTTTTACTGATAAGCTTATCCTTGTCACAGGGAATTAAAAACAAAATCAAGAAAGAAAACATTGAAAACAGAGAAACCTACAAGGAAAAAGGATCTGACTCATGAAAGGGATGCCCTTACTTTCCCTATTGGTAAAAATGAATCACATCTATGTGTGACAGATAAATGAAAAAAAAAAAAAAAAAAAAAAAAAAAAAAAAAAGAGATACTGCTTTATTTTTCCTCTCTTTTATCCTGTTCTTGCACCTACAGGCTGTGGTTGCTGTGCAAAATAGATGACATTTCCTGAAACAGTGTCCACAGAAGCAGAGTTCCTGCAACACTGAGCCACCAAATCTGGAGGTTAATCTAGGTTCCCTTATTTTGTTCATTTGTCCAGTCTTTCATCCAAACAGCATGAGACTAATTTTTAGCATTCATCTGATCTACCCTCATATCTAAAGCCATTATCTCACTGTTTGGAAAACTCTGGTACTCAGCTAAGATGTAGAGGTGGTGTTTTGCCTGAGCAGGCTTTTGAGTCTTTACAAAAACTTTATAGTCACCTGTTTGATCAAACCTTTGTGCACCTTGGTGCCTGTGAATAAGCTTACTATTTTATCTGTGCAATCTGTGGCGGTAAAATAAAGAGACAGAGAACTAAAGATGGAGAACTAACTTATTAGGAGAGACTTGAGGGAGCTGGGGCTCTTTAGTTTGGAGAGAAGGAGGTTGAGGGGTAACTTTGTTCATGTTTATAAAACATGTAAAGGGTGAGTGCCAAGAGGATGGAGTCAGGCTCTGCTCAGTGATGCCCAGTGACAGGACAAGGGGGAAAGAGTGGAGGTTGAGGCATAGGAAGTTCCATGGAAATATGAGGAAGAAGTTTTTTCCCTGTGAGGGTGACACAACACTGGAACAGGCTGCCCAGGGGGGTTGTGGAGTCTCTGTGGAGATATTCAAAACCTGCCTGGAAGGATTCATGTGTGATCCTGCTCTGGCAGAGGGCTTGGACTGGATGATCTTTCAAGGTCCCTTCCAGCCCCTAACATTTTGTGATTCTGTGTAAAGGTGATTTGACTCTGAATCCAGCAAAAGGTATAGGTGTGATTCAGTGACTAAAGGAATTGCTGCCCTTAAGCTTGATTTCAGTTAACCTGTGATATAAAGGTGTAAGTGTGTGGTATGTACCAATGTTTGGTAAAAACAGACCCAATTCTACTGACTAATAGATTTTTAAAATTATTATTATGAAAAGGTGCCATATGAACCAGAAATGTGTATATACTTTTCTCTCTTAAGAGACTGCTATAATATTAAAGAATACTCCCAAATAAAATAGTGCCAGGTCATGCACATAATACAGACTGACATATTAACATCTGAACAGTTGATGCCAGATCCACAATCTCTTACAAATCAGGAAAACTTACTTTGCCAAGCAGAGCTATAGCCACTATTCCCTCACTGAATATCTGGACTGCTGTTCTCAAATTACTCAAGTTACTTGAGTGTAAATTAATGAAGGTAGGGTTCAGCCAACCCTCAAAGGGCACCACTGCTGAAGTGAAAACAAGTGAAACTGTCGAATTATTGTCCAACCTCTTCTTGAAATACTTCAGTCACTTAGCTGAGGAAATGAGTAAAGTCTTCCAGAATGTGTCTAAAAGACTTTATCACCCACCCACATATCATTATTACTTGTATTTACTGAAGTGGTCTTTGGGGATAGATCTATTTATCAACTTCACAATACAACATAACTCTTCAAAACTCCCCAGCACAAGCAATATCCTTCAACCTCTTATTTAACAGGAGAACCAGAATGGCTTCCAGGATTGCCAAGAGAATTGAAATGCTACTAGGGTGAACCTGGGGGGCTCCAGCATCAGCACAGGTAGGGAGGGCACTGTCAGAAATCTTCCCATCACAGAATAAAACATTATTTGTTTTTTTCACTAGCCATGTGATATTGTTGACTCTCATCCAGTTTGTTAGGCACTCCAGCTGTTGGTCTGCCCAGAGAGGTGGTGGAAGCCCCATGCCTGGATGTTTTTAACGCTGGGCTGGATGTGCCTCTGGGTAACCTGATCTAGTGGAAAGCATCACTGCTCATGGCAGAGGGGTTGGAACTACATGATCCTCGAAGTGCTTTCCAACCCTAACAATTCCATGATTCTGCCACATTGCCTAGATTATTCCTTCTTTTGTGTTTGGGCTGTTCTGCAGCATTATGAAGATTTATTCTCTGATTTTCAGCTCAGTACATTTTGACAGTTCTTCCCATTTAAAAAGATTAGTGTGAACTGTAATCCTTTTCACCAAAGTATTTGTGGCTGCCCACAAGTGTTTCAAGTACAATTTCTATTGTACTGTGCAAGTTATTATGGACATATTAAACATAACTGGATTCAGAAGACCCACAGCAGAAACACATCCACTCAAGATACTTTGTTTGGTGAATATCAGTGATAAGTAGATTTGAAATCAGTGTTTTCAGCCAACCTTATCCACCGTATAGTGACTCTGTACAGATTCTGCTTCCCTCTGAGAATGCCATGTGGACAACAATGCTTTACTGCTGTTAAAATACAGCCTAGATTCTACTTCTTCCTTTTGTGCTACATCTATTACAAGCAAGCTGTTCTTGACACACCCTTGTTGCCTGTTTTTATCACTTTATTATCTTTAGAGCACTTGACATGGATTGCTCAGTAATTCATTCCAGGATTTTTATAGACTGATCAGTTTATGATGCTCAGCATCTTCACATCTTCCTTTCTCCCTCTTTAAAAGCCTTCTGCCCTTATGGAGCCTCCTTTGTCCTCCCCAGATTCCCACAGACAATAAGTAATATTTGAGAAAGTATATGACTTAGTTCCAAAGTCAACTAGTTTGGCTACTTCCAAGTTTTGTTAGTGTTGTCTAGAGTAATTTCCATTTAGCTTTGCTGGCTAGAAGGTAACACACTTATCTAAACATATTCTATAACCTGCTTTTTATTTGCTTTGTTTAGTATTGTTCTGACCTTGTCAATTGGAATGGGCTGCCCAGGGAGGTGGTGGAGTTGCCATCCCTGGAGGTGTTCAAGAAAAGACTGGATGAGGCACTTAGTGCCATGGCCTAGTTGATTGGGTAGGGCTGGGTGATAGGTTGGACTGGATGATCTTGGAGGTCTCTTCCAACCTGGTTGAGTTTATGATTCTCTGAATATATATTTTCTTCCAAGTGGCTGATTGCAATATATCTTTCTTGTGTATGTGTGAAGCCATGCCTATACCATGCAGTGGAGCTATATATTGTTTTTCTCTTCTTTCTACTAGATCCATAGATACTTTCCCCCTCCCTTTTGTGATAACTTAAGTCTTTTCTATCTGAGGTTTTCTGATTTTTACACACTTGGAAAACCTTTTACAAGCTTGAAAACAATGCTTATAAAATAACATGCCTTTCACAAGTACTTGCTGTAGCAGTAGAAATCCTAACCTGAAAGCTCTACTTAACTTGCAAAATAAAGGTTTGAAAGCAATGAGAATAAAACTGAATGAGAAACAGATTGTGATCAGTGTTCAAAAAGAAAGTGACCTCATCATCTCACTTAAAATAAAAAATTGTAGCTGTACGTTACCACACACAGAATCACCCGGGTTGGAAAAGACCTTTGAGATCATCAAGTCCAACCTATCACCTAACTTTTCTAATTAACTAAATCATGGCACTAACTGCCTCATCCAGTCTCTTTTTAAACACCTTCAGGGATGGTGACTCTACCACCTCCCTGGGCAGCCCATTCCAATGCAAATCACTCTCTGTGAAAAACTTCTTCCTAATATCCAGCCTAAACCTGCCCTGCTGCAGTGTCAGACCGTGTCCTCTTGTTCTGTCGCTGGTTGCTTGGGAGAAGGGAGACCAACCCCTGCCTGGCTACAACCTGTTGCTGTCTTGTTCTCTCATTGTCCACATTCTCCACCCCTTGTTGCTGCCAGTAATCAGACAAATGCAACAATGGATTGAAGGAGATGCCCTTTGTTCCATGCGAGTGCAAGCATAAGACCTGTGTAGGCCAAGTGTCAGCAGCACAAGTGTAACAAGTATCAGCTGTGTAACAAGCGTTTCAAGTCAAACCTACTGCGTGCCCATCACCTTGCGGTGACTCATTTTGTACCACCATACAAACAACACATTAACACAATCCAGACCATGTACAGCCCACTCTTTAACATAATCATGTCTTGTTTTTCCCTTGGGCCAGGTAGCCCACTATCTCTCCTCCCCCATGGGAGGCATCCTGAGCTTGTGGGAATGAAGGTCATGCTCTGTACACAGCTCATTATTTCTCTCTCTTACATTTCTTCTTCTTGGCTCCCCACAACAATCTGCTTTCAGGTAGTTGTAGAGAACGATAAGGTCTCCCTTGAGTTTCTCCTCTCCAGGCTCAACACCCCCAGTTCCCTCAGCTGCTCGTCACAGAGCTGTGCTCCAGCCCCCTCACAGCCTTGTTCATAGAATCATAGAATCATAGAATAGTAAGGTTGGAAGGGACCTCAAGGATCATCCAGTTCCAACCCCCTGCCATAGGCAGGGACACCTCCCACTAGTACAGGTTACTCAAGGCCTCATCCACTCTTGCCTTGAACACCTCCAGGGAGGGACATCCAC
>VWZE01011231.1:206201-219991 GCA_013396675.1 Eubucco bourcierii
CTAGCAAGTCGACTGTGCCACACAGCTTGGTGTCATCTGCAAACTTGCTGAGGGTGCAGTCCATTCCTCTGTCCATGTCACTGACAAAGATGTTAAACAGCATTGGTCCCAGCACTGACCCCTGAGTGCCCTTCTCTGTGCCCTTCTCTGGACACACTCGAGCACCTCAGCATCTCTCTTAAATTGAGTGGCCCAGAACTGGACACAGTACTCAAGATGTGGCCTAACCAGTGCTGAGTACAGGGGCTGAATGGCTTCCCTGGTCCTGCTGGCCACACTATTCCTGATACTGGTCAGAATGCCGTTGGCCTTCTTGGCCACCTGGGCACACTGATGGCTCATGTTCAGCTGCTGCCAACCAGTACCCCCAGGTCCCTCTCTGCCTGGCTGCTCTCCAGCCACTCTGTCTCCAGCCTGTAGCACTGGATAGAGTTGTTGTGGCCAAAGTGCAGAACTTGGCACTTGGACTGAGTTAAAACTCAGGGCATTGGACTGTGCAATCTGTCAGGCCTGTCCAGGTCCCTCTGCAGAGCCCTCCTACCCTCCCATGGATCGACATATAGGGCATTATGAACTAACTCAAAAGATACTGGATAAAACACTTCTGGTTTTAGCCTTTGTCTCTATAGTATAAGGAAATTATAGAAAATACTGACTGATGTTATCAGGAAAATGGTGTTAGGATTATAATATTTAAAATCTGTTATTATTTTTCTATAGAAGATGCTATTGCAGATGTGACATAGGATTACTATAGTTGTATCGTGAGATGGGTTGTGCTGATAATGTAGCTGACCTGAAGTGTTTGAAAAGTGTCCTATGTACTTCACAAATAGCTTCTTTGAATACTAATTGTCCCTTGCATGACTTTTTTTTTTTTGTTTAGAAGCCTAGGTTTTTCTAAAGAGGCTATGTTCTCTTTCAAAAGCTGCTGCTATGATATGCCTTTGAGCATGTTTCGTTTGCTGTTTTGACTGGCTTGACTTCTCACTTCAACAATGAAGCTGAATTACAAGTCTTGTATTAATTTGAATTCATCCTTTTGATAACATTAATAATGAAGAAGTCAGCCTTATCAGGGCTGAAGATCAAGGAGGATTAAGAAGCCGAAACATGTGGGATAGAATCAGGTCTGCCAGATGGAAAATTAAGAGATGAAGAGAATGAAGTAGGAGGTGGTTCATGAAATAGGGGAGGAGGATGAAATTGGGGAGCAGAATGCTACTGTGAAACTTCAGGCTTTATGGTAATTCATGAGCTATCAGACTTGTCTGCAAACATCCCAGACTATTCTTAGAGGCACTGTGAGTATAGTCACTGCAGTTCTGGTATTGATTGCAATAGAGAAAGGCTGCTAATGCTGTTAGCGTACTGCATGGGACTGGGAGTAGGCTGCACGTGGCTGCTATGGTGAGATCAAGTGATATAAGCTTGTGCTGGGGTTTGGATTGCTAAATCCTCCAGGATGCCTAGAGTAAAAGTAAGAAGAGGTTCAGAAGTGGGCTGCTGTATGGCCTAGCTCCAAGCTCCTCCCCACCCTTTCCACAGGATGGCTGAAAGAAAAGATGCTTCTTCCCCCATCTCTTGCCACACCCTCCCCCAAGATCCCTCAGTCTGTTCTCTGGAGATACATGCTAAGGTCCTTGCCCTTGGCCACATGCAGATTACTTTAAGTGGCCTGAAGGAGCAGGGAAGTTGGCTGCAACAGATGGGTATCATATAAGCCAGGTCAAAGACTAGCTATCAATTTCTGCGTGCTGTTGTGGCCAAATTAACTTGAAACTGAGACTCAGTTATTAACATATTACTATTTGTATGGGAATTCTGGAGACACTGAATGACACATAATGCCTAGTCCCCTGTGAACATCAAGGAGAGCTAGGTACCTGACCCACAACTGCATATATCTTCTAAATCACTGACAGAGTTGACAGAAAATTAAATTAGGGAAGAGGCAGAATAAGGAGTGTTGCAGAAGTGAGTAGGAATAAAAAGGGAGAGGACAGGAATAACAGAACTTACATTACTCTTGGGCTTAAAGGAGTTGACAGGGTTTGACAGTCAGCAGTGGGAAAAGTATGTAAGCCAGGAAAAAACTTCTCCATGCATCTGTGGATAGAAGTAATTTTTTTAAACAAAAGAGTATTTCATGTAATTGCAAGTCTCGTGTGTTAAAATCACAGAACTTTAGAGGTTGGAAGGGACCTCCAGAGATCATCAAGTCCAACCTCCCTGCCAAGGCAAAATCCCCTAGGGTAATTCCCACAGGAATGCATCCAAGAAGGTTTTGAAGTCTCCAGAGAAGGAGGCTCCACAACCTCTCTGGGCAGCCTGTTCCAGTGCTCTGTCACCTTCACTCTAAAGAAGTTTCTCCTCATGTTGAGGTGAAACCTTCTATGTTCCAATTTGTAGCCCTTGCTCCTTGTCTTATTGCTGCTGACCACCAAAAGCATATTGGCTCCATCCATTTGACACCTACCCCTCAGATATTTCATAGACTCATAGAATCATAAAATGGTAAGGTTGGAAGGGACCTCAAGGATCATCTAGTTCCAACCCCCTGCCATAGGCAGGGACACCTCCCACTAGTACAGCTCACTCAAGGCTTCGTCCAATCTGGCCTTGAACACATCCAGGGAGGGAGCATCCACAACCTCCCTGGGCAACCTGTTCCAGTGCCTCACCACCCTCACTGTAAAGAACTTCCTCCTAACATCCAGTCTAAATCTCCCCTCTGACAGTTTAAACCCATTGCCCCTTGTCCTGTCATTGCAGGACCTTGTAAATAATCCTTCCCCAGCCTTCCTGTAGGCCCCCTTCAGATACTGGAAGGCTACTATCAGGTCCCCTCGAAGCCTTCTCTTCTCCAGGCTGAAGAGCCCCAACTCTTGTAGCCTGTCCTCATAGGAGAGCTGCTCCAGCCCTCTGATCATCCTTGTGGCCCTCCTCTGGACCCGCTCCAACACTTCCATGTCCTTCCTGTGCTGAGGGTTCCAGAACTGCACACAGTACTCCAGGTGGGGTCTGACGAGTAAAGTGGCAGAATCACCTCCCTTGCCCTGCTGGCCACACTGCTCTTGGTGCAGCCCAGGACTCAGTTGCTGTCTGGGCTGCATGTGCACACTGCAGGCTCATGTTGAGCTTTTCATCAACCCAGACTCCAAGGTCCTTTTCCTCAGGGCTGCTCTCCAGCCATTCACCACCCAGCCTGTGTTTGTGCTTGGGATTGTACCTACCCAGGTGCAGGACCTTACACATATATGTATATTTGTATACATTGATCAGATCTCCTCTGAATCTGAGTATTCTCTTCTCCAGACTAAACAGCCCCAAGTCTCTCACTCTCTCTTTGTAGGGGAGATGCTCAAGTCTCCCAGTCATCCTTGTGGCTCTCTGGTGGACTCTTTCCAGCAGATCCCTGTCTCTCTGGAACTGGGGAGCCCAAAACTGGGCACGGTATTCCAATTGTGGTCTTCCCAGGGCAGAGCAGAGGGGGAGAAGAACCTCCCTAGCCCTAGCTGGACACACTTTTCCTGATGCATCCCAGGATGCCACAAGGGCACATTGCTGGCCCATGCAGAACTTGCGCTTCACCAGAACTCCAAGGTATTTCTCCACAGAACTGCTTTCCAGCAGGGCATCCCTCAACCTGTATTGGTTGCTTCTTTATTAATTGTTTGCAGTGTGGCTGGGTAATATGTAGATATATATTGATAGTCTTTGGAGTCCAAGCAGCTCTTCTCTGACTTCTAGTACTATGTTTAAAACAGCAAGATGGATGTTACTATAACACAGCTTTATCGTGTGCAGTATTTAAGCCTACCAAAATAAATGGGGATGTAAAGGAAAGAGAGGGACTCAGTGGCTGACTGAGTAATGTTGAAACTGTCAAATTCTTTATGAACAAATTAGCTGATCCTAATCTAGTTGACATTGGGAAGCCATCCAAGAGTTTTGGGGTTTTTTTTTTATATAAGATGACTTCTTATTGGAACTGAAACAACTGCTTCCTTGGCTCTGATTACATCCTTCCTCACCACAGAGTGTTTGGTATGGCTAGCAGAGAGAAGTTTTATTCCTTGTCTTATGCATCCTGCCTGTGCATCAATACAAAGCGTTTGGTGAAGGGGATAAGGAAAAACTCTTCATGGAAGGCAGCCCAGAGAGAAAAGCTTACAATAGGCTGATGTGGATGTGAGAATGTTCAAGAGTGTTTGGTATGGCTAGCAGAGAGAAGTTTTATTCCTTGTCTTAAGCATCCTGCCTGTGCATCAATACAAAGGGTTTGGTGAAGGGGATAAGGAAAAACTCTTCACGGAAGGCAGCCCAGAGAGAGAAGCCTACAGTAGGCTGATGTGGATGTGAGAATGTTCAAGCGTTGGCAGAAGGCAAAGCTAGAGTTGGGCCATTCTACCATAGAATAGCAAGCCAGATTTTGTTGTGGTCTTTATAAAATGAGGCCTTTCCCATCTACTTGGCATAATCATGTGCTCATATTTTGTCCTCCTTGAACCTGCTGGAATCAGACCTCTGACAACAAAGACACAGAAGACAGTGTCTGATGTAAAAGACTTCTTTTGTTGAATTAGGTGGGGGAGCTGTGCCAGTTTGAAGTCGTCATGGGAAATCATAAGCATACGATGTGCTTAAATGCTTTGCTTGCAAGAGCTCTTCAGTATTCTCCTCTTCAAGTTTTGTTCCAGTTCCAGCAGGTTGCTCCACCAGCTCAGCTTTCTGGTTGAAGAATGAACAATTTGTTACTTGAAATACCTTTGGGTAATAGATTAAAAGTGAGGTTTGGCTAAGTATCAGTGGATAGCTGCTGGATGCTGGGGAACTGAAAGGCCACAACCAGAGGGAAGAGAAGGAATCTCACATCTTCTGTACAGAAACAAAGACAGAGAAAAAAGAAAACCCTTGAAAGGGGAAAATTAAGAGTTACAGCAACCATGTATTAGAGCTAATTGCCCGGACACTTTACGAAATTTGATTTCAGTGTGTGTGGAACTTAATTTGCTCTTGGCAACAGGGTAGAATGCTTAATTCAACTTAACAAAAATACGGTTTTTGAAAGAGGAAACAAGACTGACAGAATTTTGGCCTGTCAACAAAAGGCAAGAATACAAAAAGAAAAGGATTAGTGAAAATGAAGATCAAGAAAGGATCAAAAATATATTGGCTTGAGTCCAGGAAACATTTGTTACATTTTATAAGCAACGCTATTCTTCCCAAGTGTGTAGAACAGAGGAACTAGCTGATCTTTACCTAAAGCAATATTGGCCACCCTGTGTGCTAATGAACAGATGTCCCCATAGGAATCAGAAAAGCCTTCATCTCTACGCTATAACTGAAATGGCAGAAACTGTCAGGTCTACATGCATTAGAAACAAATGGAAAATTCAGTCAAGACTTGCACAATTGCATTGATTTACAGGTGAAAATATTGCTCAATGCATTAAATATGACACCAGAATATGGTCTTACATTTAGCAAAAGCTATTTGTGTCTTCTGCTTCTGACTCACATGGCAGAAGGGCTTGAGCCACACCATAAAATCACCAGACAGCAGGCTTAATAGAATGAGTATATTTTTTTTTCGTGTGATGCACAAAACATGATGCAGCAAAACCAGACTCATAGGATAACAAGCCCAAAATCTAGACTAATTAAAAGAGATCAGTCAGTGCTGGAGTGAGTGCAGAGGAGGGCAAGGAAGCCAGTGAAGGGCCTGGAGAATAAATCTTATGAGCAGTGACTGAAGGAGCTGGGGCTGTTTAGTTTGAAAAAGAGGAGGCTGAAGGGAACCTTCATTGCTGTCTACAGCTACCTGAAAGGATGTTGTGGAGAGGTTGGTGTGGGTCTCTTCTCACAGGTAAATAGTGATAGAACAAGAGGGAATGGCCTCAAACTGCGACTGAGTAGATTTAGACTGGATATTAAGAAAAATGTTTCACAGCAAGAGTGATCAGGCATTGGAATGGGCTGCCCAGGGAGGCGGTTGAGTCACCAGCCCTGGATGTGTTTAAAATTCATTTTGATGTGGTGTGTGGGGATATGGTTTAGGGTGAACCTTGTAGAGTAGGGATATCAGTTGGACTTGATCGTCCTGAGGGGCTTTTCCAATCTGAATGTTTCTGTGATTCTGTGTGCAAAAACCATGGGATGGGTCCGTCAGGACAGACCCTTCAGCTGCTGATTATTGACTGGTGATACATAGCAGCATCTCTTTCTACTTGTCCTTGTCCCTCATTTTCTCCCTCTAGCATTTTTTTGCTAGTGGCCAATGCAAGTGTTGCATATAGAGCGAGATCGTTCTTAGGTCTGATCCAGTACGGATATTGAAGCGGGTCCAGAGGAGGCCACAAAGATGATCAGAGGTCTGGAGCAGCTGTGCTATGAGGACAAGCTACAAGAGTTGAGGCTCTTCAGCCTGGAGAAGAGAAGGCTTCAAGGAGACCTGATAGTAGCCTTCCAGTATCTGAAGGGGGCCTACAGGAAGGCTGGGGAGGGACTATTTACGAGGTCTTACAATGACAGGACAAGGGGCAGTGGGTTTAAACTGGCAGAGGGGAGATTTAGACTGGATGTAAGGAGGAAGTTCTTTGCAGTGAGGGTGGTGAGGCACTGGCACAGGTTGCCCATGGAAGTTGTGGCTGGTTCCTCCCTGGAGGGATTCAAGGCCAGGGTGGNTCCCTGGAGGTATTCAAGGCCAGGTTGGATGAGGCCTTGAGTGCCCTGTGCTAGTGGGAGGTGTCCCTGCCTATGGCAGGGGGTTGGAACTAGATGATTCTTGAGGTCCCTTCCAACCTTATCATTCTATGATTCTATTTTTACATTCCACTCTTGCATTCCTAGACCTGATTGTATTTCTGCAGTATTTTTCTAATAAACAACTTTGGAAAATTTTACTCTTTGCTGCAACTTCCAGCTGAGACTTGATAACTAAATACGAAAGCATTCCTTGACAAAGTCAAACAGATTAGCTCAAACCAGGTTCATAGAATCATAGAATGGTAAGGTTGGAAGAGACCTCAAGGATCATCTAGGCAGGGATGCCTCCCACTAGTGCAGGTAGTTGGTGTAGTTAGCAGTGGTTTAGTTAGCAGTTAGCCTCTTCAGCACTGCACTTAAATGGACTAGGAGTATTCACACATTCAGCAATGATAGAAGCAACAACCAGCCCAAGACCAGCATTTTTTTTTCCATGTGGTTGCAATCACTGATGGGAGTAGAATAAAAATTCAGAACAGAATTACCAGAAGAATTATCTGACTGTTGGTGTTTCCCTCCCAAAATCTTCATAATACCTATGTGTATTAGGATGTAGAATGAACAGACTGAAGAAATTCTTCCTGCAGCCTAAACTAGAAAGCTATCATTTATTCAAATAATTTATCTGCAAAACAGATCAATCTTTAATGGCTTTCCAAAATATTCAAAGCTATTTCAAAACTACATAATGCTAATTTTCAAAAATGTTACCTGCAAAATTTGTCTGGACAGTTTTAAATTGTTGGGACATATTTTCACCATGCCTAAATTTGGATCAAGTGTGGAAAGAGAAGGTTTAGGACAGAAGACACTGGGAACTATCAGGAGGATTAGTAATTATAGACCTGAATCATTCACTGCTAAACACTGTCCAAATGGACACTGCAGAATAGGTCAAATTGGCTTTGCTAGACTCAAGTAACCCACAGCTGTCTCTCTCTGATATGGAAAAACTTTTTTTTTTTTTTTTTTTTTTTTTTTTTTTTTTTTTTTTTTTTAGTTTATATTATGTCATTTGTAAAGGGATTTATGCTTGACTGGGAGGAACGTTCTCATACCTGTTAGAACATAGAATCATAGAATGGTAAGGTTGGAAGGGACCTCAAGGATCATCTAGTTCCAACCCCCTGCCATAGGCAGGGACACCTCCCACTAGTACAGGTTACTCAAGGCCTCTTCCAATCTGGCCTTGAACACATCCAGGGAGGGAGCAGCCACAACCTCCCTGGGCAACCTGTTCCAGTGCCTCACCACCCTCACTGTAAAGAACTTCCTCCTAACATCCAGTCTAAATCTCCCCTCTGCCAGTTTAAGCCCATTGCCCCTTGTCCTGTCATTGCAGGACCTTGTAAATAATCCTTCCCCAGCCTTCCTGTAGGCCCCCTTCAGATATTGGAAGGCTACTATCAGGTCCCCTCGAAGCCTTCTCTTCTCCAGGCTGAAGAGCCCCAACTCTCTCAGCCTGTCCTCATAGGAGAGCTGCTCCAGCCCTCTGATCATCTTTGTGGCCCTCCTCTGGACCCGCTCCAACACTTCCATGTCCTTCCTGTGCTGAGGGTTCCAGAACTGCACACAGTACTCCAGGTGGGGTCTGACGAGAGCAGAGTAAAGGGGCAGAACATCCACTGAACTACTTTCATCTGAGCAATGATAGTGGTTTAAGCAACTGGTTAAACATTCCTGCTTAAGTAAGGCAGTATTGGTAACCCACAGTTGTAATCTGGTCTCCTATCAGTGGTGTACTAGCACGAGCTCTGTTCCCTTGGTCCAGCTCCTGGGAAATGATCACCTCCACCACAATCACAAACAAATCATTTACAGTTTGAGACAAAGCAATGAAGATCTTGGTGCTCTCCACTAGAAACTGCCTTCCAGGATAGAAGAAGCAAAAAATGTAAGCAAGCTTATCCTACTACAGCCCACTAATACAACTGTATCAAGACTTAAAAAGAAGAAAAACTAAATTGCAGACTTTCAATATGAAAAGCTGCCCAAGATATTTATTTGGGGATGAAAAGAAAAGTGTTTGGAAACAACTAGAGATTGCTATCAGGGTATTTTAAAAGGGCAATGAATCATCACAAGTTACTTGCAGTGACTCATACAATGGTCACAGCTTTCATATGTCAAGTAAGTATTTTTCTCAAAGAATACCTTCTGGTATTTCTTTTTTAATTTTCAGTAATTCAAGATATTAATTTAAATTCAGGCTTCTGCAGCAGTCCATACTATGAGCACCCAGGGCCCAACCTGTCAGAGCAGCTAATTGTGCAGCACTAGGTTCTATACCTCTTTCAGCTCAGCTGTTATGAGCGTTGAATAGCCAAAGTGAAGAGATCACAGAATCACAGGATCACAGAGGTTGGAAGGGACCTCCATAGATCGAGTCCAACCCCCTTGCCAGAGCAGAACCATAAAATCTAGCTCAGGTCGCACAGGAATGCACCCAGACAGGTCTTGAAAGTCTCCAGAGGAGACTCCACAACCTCTCTGGGCAGCATGTTCCAGTGCACAGACCTGCATTGCAGAGATCTGAGACTGTCTTTGGATTGCAGTGTTTTGAAAGAGAAATCTATGTGCAGGTACCCACAAAGAACTCTCTTGTTTATTGCTGCAGGTTGGGTCGTGTGGGGTTCTTCTCTTGCCAGGCCTTGAGTGTAGCTTCTCCACCTCATGCAGTCTGTACCTAATCCAATGCCCTCTGAAGCCCACTCATATTTGACTTCACTGAGCTTTGGATCTGAATTCTGAATACGCTCCAGATGAGTGTAGCAGCAATATCATTAATTGACTTTGCTGCCTATAACATTGTCAGCATGACCTTTCTGCACTAGATTATGGTCCTGAACTAGATTATGCTCCTGCTCGGGCAGGGGGGTTGGACTTGATGATCTCTGGAGGTTGCTTCCAACCCCTAACATCCTGTGATCCTGTGATCTTAGCTGTCTGCTGGAGTAATGCTGAAACTCTGAAGTTGAAGGATGCAGTTGTGCTCCAGGCTTCCTCCTTAGCTTGTGCCTTATTAACCACCTGTGCAATGGCAGTTCTTAGAGGTCCAACAGCAGATAGGTGGGTAGGATTACATTTTCATGTGATGCATGATTTAGTGTGGCACCATGCTGCTTCCTTCAGGATATAAGCCTAAAGCCACTCCACCCCATTTTCAATAACGCCTGTTAATTATTCAGTAAAACTTTTTATTTTGACTGTACTCAGTCTCTGGGGAAGAGTCTTGATGCTGTTTTTAAAGATAATTTTCCATGTGGCATTTTTTTTTCCTCTATATTGCATAAGACAAGTTTCTCTTTGAAATTTTTCATTATTTTAGCTATTAGTGCAGAATTGTACCTAGTAAATATGATCTATCATTGTTATTCCTTATAGCTTCAGACACATCTGGAAGATGTGAACACATAAAAGGGCAAGAGAGTGATCTGAACATTTCTTTAGAAATTAACATATATAGAAAGACTTTTTTCTTTTCAAGTTGCTGTAGATATTTTTTAAAAGAAATTAATTATTGGTTGATTTTAAGGTCTGACTTCATTTTAGAGTAATTCATTGCTTGTTTTCTTCACCAGCACAATGCAGACTTTCACACAGAGGGTCTGACCCTTTATGCAGGCTCCATTTAAAATTACTAAGATGAAAGCTGTAATGCAGTTTTGCCAGTAGTCACTCCCACACTTCTCCCTCCTGGCATTCTTGGAGTGGAATCCAAGTGTTTGTTGCAGATGGAATATTCATGTCTTAGACAACAGCCTCTGGAGCGCCACAGTGTCTGTGCCAGGTGGAGCAGCTGGGAGCACAAACTCACCTGCAGCAGTGACCAAGCTGACTCCTCACTGCCCTTCTTGATGCTAATCTCATGTACAGATAGTTTTACCCTTTTCCCACCTTGGCTCACCAAGGCTTGCACAGAGGGGCATGTGACAGGACTTGAGAAAGGAGTCATTTTGATCTTCCTCTTCTGGCATGTCAGAATAAGGCATGTTAGAATGAAACAGCGTGGTCCATGGATGTGTTATCTCTTTTTTGCTGTTTGACAGAATTTGATCTCCTGCTGACTCATTAAAAAAAAGAGTTGGCAGAGAAGCCACAATGGACCATGTGCCCCACTGGTGATAGCAATGAAAAAACAATGTCTTGGACTAAAAGTTTGTTTCACCCTTTGTCTCAGAAGATACCTTTCATTATCTTGTCTGTGCTTTGCAACATATATTCCTCCAATTAATAATGTTCAGTTTAGGTTTTCTACTAATTTTGAAAGTTTTCTTTTGGTAAATATACATCTTACAATATCTTAAAATACTTCTGGGATAGTTTGTGGGTTTTTTTTCTTGACCTCACATTTTTGTCAGTTGTCTGGATAAAACTAATAATGTTTCTATGATTAACTGAAATGCTAATCAAGTTTTCTTGCTGCTTATATTACAAGCGCTGTAAATGTGTATTGTATTTGTATATTCAAGAAAGCATTTGAAAGTTTAGAATTGCTGCATAAACATATGAACATATTCCTGAGCTATTTGGTAAGCATTTTTAATTGCATTTAAAGCTGAGACATTACTTCATGCATATGCTTATTGAGTGGCCTACTCCATGCTGAATATTTCTGACTGCAAAGAGGTTTCGTGTGTGTAATTAATAAATGATTCCATAAGAAAAGGTGTTGCTGGCTTCCTACAGCTCTGAATCCTTTGCCCCTTAACTTTTTTGCACAATAGCTCATGCTCAACAATAATTCTTTCAACACCTCCAGCATGAAGGAGAGGTTGTTATCATGCCTGATATGGAGATACTTATGTGCTTGGTGGCCAACTGCTATGTATGGGTTCATTGGCCAATGTGGCAAATATTTTTTTTTGTCACTGCTGAATTCTCTTTCCCTTTCACTTTACTGAATTTTTAATGTGGGATGGCATTCTTCCTATGAATTGAATTCCAAGAAACAATTAAGATCATCATTTTCGCTCAGACACTTTGAAATTTCCAGAAACTGGCCAGTGAAGTCAGAAGGTATGAGGAAGAAGGCACAAAAAGGAAGAAGTAGACCTCTGGACACATAGCACAATCAAATTCTCATTTCCTTAAGAAATCTAGCTAAAAATAAAGAGAAAATTTATGACCTTTGACTTATGGTATCTACCCTAATTTTTCAACAAGTCTAGGACTTTTTGACCCTATGGTCATCCTGGTGCACACATCCTCAAGCTAAGTTTTCACTGCAAAAGCAACTAAAACAAAATGTTGCATGGTTTTGCTATTGCGAGCAGAACTTTCCAAATAAAAAGCAGCAATTAAAGCTCTTTTTCTACTTGCTCCTTGAGCAAGTCTGATGTAGTAGAGAAGGGAAATCTTATACCTACATGAAGCCTAGGCTATAAATGCATTCTTCTTGCATAGCATTTCCTCTGGTCTAGCCAGATTGACCTATCATTCTCTTGGATTGAGTTCTTTCTAGCTTGACAATAATTTTCAAAACTTTTGGTGCTTTTGTATCTCCTTGGTCTTACTTTAATCTTTATTTTCTTTCTTTCTTTTTTTCCTTGCTTCTAGTATTCAAGATCTCATAGCACCTGTTGACTGTCTCACTTCCCACACTTTGTGTCATCATGTGATAAAACCAGCTGAAGGGCTTCTTCTAAAACAACAACCACAAAGGCAGACTGTGGTTTTGAGAAAGGCACATCTTGCAGGCGGTGACAACCAACACTATCGTGATGCCACCTGCACTTATGTTTGAAGTAGTCTCAAATGTAATGTGAATCATGTCTGACTCTGTATGAGTGTCAGGGGTCCAGTTCAGGACCTTAAAGTTGGAGTGGGTCCAGAGGGGGGGCCACGAAGATGCTCAGAGGGCTGGAGCAGCTCTGCTATGAGGACAGGCTCAGAGAGTTGGGGCTTTTCAGCCTGGAGAAGAGAAGGCTTGTAGTAGCCTTCCAGTATCTGTAGGGCACCTACAGGAAGGCTGGGGAGGGACTATTTACAAGGTCTTGCAATGACAGGATGAGGGGCAATGGGTTTAAACTGTCAGAGGGGAGATTTAGACTAGATGTCAGGAGGAAGTTCTTTCCAGTGAGGGTGTTGAGACACTGGCACAGGTTGCCCAGGGAGGCTGTGGCTGCTCCCTCCCTGGAGGTGTTCAAGGCCAGGTTGGATGAGGCCTTGAGTGAGCTGTACTAGTGGGAGGTGTCCCTGCCTATGGCAGGGGATTGCAACTAGATGATGCTTGAGGTCCCTTCCAACCTTACCATTCTATGATTCTATGATTCTATGAAAATAAAATAATGATTAAATCTATATTATTCATTGGTTTGCTAAAAGGGATAAAAAGCCAAAAAGTAAACAATTTGTCCCACTGTTCTGAGATGCAGCTTCCTTTTGTATCTCTTTTATTCTGCTCTAATATCTGTCCACTAACAAATAACAATGTAAGCTATGTTGGTTGTTTTTGTTTGTCTGGGAAGGAAGAAGGAGAAAGACAGGGTAGCTTTGAGCCCCTTCTGGGCAGTTTCCTTTGTCCAGGAGGGAGTTTGGATTTCTGTATTATTTCTAATTTATATATAATACAGAATGGTAAATACTTGTAAGTATATTGTGTATATATACCTGCAAATTTTGCTTTGAGGTAAATATAGCTTCATCTTACTTCCAAGCCGTCTGAGCTAGTCTGGTAAATTTCAATAGTGTGTGTGGGAGGGAAGGTCCTAACCCACCAAAATCTTATTCCCTGCCTTCAGACACACCGAGTGAAGAAAGAAGTGACATCTGTCTACCTTAGAAGAAAATTCACTACCACTGTGACAGATTCATAACTGGGCAACAACAGTCAAGAACTCCTTCCTTCCTAACCAAACAGCCAGGTAAAGCTAGAACGGTATCAGCAGTTGTTTCTCAATGTTCAAGTACTTAAGCTTGAAGGGTTGCTTCTTTTTGCATCATTAGTATCTACTAGAGGATATGACACTTTCTGAAGGAAAAGACCCCCCCCACCCCCCCTCCCCACGCCCCACAAC
>VWZE01011231.1:227511-238425 GCA_013396675.1 Eubucco bourcierii
ATCTGCTCCATGATCTTGCCAGGCACAGAGGAGAGGCTGACTGGTCTGTAGTTTCCAGGGTCATTCTTTTTACCCTTCTTGAAGATGGGTGTTATGTTTGCCCTCCTCCAGGCAGCAGGAACTTCACCAGTCTGCCATCACCTTTCAAATATGATGGACAGCGGTTTGGCAACTTCATCTGCCAGTTCCCTCAGGACCCTTGGGTGGATCTCATCAGGCCCCATGGACTTGTGCACATTTAGGTTTCTTAGGAGCTCATAAACGTGATCTTCTACTATAGTAGGCAGATTTACCTGCTCCCAGTCCTCACTTTTACCCTCTGCAACTTGGACATTGTGGTTGGAGCCCTTGCTGTTGAAGACTGAGGCAAAGAAGTCATTGAGCACCTCAGCCTTGTCCATGTCCTTTGTCAAATTCCTGTTTTCCTTCCTTCATCTTTCTCATGACTGCATTTTTTTTACCTCCATTCTCATTTGTCTGATTTTCCCCTGGCTATTTTCAGTAGAAAAACTTCCTCAGAGGATTCCAAGGTCTCATTTTGTGCCTTGGAAGCTTGGAATCAGTGTGACTAATTAAGGCTTCTTTAACTTACATTTTTAAGTTATATGATTTCCCACCATTTCACACATAGCTTGGGATCCTTCTCAAGATGAATGCATGATGTAAAAGACAGGAAAAATCAGTTCCTCTGTGTCTATACCTGAAGAGAATGTTCTTTAAAGCGATATGGTAGTTGCGCCCAAGTTATGAAGTGGAAATTTTAAATGCTGTGAATTTAATGTGCAGCCACATTAAAGGTGTCAGCAGACTCATGAAATTATTCTCTGGTGAACAATGCTAATGCATTTTAGGAGCCCACAGAATTCGTATGACTTGTGCAAATGCAAAACATCTACAAGATTACAAATGGGCTTTCATTTACAATCTGCTGGTCGATCAGAAATATATTATGTCTTTATATCCATCTGTGGTACTTTGAGGGATCCTAGGTCTCCCTTAACAGAACCATAGGGACCTGCTAGTCCCAGGATATTGTAACACTGTTATTCTATTCCGTTTTCCCATATCGTAGCTTAAAAGTGCCTGACTGATACCCTCCCTTTCTCTTCCCTGCCTTTCCTCCCTTCACTTCTCCTCTCTGGGAACAGCATGCATTCTTATCTCATGTTTGTGGAAGAGATGGCAGAAAGGGAATTGACCTGCATTGTGCAGTCCATTGGGGCCTTGTAGACCCCAGCTGAGGAGGGGAGTTTTGGTTTACCCTCTGGCCAACTGAAGGTGGAAGGGGTGGAGGATTCTAGAAGGCCAGTTTGGCCCTAGTGGGTGTTATACTTATCCTACCTGATTGCCTTTTGTGTATATGCTCTTGTAAATAGAATTTCTCTTTGAACTTCCAATCAGTGTGGGGTACCCTCCTTCTTATCCCTGGAAAGGGATAAGAATCATTGCTGTCCTGCAGTCCTGGGTAGGCTCATGGCCCCAAACTGGGACACCATCTTTAAAACAGCAGTGTTTTACTGCTATTACTTTTGTGTGCCAGTCCTGCAGAAGAACTAGGCTGTACACAACAGGGTAAAAATACAGACAAAATAAAGATGATCTTTTTTTTTCCAAAGAGTTTATGACCTAAGACAAAATGTATTTATTTTTATTATATTTTTTTAAGGCTAAGGAATAGCTGCTTCTCAACAAGAAATAAGTTTCTTTTTAAAAAAAATCAAATCAGTGGATCACAGAATCACAGAATTGCAAAACTTTAGAGGTTGTAAGGGACCTCCAGAAATCATCAAGCCCAACCTGCCCGCCAAGGTAGTATCACCTGGGGTAGTCTGCACAGGAACACATCCAGGCAGGTTTTGAAAAACATTATTTTACCTCTTCTATTTGAGAGGTGATCATTTTTCTTGATATGCACTCAAAGTCAATGTGTCAAATCTGCTTTAAAGAACTGGAAGGCATCATGCCTTTATTCCAAGGAGAAGGAAATCTCATACAAGCAGACAGTGTTTGCTAAGCTCCTATGTTTTTGTAAACTGGCAGGCTCCCTCACCAGCCAGGGAAAAGAATCCAGTACCACACCCAAGCCTCTTTAAGGCCTTTCCTTCAGGCACAGTTTATTATCTGAAATGCAAACTTCACCAAGCAACACAACAGAAGGTTATTTCCCCTGACTAAAACTACCCTCAAGGGGCCCTACAACCAGGAGTCAATGGATCTAGCTGAGTTTCTTGGTGTTTAGCAGGACTCACTTGACGTCTGTCCTTTTGGTCAAATCACATCTCAGGACTGGCTGATTCCAGTGCTCTTCTCCCACTTTCTCAGGCTGAGCAAGGAGCAGCCTTGGTTATTTGCCTTCTCATTGCTATCCTCCCCTTTTTTCATTTTTCTTTTCTTTTCTTTTCTTTTTTTTTTTTTTTTTAACTCAATCTTGTGTTTTCACAGATAACATCCACTGACATTTTCTCACTGCCTGAGAACACAGATAAGAAATTTTCTATACCTATTATTATCTTTTGTTGCTCAGCTCATGGTTCCTCTAGCAGCAATACAGTGTCTTTCTCAATTTGCTCCATTGGAACTTGATTTTGCAGTTTTGTTCTACCAAAATCCTGTCCTTTATATGTTTTGTTAGTATAGTTAGTGTCAAATTGATTCATGAAAGTAAATGCAATCACAGAATCACAGACTGGCAAGGGCTGGAAGGGACCTCAAAAGATCATCCAGTCCAACCCCGCTGCCTGAGTAGGATCACCTAGGCCAGATCACACAGGGAAGTGTCCAGGCAGGTTTTGAATATCTCCAGAGAGGGAGACTCCACAGCCCCTCTGGGCAGCCTGTTCCTGTGTTCTGTCACCCTCACAGGGAAAAATTTCCTCCTCAAGTTTAAATGAAACTTCCTATGCTTCAGCTTCCACCCATTCCCCCTTGTGATGTCATCGGGCATCATCAAGCACATCCTGGTTCCATCTTCCTGGCACTCACTCTTTACATATTTATAAACATTGATGATCTCTATTGACTTTCATGAGGTTTGGACAACCCCCTCAAAATGAATTTCTGTAAAAAGATTAACAGTCTTTTCACAGAATCACAGAATGTTAGGGGTTGGAAGTGATCTCAAAAGATCATCTCGTCCAACTCCTCTGCTAGAGCAGGACCACTTAGATCAGGTCACACAGGAACAGATCCACGTGGGTTTTGAATGTCTCCAGTGAAGGAGACTCCACAAGGTCTTTGGGCAGCCTGTTCCAGTGCTATCACCCTCATAGTGAAAAAGTTTTAACTTGTGTTTACATGGAACCTCCTATGCTTCAGCTTGCACCTGCTGCACTTTGTCCTGTCACTGGACCTCACTGAGAAAAGCCTGGCTCCATCCTTCTGACAGTTACTCTTCACATATTTATAAACATCAGTGAGGTCACCCCTCAGTCTCCTCTTCTCCAATCTGAAGAGACCCAGTTCCCTCAGCCTTTCCTCATACAGAAGATGTTCTACTCCTTTAATAATCTTTTTAGTTGGAGAGTATTTGTAAAATTCTGCTGTAGACTTCATTGAGAATGAAATATGGATTTCCACATGAGCACAGCTGAATGGAAATGAAGTAGAACTCTATTTTCTTTATATTGCAAATAATTCACTTACTGATCCTGCTTGTAACATTTCCAATTGTTCTAAACTTTCTTTTAACTTTGCTAAGTGACCAATACAGGATGCTGGCATTGCATCATAGCTGTAAATTATAATCTCAAATTTATGAGGCCCATCGAAGTACCCATCTAATCATGAAAGCATCTATCTAATGTTCTGCTGGAATAGGGCTTCTGAATGGCAAGCAGGTACTAAAATCTACTGCTATTGGGTTAAATTCATTCCTGATTAAATTTTACTGAACTCACTTTCACATGCTTTGCCAAATAAATCACACTGACCTAATTAATCCACTCTTAATACCACTGAGTATCAATTATTAAATACTGGAGAGAAGTAATTTTGTTAATTCCTGAATATTCCACCATCAACTTAAGTAATGTGAATAGACTGTCACTATTTCTACTAAATACTCTAGGAACAGTTTCTGCCAAATAAAACAAGCTGTTTCACAAACACCCAGATTCTTCCACACTCTCTATCTGTTGTCCCTCAGCTACATTTCACAGCAGTAACCAGAGCTGTCTCTATATCCCTGTGACAACATCATTAGGTCCCTACTACGGCTAATGTGAAACTACATGTACATGCAGGACATGTGACAGTTCTGTTATAGATATTTTTCCATCTGAGGGAGTGCTCATTTAAATCCCTCCTGTATTTCACCACTGAATTAAAATTCAGACTGAAGGATTTTTTTCTACAAGCCTTGATTCTATAGAAACTTGTGGAAAACCCCACTCAGATTACTAATGTAGAAAACAAGATTAACTTAATTCTTGATTTCCACGAGTGAGAGACTTTGTTGCTACAAAAATCTGCACTGTACAAGATGAGATGACAGAAAGCAGCCCTGTGGAAAAAGAATTGGGGGTGCTGATGGAAAAGAAGCTGGACATGAGCAGACAGTGTGAGCTTGCAGCCCAGAAGGCAAATCACATCCTGGGCTGCATCAAAAGCAGCATTGCCAGCAGATCCAGAGAGGTGATTCTGCCACTTCGCTCTGCTCTGGTGAGACCTCACCCGGAGTACTGCGTCAAGGTCTGGAGCCCTCAATGTAGGAAGAACATGGACCTGATGGAGTGGGTCCAGAGGAGGGTCCTGAAAACAATCAGGGGGTTGGAGCGCTTCTGCTGCAAAGACAGACTGAGGCAGCTGGGGTTGTTCAGCTTGGAAAGGAGGAGACTCTGGGGAGATCTAATAGCAGCTTTCCTAGAACCTGAAAAGGACCTACAAGGAGGGTGGAGAGAGACTGGTTGCAAAGCCCTTCAGTGACAGGACAAGGGGCAATGGTTTCAAACTGGAGAAGAGCATATTTAGATTGGCTGTTAGGAACAGGTTCTTTACTAAGAGGGTGGTGGAACACTGAAACAGGCTGTCCAGGGAAGTGGCTGGGTCCTCTTCCCTGGAGATATTCGAGATGAAGCCTGACAGGGCTCTGGACAACCTGATCTAGTTGAGGACATCCCTGCTGACTGCAGACCTTTGGAGGTCCACTCCAGCCTGGACCATTCTATGACTCTATGTAGTTGTTACTGTGAGACCTGTTTGCCTCTTCAGAGGCTGTGCAAGATGATTCAAGACAAAATCTTGTGAAGAATTATTTTGTCCATGGCAGAGGGATAGAAGGAACCACATCTTGCCATGGTGTCCAAGCACGAATTGGGAAAAATTACATTAATGCTGACTGAATTTTGCTTACACTGCAACACTGTTGCGTCTTTCAGAGAATCATTACATGGATACAAAGATAAAAAATGTGTGGAATTCACTGCACCTTAAATCAGCAACAAAAACACATAAACCAATTATAATTTAAAGTATACTAAGCAGAATTTTATGTAGTTGAAGCATCCTCAGAGAGAGCTTAAAAAGTGAGACAGCAATATTTTCAGAAGGGGATACTTTGGAGGTAGTAAAATGTTTAACTAGAACAGCTACACCAGTTAAGCTTTTGACACCAATACTAAAGTACTGATTCGTATGACCTAAGCCATATTTGTTTTTTTAAAGAGATATGAGAATTGGAGAGATGAGTAAAATATCTCTAGTTAAACTGAAATCCTGCCATCACCATTGAGGTAACTGCTGAAGCAGCCTAAGACCAAAAGCTTACATGATCCTTTTGGTAATATATGGTGAGCAGACTAAGGGACTTTGAACTGGTACTGTTGGTTTGTTGTTTTTTTCTGGTGGTGTTTTTTTGTTTGTTTTTTTTTTTTTAATTGGTGTTTCTCCTTTACACTTTGTGGCTAATGTTTTCCTATTATCAAGGTCTTGCATATTTTCAGCACCCACCCAGCTCCGTGGTATTACACGTATTTTTCAAAGGTCTGAGTGACAAGCACATTGATATAAGTGAATCATCATTCTGCAGGCATAAAGTTTTATCAGATTGGTTTTGAAGTAGATGTATAAATTCAAGACAGTGCATCTGTCATACAAGATTAGCTCATGGAAGATAGGACATTTGTTCTAATGGTGAGCGATAGAATTTTATACTTTAAACACGTGAAGCAAACTAGATAGTAAATAAGCATCTTATTAAGTAGTTTCTGGTTATCAGATAAGCAGAGCTGAACTAAAACAGTATTGTGTAAGATGAGGCTGAGTTTCCATTCCCTGCTTATGTCACTGCTTTATGCTTCAGAACTACATTTGACTCTAGGACACACAAAATATAAGCGGATGACAAAGCAAGAAAAGCAAAATAAGAGAACATCTGAAGTGCATTTTTTTCTGTGATTGCAGGAGGAATTAGCAGTAACTGCTATGGGATTCATCAGTCTGCAGTACATGACAACTAACAGAGATGAAGAGAGATTTGACCATTTCATGAAGAATTTTCCCTTTAAAGTGAATTTTTTTAGAGGAAGAAAAAAATTTTAGTCAAGGACTAAAGTATAGTATCAGCCTGAATGAAGCCACATTTCTCAGTATCACCAGGGTTGGAAGAGACCTCAAAGATCATCAAGTCCAACCCATCACCACAGACCTCAAGACTAGACCATGGCACCAAGTGCCACGTCCAAACCTGCCTTGAACACCTCCAGGGACGGTGACTCCACCACCTCCCTGGGCAGCCCATTCCAGTAGCCAATGACTCTCTCAGTGAAGAACTTTCTCCTCACCTCCAGCCTAAACTTCCCCTGGCACAGCTTGAGACTGTGTCCTCTTGTTCTGGTGCTGGTTGCCTGAGAGAAGAAGGTAGCCTCCCCCAGGCTACAACCACCCTTCAGGTAGTTGTAGACAGCAATAAGGTCCCCCCTGAGCCTCCTCTTCTCCAGGCTAAACAATCCCAGCTCCCTCAGCCTCTCTTCATAGGGCTTGTGCTCGAGGCCTCTCCCCAGCTTCGTTGCCCATCTCTGGACACCCTCAAGCACCTCAATGTCCTTCTTCAATTGAGGGGCCCAGAACCGGACACAGTACTCAAGGTGTGGCCTAACCAGTGCGGAGTCCAGGGGGAGAATGAGCTCCCTGCTCCTGCTGGCCACACTATTCCTGATGATTCTTATTCCTTGTCACATTTAATAATACCATACATCTCTTTTCAGCCTGACACATCCCAATTCAGTTCTGAGTCTCGTGTGCAATGTGAATGTGACTCACGAAGATCCTGCAGGTAGCAAATTTCCAAGACAGGCAAGTATGGAGGGTTTCCCTGATTCAGAGGCCATCCCACCCCTGCTATTAGGATGCCTGTTGTCTGACCCTTCTGCATCGCATAAAGGTAACTGATTCTCAGGCTGCCTGTGGACCTCAGATGGTAGCACAGCCTTGCGGTGTGGATGCATGGTAGAGAGAGCAGCAGACTGTGTGCACACCACCAGTAAGACTGTACTTGAAGTGAGCTTAATGCACAACATGTAGCTAAGATCTTTCAGGGTATGTCACCACTTGCCCAGCCCCTATGCATGCCTGCACTTCAAATAAAATGGATATATATTCACTGAGTTTGCCACAGCCTCAATTATTATTTGAATATCAAATGGTAATTCTTCTGGATATCTTCTGGAAGTATGAATTTATTCTTCTGCTGCAAATCTTTGATGCATTTTCCATGTATTAGGCAATTACGCTCTTTCCTTATCTAAGGCAGGTTGTGGATTTTTTTAGGTCAGTAACCAAAATGGGAAAATTATTTAGTCTGTGGGAGTTGCACATGGAGTTTTCTGGATACTATATTGTCCAGCTTATATAGTTGGTTTTGCCAAAGGCAGGGCCCAAAAATGTAAAAGTGCAAAACACAGAAAATGAGATCAGAGTAATTCTAAGACAATCCTTGGAGTTTAACAAGCTGTCTTCCCCCTCAAAACCAACTGTAATTATGCCTCCCACAAGTATACATGTGTCAGCATTCATTTTTTCATATAAGGTCTGTATTAAGAGATCAGCAATGGAATGTCCTGGTCAGATCTGTATCATGAATTACTTTATGCAGAAAAGTGAGTAACTTCTCGAAGTGTATTAGTCCTGCATTATGTAGCCAGTTGTGTAATACTTCTTAAAAGATGTTTTCCAATATCTAAGTTTGTTTTTTTATCGTGTTTTGTTTTCTACTGTGGCAATAGAGAAAGGTGCCACTGATGTTACTGGAAGTATGACTGCAACCCTATGCTCAATAAATACACCTCACCATAGGCACACTGGTAAAGACACAGTTCATGGCTGTAGCTAGGATCCATGACAAACATTCTTCAGTGCTTACTAAATTGAGGTGTACAATCAGACACGACAGTATGCTGCCACTACATATATATGTGAGCCATTATAATATGCTTTAGTGCAAATACTTGCATCATATTCAACTATCATAATGACGGCCTTCTGTTTTATGTCTTCATTAGGTCTGTAGATCTTATTAATTTATCCTGTTAGGCACCTGTAGCAAAAGTAGAATGAATCACTGACATAAAATTTCCATATCTTGAGAAATCTGTACAGATTTAAAATGTTTATTGTAATCATATTTATATATTCTTGGAATCTACACAAGTATCTAAACTGAATCTTAATAACTTTTGGCCAATGATCATTTCTTCCAGCAGTAAATTTTATAGTCTAATCCTATGCAGAATGAAAATTGTTTAAGTAAATTTTAAAGTCTAATTCTATGCAGAATGAAAATTGTTTACTTCTATTAGTTTAAAATTTCCCTTCTTTCAATCTCAGGGAATTTCTTCCTTTGCAATGTGGGGGGAAATAAAAAGAAGACTATTTTTTAGCCATTTCCTAATGTATGTTTAGATCATGTAGCATTTTATACATCTCCCCTTGTAAGACAAATTCTTTTAATGTGTCTTCATGTGAAAAATTTCCCACATCTCTGATGATACTCATAATTTATCTCACTTTACATCAACAATATATCTCATAGATCAACTAGACGTGAATTCCACTCTCTGTTGTAATCGTATTTTATTTTTCTATTTGCATTCAGTACTAAAAGCAATCGATCAACGATTTTCAGTGGTACTTCATGGTGTGGCCATAACTACCATGCTCTTGGCAACCATGCTTGAATTTGAACTCCTGCTCTTGCACTTGTGGAGTTCGTAGAATCATAGAATCATAGAACGGTAAGGTTGGAAGGGACCTCAAGGATCATCTAGGCCCAACCCCCTGCCATAGGCAGGGACACCTCCCACTAGCATAGCTCACTCAAGGCCTCCTCCAACCTGGCCTTCAACACCTCCAGGGAGGGAGCAGCTACAACCTCCCTGGGCAACCTGTGCCAGTGCATCACCACCCTCACTGCAAAGAACTTCCTCCTAACATTCAGTCTAAATCTCCCCTCTGACAGTTTAAACCCATTGCCCCTTGTCCTGTCATTACAAGACCTTGTCAATAGTCCCTCCCCAGCCTTCCTGTAAGCCCCCTTCAGATACTGGAAGGCTACTCTAAGGTGTCCTGGAAGCCTTCTCTTCTCCAGGCTGAAAAGCCCCAACTCTCTGAGCCTGTCCTCATAGCAGAGCTGCTCCAGCCCTCTGAGCATCTTTGTGGCCCTCCTCTGGACTTGCTCCAACACTTCCATGTCCTTCCTGTGCTGGGGGCTCCAGAACTGCACACAGGACTCCAGATGGGGTCTGACAAGAGCAGAGCAAAGGGGCAGAATCCCCTCCCTTGCCCTGCTGGCCACACTGCTCTTGATGCAGCCCAGGACTCGGTTGCTATCTGGGCTGTGTGTGCACACTGCAGACTCATGTTGAGCTTTTCATCAGGACAGTTCAGGACAGTTATCCTTGAAGACTGAACTTCCCTTTCCAGGTGGATAGTTGAATCCTGTGGATAAGAAGCACGGAGCAGGAGGATGGGGGAATCTGTGATTGAGCACAGAGTGTCTCAGGAAGTACAGATGTGACTCAAGTCATTAAAATATTTTATTTCTTACCGTAACAGCAAGATCAAATGATTATGAGGATCAAAAATGTGGTGGATTTGGCAGTGCTATGTTTATGGTTGGACTCAGTAATATTATTTTCCAACTGAGATGATTCTGTGATTCTACAATTCTATGTCAAACCAACCAAACAGGCAATTTTTCCAGATTAAATTGCCATCACATTATCATTTGCCATCAGCTGCCATCTAACTTCACTAGATCACATCGAAATTTTATAAGGTCTCGACTAACATAAATCACTAACTCACATGCAAACCTTGTTCTGCAGGCTGATCCTTTCTCAAAGAAATAACAAATATCTTTAACAAGCTCATTCACACTGTGGAAAAATTGAGACACTTGCTATTTACCATATGTACAAAATGATTACTTATTAATACTCTTTGCTTTCTGCCACCTAAATCAGCTTCTGACCTAGACAGTGTCATTTTAAACAAAAACAGAGACATATTTATTGGCTGCAGTTCTTTCTACCTAGACAGATAATTTATTGGCTGGAAAAGTGCTTAGTGACATTGGTATATTTTAAAATTTAACACCAACACACCAGAGTGATGTTGGGAATTATGCTGTTTGTTTGGGTTTTTTTTTTTTTGTTTTTTCCCAGATCATGTCTCCCTTGGTTTAAAAGAAAACAATACTGAAATAGACAGAATCTTGTTTGGTGGCTTGTTTGGTCTTTTTAAATTAAGAAATTTAAAATTACTCAAAAGATGGGCATCACTGTAAGAAGAAATAACATAATTCAAAAGACTGTGTACCCAAAAGAAATTATAAATTATTTCCTTAGTTGATTATTACTGTTACCAAAAAAAAAAAAAAAAAAAAAAAAAAATAATTAAATTTGAGTCTGGGCGCCCAAG
>VWZE01011231.1:238437-266634 GCA_013396675.1 Eubucco bourcierii
TCTTAGTTGATTATAAATGTATAAAAAAAAAAAAAAAAAAAAAAAAAAAAAATCATTAATGCTGAGTCTGGAGTGCCCAGATTTGTGAAAAAAAATAAAATAGTATTACCAGTAATGCTGCCACCTGGATCCAGACTGGTGGTCTTACTTCGCTTTTTAATGCACATGCCTTAAAGTAATACATAATCTCAGTGAATGGGAAGGAAATGAAAGCTCACATTTACCAGAAGTGACCTAGTTCTTCTTTGGTCAGAGTTACTGGAGTCAAACTGACAAGGTTCCATGATGGTGCTTTAATAGGTGCTGAAGGAATTAAGTTTAATTATAACCTGCTTTGTTGTCAGATGAATATCTCCCATGACCTGTGCATTCACTTGCAAATAGCACAAACTGAGGTACAGCTACAGCTTCAGAACTAAAGTAAGTTATTTCTTGAACAACTAAGACGTCGGTCTCAGAGTTAAGGAAAGGCAAGGAATGAACTCAGTGTATTTATGACTCTTTGAAGATATTGCTGTAATATGAAATAATTGTATATGTTGCTTTTGGAGAATTTTCCCTCAAGTCACAGAACAGAACTGTTTCGGTTGGAAAAGATATCTGAGATCATCACGTCCAGCCATTGATCCAATGAAGAAAAACAGTAGCCTTCCAAGCCCACTGTTACTGCCATGGAAAAACTACACAGCAAATTATGTCTGTATTTTATCATCTTTATCTTTTTACAACTACTATTTATTATCTTCTTTTAAACACCATTTTTTTTAAATCTTGAGAACAATGCTACAATTGACTATCAAGCAAATGAATCGTGGGTCATATCTGTGGGGACCACAGTTACTGAGAATCAAGAGAGCTAACAATAAATGTGAACGTACAATTCAAACATGGAAAAATTGTTTGATAAGCAGCTGGTGATTTGTGCAAGAAGAATGAATAGGAAGGATAAAAGAAGCATCTTTGAAATAGGAAGGTCAGATGTGAAAGAAAAAAAATGCTAAATTTACATGATTAAGATTTTCTGGAGTTTTTAAATAATTTTTAAAATGGCATTTATTGGTATAAATTGGCATAAATGGTAGTTTTGCGGCTGAGAAGTGTAACTTCCGAAGTAAAGCTGTTGGAGGCATACTGGCAGGACATTGTGAGGGGTGTAGCAATATAGTGTCTCAAGTTTCTTCACCAGTCTCAGCTAGCACATGCTAGAATCAGGTTGTCATTCTGGCTGTATAATGTTGAATCACAGTGTGTGACAGCAATTCTGCTGTATCTTCATCCCACATCACGATCCTGGGGCAGGTAAGGACCAATACAACTTCTGTCAAACGTTTGCTGTAGAGAACATATTGGTCACTAAAGGTCAACAGGACACCAGCATTAATTAGAAACCTTTGGTTCAAATTCCAACTCTTATTTTAATCTTAGCACTGTATGAAAGATATTAAAGATATTCAAAGTTTGTGCAGCTGTGCAAATTAGAAATATGCAAACAACATAAGGAAACAATCTGCACATTTACATAGAGTTTGTGTATGAACACAAGCTTTGGCTTATGTTTAACAGACCCTGCCTCCAGTGATGACCTGGAAAGACGTGGAGTTGCAGATGGGGAGTTTTAGCCTGTGAGCCAGGATGAGGCAGTAGTTACAAAACCAGGGTATGTATGCTTGTAGGGATGAGGTAGGCTATCAGACAGCACACGGGGCACGAAGGTGGATAGATGAGCCTGGATTTCTGAGGTTGTACATAAAGTATTAAACATCTCAAAGATGGAGATACCTGACTTCAGAAATACTAATGGGATTCTTTGCCCAGGAGCTCCTAGGGAGCACAGGGCTGGAGAGTTTGTCTGAGATGAATTTCAGCAGAGAGCACTGGTAGGACCTGTGAACTGGGGTCTCTCTCCCATCTGTCCTCTGCTACCGAAGCCTAGTCTTTGCTTGCCCTTCTCTCTGACTTGGCAAGAGGAGTAGTTGTAGGGACATTCTGTGATTCCCTGTCCCTTAGCATTACAACAGCACTTGGAGCCTGAAACTTGGGGTTTCTACACAAACTTGGTGTCTACATCAACTTGTCAATGAAGTGATGACCTCCACAGAGCCTCATGATGTGACATTATGCTGCTTCACACTGCCAACAGCAATGCTCATTACTACAATATGCATTTACCTAGTGCCGGGCTGTTATTGGATTGTAATGGCTGCTGGTCACCAACAAGCCAGGTCAGCTTGAGCTGTTTCAGAGACAGAATTGAAAAAATAACTTCTGGTTTTCATTCAAACGCCTTTTGAACTATGCTTCTCTGGTAGCACACAAATTTCGGGAATGTTACCTCTTACTTTTTAAACGAGCATACCCTTGGGCGAATTTAGGCCAACTCAAAATGCTACGTTGTCATCAACGACGCAACTGCTTTGAATAACCTTAAACGAGCTTGGTTACACGTGTGTACACATGGCTACTGTGGCTTGTCACATTTTGAAGTGCAAACGAAGATCAGGCACAGGGCTATACTTCAAATGCAAATACTGCGCCTGGCTGTAGGATCAGAGCCACAGCATCGTAGGTACCGGAGCGTTTGGATACCGGCACTGCCAGTGTCGGCTGCGGCACAGCCAGGACCGGGCCGTCTCGCTGCCAAAGGGCAGATGAAGTCCACGGGCGTTACCCAGCCCTGCGCGAGGCTGAGCACGAAGCCACAGAAGCCTGTAAACAGCGACGTCCCAGAGCGCAGTGCCGCAGCGGCTCTTCGCTCTTCCCTCTCCGCCTCTGCGGAAGCAGCGGGAGACCGCAGACGCAAGCCCTACCACCGCCTGGGCCAGGCGACGCCGGGTAGGGCCGTGCGGCACCACAGCAGTGCACGCCGCTGACGTGTCGGCGGCGCGCGAGCCGCTTTGGGAGCCGCCCCCTCGCGATCCACCACCCCGGAAGCGGCCGTGCGAGGTGGGAAACTCGGCGCATGCCCAGCAGCGCGGCGAGGGCGGAAGGGTGTCCGAGGCGCCTGCGCAGGGGTATTCCGCCAGGCCTGCTGGAAGCCAAGATGGCGCCCTAGGTCCACCGTGCCAGCGCCACCGCAGGCGAGCGAGGCGGCCGCCGCTGCTGCCATCATGTCCCGGCACAGGAACGTCCGAGGCTATAACTACGACGAAGGTAGTGGCGAAAAGGAGCCCGTTTCAGAGCTACCGGGGCCGCCCCGGACGCCGCCCTAACCGCCGGTCCCGTCGCGCCTTACCCCACCCCCGCAGGCCCGCATCCCTTCCTCCGCTGGGTCCTACCGCCCCGTGGGGGGTTTGCGGGTGGCAGAGTGTGCCCAACCCCACACGGGTGGACAGGAGAGCGCGGGAGGCTGTCGAGAGCGGTGGGAGGGGAGAAATAGCCCCCTCCCATCTGCCGGAGTTGGGTGAGGCTCAGTGCGAGGCCTTGCTCCGCCCTCCCCCCCCCCCCCCCATGCCTGTTTCCCGCCTGAGCGGTGAGTCGGGCGCACGTGGCCGCGTTGCCTCTGCTGTCGCTGATAGAGCGGCTGCAGCTGCTGCCCTTCAAGGCAGCCTCCTGCTGCCGAGGTGTCCCGGTATCTTCCCCACGGGCCAAGCGTGGCCCATGCGCGCAGGCCAAGCTACGGCAGGGTTTACCTGCACTGCCTTAACTTGGTAGAGTTGAGGCGGGTGGGAGTGACTTAAAAAACTGTCGTTTTTCAGTCCTCTAAAATGTGCCGTGCTTGTGTTCCCAGACTAGCTAGCAAATGGTTGTTGGTGCTTAGCTGTAATAGATAGCAACAGCCGTTCCTTCTGGAAGAGATGTGGTTTTTAAAGGTAGATTTGAGGATCTTAAAATAGACCTGATTTTCAGATGTGTCGTATTTTACTGAAGCATGCATGCATGCAGGTGAAAGAGCTCTTGTGGAAGGATTTGGCTCATACCTGCAGTGCTGTAGCTTTCTGTGAGCTCTGTCCCATTTACTTAGGTAGTTCATGCTTTTTTTTTTTTTTTTTTTCCTCAGTGGTTTTATTTATGTTGGCTTGGGCTTTGGAAAAATGAACACATTTGCAGTCAATAGTGTTTCAAAGAATGTTTTGTTGTTGAGTGGACAGATGCAGGAAGTACATATAGTAAGACAAATTGATCTCAGAATTTTTGGGGAAGTCAGGTAAATCCATGTAAACCGTGACCACTGTACAGCTAACCTTGCAAGTTTTACTTGTTTGAATTTACCTAATACAAGCAAAAAGTCAGAGACTAGATAGAGGATTTTGCCATTTGATCCTCTAGAAGTTGTCTTCATCACAGATTGGTTGAAATGTCGGTTTCATCTGCATCTCTGTCATCTGTGAAGTTGGATGCCCAATCTATGGACTTCCTTTCAGTGTTTGTACACTCATTGGAGTCTCTCTCAATGAAGCTGCTAAATTACACAGTAATTTGGTGTAGGTGTAACGTGGTTTAAGTTTCAGCTACTGTTTACTGTTGCATTACACATCAGGTCTAATTAGAAGTGTGTATATGTGTGATCTTTATACTTAGACTGTGTGCTAGTTTGTAGTTGCATACAGTTCATTTGGATTCCAGACACTTTTGTGTCTTTTTGTTTAATATAATGCCATGTATTCTTTTTGTGCCACTCAGGATTCTGTAATACTTTATGACCCAATTTTTCTTCTTCTTTCTAAAGTAAATATTTGCACTTTTTTTTTTTTTTTTTAAACTTCTTTCTCTGGAAGGCTTCTGAGGCCTTGGAACTTGTGGCCTTTATTTGACTTTACTCCTTTCCACTCTCTTCTTTTTGAAGTGTTGTGATCAACACTGAATGTGTGATTCTAGCTGAAAGTGTGTTGGTAATGCAACTGTTGATACTTTGGAGTGTTTCTGTGGCTTGTACTCTATTCCCTGTAATTTCTGTCATTTCTTTAGCAATTATAGTCAATGTAAACTGAGTCATTTTCACTGAGGTGCCTTTTTTGTTTAGTCTAGAAATTAAGCCAGTATAGGATGTACAAATGGTTCAAGGAGTGCACACTGACAAGACTTACCTTAATTTCATTTGCTACTATCTGTGAATGTTAACTGCTCACAGAAGTCATCCTGGAGTTCTCCTTGAAATCTTCAAGTATTGACCCAACTACAAAAAGTGTCCTTACATTAAAAATAATGTAGATTTTTAAAAATAGATTAATTGGTCCTAGCATGGCACCAGGAGACAATGTGCTCTTTTCAACATAGTCAAAAAGTAGATAATAATATAGTCATCATTTTTTCCCTCCCTTTTTCAAAGACCAGAAACCAAAACAAGCCTATAGTATGTTTTCCTCATTTCGTGATACTTAATTTCCAAAGTGACTTCCAAAGTCTTTAAACTTTTCATATATTTGTTTCAGCCATTTTAGCTACTGCTTTTGATTGACACTATTTTTTTCCCTTTTTATTCTTTTTTTTTTTTTTAGGTACAATAGTTTATATAGTTAAGTTGCTTTGATTGTCTTGTTCCATATTGAGAGAAAAATTAATCTCTCATGAGAGTCCCAAATCCTGATCCTTTTAAGGATGCATACAGCAGTTGTAATGTCCTACTTCTGTGGTCTGAAGTTGATGGCAGACAGGCATGTTTCACATATGTGTATGCAAGTATATGCAATAACAGCTTTAAAAATACTTCATTATCATAGAATGCTAAAGTTGGAAAGGACCTCAAGGATCATCTAGTTCCAACCCCCTGCCATAGGCAGGGACACCTCCCACTAGTACAGATCACTCAAGGCCTCGTCCAACCTGGCCTTGAAAACCTCCAGGGAGGGAGCGATCCACTTTTATATATTTCATTATTACTTAGTGAAAACTGCAAACCTGTTTTCAAGGTTTACATAGTACTAGTTTGGTTTTTGTTTGGCGAGGGTGATAACTTATTTTTCCTTTGTGCACCCTGGTAGTTTTCGTAAGAGGAAAGTACATGGCTATGTTTAAATGACTGCATGAGATTTCCTGCTTTTTGATTCAAATGATTTTGGGTAGGGAAACGGAATTGTGCGTTGTGATTTTTGCCTTGCTGCACTTGAGTTGAAAAGGACATAGTAATGAGGGTATGCTGAAGTAAAAAGCTGAGAAGTAGATAGGTATGGAATAGAAATGATGATCCTGAGTTGTTTAGAGTAGAGATGGTAATTGAACTGTCTGTTATTAAGATTGTTGAGAGGTCAAGCAGAAATATCAAGAGGACTGCCATGGTTAAGTATTCATGGAGCTGTAGAAAGTTGAGTTTGGACTACGGAGACAACCTTTGATAAGAGGTGCTGAAAGAGCTGGTGTGAAGCATGGCAGCTCTGGAATATTTTTGTCTTTCCTAACAGAGTATTAAATGTTAAAATTTCATTATTGTAACTTGTGTTTCTTACTTAGATAAATAAATAGTACTTAACTGCAGTTCTGGAATCCTAGAGATGTGTAGTTTCTCAAACCTTGTGTAAAAACTACCCTTTGAATTATAATATCAAATATTTAGAAGTTGTGCAGACTAACAGTACTGTTTCTGCTTCATAGATTTTGAAGATGATGATGTGTATGGCCAATCAGTAGAAGATGATTATTGCATTTCTCCATCAACAGGTTAGTTCAAATGATTACATATAAGTAGCCTGACTGTAGACCCATTCAGTTGTGTTCACCAGTCTAATATCTGGCAAGATTATCAGTCCAGGGTTTCCCCGGGTTTGGTGGCAGTGCTTCTAGGGCTGAATAATCAGTGAAATTAGTATGGCTGATGTTGATATGAAGCTGTGGTACTGCAGGTAATTAGGCTGCATCTAGATCTGCTGCAAGTGTGATACAGTCTGTGACCTCTGGCCACAGGTACTTGAGTTAATTAGGTCTTTACAAACCTGTTCTTCTGTCATGCTATTGATTTTAGATAAGTAAATCTAGCTGTGTATCTTTATTATTTATAGTCACATTCCCTGTCTGGCATTCAGTTTCTCAGCTTAATTGTTAGAAATTTTAAGACCTTTTCTAACAATTAAGGTAACCTTATATTTTATGATGAAAATGTACAGCATTTTAACTTTTTAATCAAATATAAACAGCTAAATTTCAAAACTAATTCTTGTGTGTAGTAATTTTCCTAGTAATTCTTATGTAAGCATCATTTACAATCTGATTTAGATTGTATAGCAATCTTTTAATAGTTACTTCAATTGCGATGATCGAATATAAAATGATATGCATTGGGGAAACCAGTTGCTGAGGCTATAACTACTGAACTGAATATGCATATGTGTATATTTCAGAATTGAGTAGAATATTTCATAATAAGGAAATTTGTTTAACTTATAATTTTTTCATTTCTGAGAGTATGTAATGACTGGAGGTTGTGTTCAGCCAGAGGTTTTATTTATATATATCCCTTAATGTGTTACTAAATTAGAGTGGAATTATACATCTGTTTAAAGTTTTCTGTGAATGTTCACTTTAACTCATGGGCTATATTTCTAATGAAATCCCAAGAAAAGAAGAGTGTCTTCAGCTTCATTAAATTGTAGATTAAAAATGCCACACTATAAAAGTGATGTTATTTTCTTGCCTTTTTTTTTTTTTTTTCAACTTGTAACTGAGGCAAAAAAAAAATTAATTATGGGTTAAGGTTCTGAAGACATTAATTCATATATGGTGACTTGGTATAGAAAATGTGTTTTTTCAAAGTTGGAATATATGTTTTATTTGAATACTGAACTTTGCAGAATTATTGCATTACATGAATACAAGGATATTGCCCAGCCTGTGATATTACTGAGATGATGGCTTGCTTATTTTGTAGCATGAACTGCTCTGTACTCTGTATGATCTTCAAGTAGGTGTCATTATGCAGTGCTGTCCCATTCTCCCTTAACCCCCTCGACATCAGCTCTGCAACAGGTCAATGTCCTTTTTTTGCTTTTAGATAGGATTTCTTTCTAAAGGAGGAAAAAAAGATTTGATTTTTTTAAATTTTTTTTTTTTTTTTTTACCTAATACAGCAGCTCAGTTTATCTACTCGAGACGAGACAAACCAACAGCATTTGCTGAACCACTAGAAGAAGAATATGACTACGAAGGTACAGATGAATATTTTACATCTGGTCATCAGTTGACTGAAGCTGATAGAGGTAATCACAGGAAAGAAATAGTTCTGAGCTAAGCAGTGGGGGGAAAAAACACTTGCTTTTGTTTTTTAAACTTGCTACCTGATACCTGAATCACACATTTTGAGAGAAAGATTCACAAGTCTCTTTTCCAAATATTGATAGTTGACTTAATGTTTTGGAAATAGAGTTATTTTTTTAAAGTTATTATAAGGTCCAAGTAAATTGTGTTGATGGATGAATAGACAATAAAATGCATGAATGCAATTTGATATTTAAAACAAGTTGCAAAAATCCAGAAGCAAGAGACAGGGTACAATCTAGATTCCAAGTCAAGTAAATCATTAGAAGCTATGCTACTGCATAGACATATGGAGAAATATGATAAATTGGGGTGTAATATGCATGTTTTCACATGAAGAAATACTGCTGTAGAAGGCAATTTGAAACAGCCAGTATATGGACAGTATAAGTACCCTAACTTTTGGGAGTGCTCTTGACAGTCTCAAATCAGTTAAGAATTGTTATGAGAACAAGAAAAAAGTAATATACTAGACTAAAAAAATATGAAAACGAAGTCTAGAAGTATCTATTTTGACTGTGAAAACAGCATAACTGTTACATTAAGTACATTGTGCAGCATTGCTCATTAGTACAAAATTACTGATTGCTGTCAATCTAGCTGCAAAGTTTGGTACAATGATACTTATTAACTGAGTGTTGGATTGTAAAATGGCCAACCAGCACATTGCGCAGGACTCTACCAGTACACCTTTTGCAGAGCAAATGTCTGCAAAACAATGGCTTGCTCTTTGGATAACAGGTCAAGGGTGCAGATTTACCCTGGAGTAATTGAGAAAGTCTCAGTCTCTCATTCAGCAGGTCATGGTTTAAGAAACTTACCTTCATCAAGGCCTAAACTGATTGTGGAAATGCACTTCAAAGGAAATCGATTTTCTCAGTCAAAACATGTGTTATAGTTTTAGTAAAGATTACACACGGTTTCAGACGTGACTCAGAGTTTTCAGGTGCTAGGGCCTGAGGGCCCTGAAAATGCTGGTTTACTCTGGATGTTAATTATAACATCTGTAAACACTTAAAAGCCTGCTGTTCAGTGGGATGCCAGGTTGATATTCTGAATTACTTCGGATAATCTCAAGGTGAATATTTGAATTTCTTCTGTGCAATGAAGATAATTTTACAATATCAAAAGTTTTCAAATATTGAGACTTCATAGACTAATAAATAGTAGTCTCTGATATGTTCCCCGTAGCAGTATTGGATTCTGCAGGGCTTGGGGGCAAAATTTCTCACGGCAATAAATGAGATTGAAACTAATTTCTAAAGGATTTTTCTTTGCTGCGATGTTTTGCTCCTGATTTTGTTAATCAGATGTGTGGTGCTAGTGGTTAGGCCACTTAAGACATTTTTTGTGCAGCTTATAACAATAATGTGTCTCTTTTAGCTCGTCTTAATTCATGCCTTGATCAAATGAGAGAAGTTTTGGCAGAGTCTGTACCAGAGCAAACAATGGTGCAAGCAGTACTGGATAGTAATTTTGATGTACAGAAGGCTTTGGACATTGTGCTTTCACAAGGCAGTAAGCAAAATGTCAAGACCAAGAATGAGGATGCTGTGATTGTAAGAAAGACGACAAAAGGTATACTTTTATTTAATTGTTCAAGATGATTAATTTCTACATACAGTTTAATTTTGACTTTACAAACTGTGAAGATGCCTGTTACTGCATTAGTAATTTATTAGAATATTAGAAAAAGACCAACTTATTCTTTTCTGTCTCTGTTCTAAAAACATTTAAAGGAAACAGCAACTTTTCTTGATCTTGAGGTCAAAATAAAACCTTTGTGTCAGCTTAAAATCAAAGTGCAACCACCTTCAGTTCACAGTAAATTTCCAATATGTGACTTAACTGAATGAATACATGTCCGGAAAGTTGGACAACATCTTTTAAGTTTTATGTGCTTCCATTATTTATTTGGTGAAGTGATACCTGCCTTATCCTACCTACATCCTCTTACTTTGGTAGCCTCTATACAGTAACTTGGTAATTTTGATTTATTTTCGATAATTTTTACTAGCATTCTTTGCTGACTCTTGACATTTATTGGTATTTCAGTAGGTATCTGCAGTTTAATTGTAAAACTTCGCGTATCTTTGAATAGCACTTAGTAATTAAATGCCTTTTCATGTTTTTTCTTGATTTTTTTTTGTTTGTTTCTTTGTTTCTACTGTCAACTTCAAAAAAATTGGATATTTCATCGTGACCGCGTTATCACCTGAAAATTATTGGCTATTGTAAGGTAAGGAGACTTATTTTGTTGTCCTGAAATGTGTGCTGATGCTGACAGTTTCTCTTGTGCAGTAGAAAATGTTGCTGACCATACCAACAAACCTGAATTTGAAAACTTGACAATCAAAAGTGGTTCAGTTTGTCGCTCTTTAATTGGAAATGACAGAAGGCTCCTTAATGCCAAAAAATCCAATATGCCTTCACCTGAAGGGAAAGGATTGGAGTCGTCTTCACTCGTTCTGTCTTCGACATTTAGTGATGCATTGTGTAAAGGAGTGGTTTGTGAACCTGCGACTAAACAGGTGGAGGATCAACTGCTAGAAAGTGATAATGCAGTGAGTTCAGCTCTTGGTAGTGAAGGTGCTTACTTGAGCATAGGAAGTAACCTATCTGGAAATTCTTCCGTCAAGAAGTTGGAATGCAAGGAAACACAGGACTTAAAATCCTTGCTGATGCAGAATGCGGTTTGTGATTCTCAGGGTCCTAAAGGTGGTATTTCTCCTGTTTCTTCATATACTTCTGATTGTATTAATAATGCAAATTTTTACAGTCCTCCATCCCTAACAAGTGCTTTAGGGAATTTGGCTCTTGATAACAGAGTCAGTCACACTGTAAACAGAAAGAATGAACTTCTTGAAAATTTTTCTTCACTTGCGCAAACTAAAAACCAAGAAAATCCCTCTTCAGACGTGACTCCTTTGCCATTGTTAAGGTCTGGAAGTACATCGCTGGCTGACTTACTTCAGGAGCATCAGGGAAGCAGTGCTAGCCACTGTTCTTCTTTGGCAGATCTTTATACCCAGTCAACGTCAAGTCTTGGTGATACGAAATTAGGAACCGTATCATTATCACAACTAGTAAGTGAACCCCAAAATTCAGGTGGGATGACAGAGCTAACAGGATCTTTGTCTTCCTTAGCCCTTGCTAGTGTTTCTCCACCACAAGAGGTTAAGAATGTATCACTCTTGGATTTAATAGCAGAAACTATTGAAATAGAAAAAAGTCAACAAGGTATGGACTTCCCCATGCAAAATGCAACTGAATTAAGGCCTTCTGAAAGACAGAGCATTGATTTAAGTGCCCTTGTGAAAAGTGCCGATGTATCTGCAGAGCAAAGTGCAGTAGGGCAGTCAAATATCTTAAACTCTGAAAGTAAACTTTTAAAAGAAAAAGAAGGAAAAAGTTCTGCGTTTGCCAAAACAAATAAAAAAACAAAAAGAGAGCTTACTCCAAAGAGGCAGGATTTGTCTCTTTCGTGGATGAAGGCACTGCGTGCAAGACCATCAGCTTTTGCTTTAACCTTGTGTCTCCGTTACCCACCAAAGGGTTATAAACGGCGCACAATTGGTGTACATAAAGCTTTCCTGTACAGTAGACAAGTACAGGATGTAAACCCCAAGGAAACAAGTCCCATAATTACCATAACACCATTCGACTTCAAATCTGCATCTCCTGATGATATTGTGAAAGCTAACAAGAAAAAAACTTTTACAAGAGAGTAGTGAAAAGAAATAGTCAATTTTATATCTTGGTGTATTGAAAAATAACTACGCAGGACCTATTTATAGTCCCAAATTGAATACTTTTATTTTTTTAATTGACATATTGCAATTCTCACTGTTCAGTACCAAATTTGTATGTGAACTTTTAAACCGTTGCACTGAATTTCTTTATTTTTGCGTAATTTTCACTGACAGTTTATCGTTTTTAACTTTTGCAAAGTCTTCAACTTTAATGCATCGGTATTGCATGTACAAAATTCTATAAACACCATTAGAGTTCTTGAAACATTTTTCTAGGTGTTGAAGATACAGCTCCTTGGGAAGAACACAGAGTTATTCTGTAAAATAATATAGTTTGCTACGTGGTGTATAGTTTGGGGAGTGAGAACCTAAATTTATATCATGACTGTTTTATTAAATGTTCTTAAAATTAGATTTTCTGATAAGGTATGTTATTAAAATGCCACTTTTGTAATTTATATTTCCAGTCAATGTAGTTATTGTCTTCTGTCTTTGTACTGATTACAATATTGCAACAGAAATACCTTCAGTTTTCAAAAACTTCACTGACCTCAGGTTTCAGCTCTTTTAGTTGTGGTAGGACATAAATAATTTTAGATAGGACCAAGTCTGGGAGAAGGGGGCAGTCGATTTAAATTGTGTACCTCTTTCTTCCAATCAGCTGTCAAAATGTGATACTGAGAATTTTAAACCAGGTTTTTGTAGGTATAAACATGTCGCATGTATGTAATGAGAAGTTTCATTAGGATTGTGTGGTTTATTCCCAAGTCTACTGAAGTCTAAAAAAGAATTGGAATAACAATTCTTTCAACTTCAGCATGAGAGTCTGGTCAATGGAAATAAACCAAACCAAAACGAAACAAAGTCCAAAACCATCAGGCAAAGCATAAGTGCTATTTGTGTCTGCCTCTTACCTGTTTTGAAGAAAACTTTCTTTGGTAATGGAAATAGATTGTCTTCTACTGGTTGCACTCAGTGCTGTTACTTTGAATCTTTAGAAGGAAGATCAGAGTCAGGACATTCTGGACTTGTTATTTTTAGCTGATAATTACCAGATCCTGCTTCCTCTGTTACCACTAGTAACTACATGTATGCTTCAACTTTTCTTTTAGTACATATTGCTATTTCTAGTGTCAGTATTCTAGATCCTGAACAGCAATAAGTGCAATAAAGGTACTGCTGCAACTATAAAAATAAATTTGCTTGTATACTGCCATACACTTGTTCATGCTAAACTTTGAAGGTAGTGTGGAACAGTAAATAGAATTTTCAGCTAGTTTTCGTATGTTTTTTGTTAAGCATGTTACATCAAAAAAAGAAGACAAAAAGTTCACTTCTGACTACAAATTACAGTACAGTTTTTTTTTCTGAATAAAACCAAAACATGTTCCTGTGCTCTCAGGTACAAATTTCATGTTCTGTATATTTTGCTTCTTTGTCTAGTTGATGCTGTTGTTGTATAGGACTATGAGCAATGTGACCTGTCCTCTTGAATGAAATTAATGTTATTTTCTACCCTTATTAATAAAAATTCTATATAATGACAGTGATGTAGCATTTATGTTCTAGTTGACATGTTTAACTCTAGCCCTCTGTATGCTTACTTATTTTCAGTGCTGTATTGAGGTGCATAGACTATGATCTGATAAGTTCATGTGGAGGAGCATGATGGATTTAATTCCTTGGAAGACTTCCTATAGAAGTCTGACTGATACTGCTTGTGTACTGTCTCTTTTATTAATTAGCCTTAATAGGAAATTCTGCTTTTTGAATAACATAGATATTTTCAGCTGTCAGTTTCTCTCTAGTTAGTCCAAGTATTATCTTTGTGCTGTTTAAAAGCCTAAGACTGATATTCCCACTAAGGCAAAATGTCCTGTTTGGAGAGCTAATAATTTAAAGTTCAGTTTTTCCAAAATTGCACAGACTTTTCTAGTACAGAAATCCTAATTTGTACAAGTACAGAGTGCAAAGTTTGACATTGTCATGTATTTTTTAGATTGTCTTGTTTTCTTATGCTCCAAATACTCTTGAGGTAGAGTTTTTAAATACAGACTTCCTAAAAATTTTGCTTTGCCTTGAAAAGTTTGGGTTTCTTTAAATCTTTTCCCTTGTTTTCAGACTTTTCTTTGGTCTGTTTTCTCATTCTCGTGGCTACTCTTCTTCATATAAATCTTTTCAGCATTGTTAATAATTTTAGAACCCAAACTGAATACACAAATAAGTGTATGTCTTATGGATTCCATTGGAAAGCATGTATAAGTAGTAGTGTATGTGTAGTACTTGGAACTCAGTTGTTCTATAGTTCTATGCACTTTAAAGTTTGAAAAACAAAATCACAGAATCACTGTGGTTGGAAAAGACCTGTAAGATCATCAAGTCCAACCATTATCTAAAGCCAAAGGCCATCAGCATAATATGTTTATCATAGATCTAACTGTGGGATTGATACCTTAGTAAACAACTTTGGATCTTGTTAGGTAGCTACATTTTCATATGCAAATAATCTTTAATTTGCATTTGCCTCAGTGTCAGTGGTCATGCAGAAGCAATACAAGCTGTTCAGTGCATAAGGAGTAGGGGAGAGATTTTTCTCCCAATTTGCAATGGCATGAGCCTTGAATTAGCACAGGCCTGCAGGCTGAGCACTGTAGGAGGTGCCTAAGTGGTGGATAAACCTGAATTCTAATTAATGTTCATCAGAGACTGTTTATTTCGGTGCTTGGAAAATTTTACAGTTTTGCTTTTATAAACAAGAGGTAATGCATTACTACATTTGCTTTTTAAATGAAACAGGTCTTTTAATAATTCCATTAAGTATTCCTTAATCTCCTTACTGAGAATTGGGTGACAAGTTTAATTGTCTTAGAGTACTGCATGATATTATGTTATAGGATACAACATTTTTGTATAACAGGTCTGTATTTGGCCTTTGCACTGGAGTTTCTGCTTAATGAAAGTTGATCTGTTTATGCTTAACACAGTAAGCTTATTTTTTTTTTGATCTGTGTATATAATTTCTCCCCCTCCATTTTGCAGCTAGTGTGTATCTTTGTCTAATACGGGTTAATTGTGTTGTTTGGGATTTTGCATGTTAATGTTGCAAAGTACTTGTGTCTGTTTGCATATGGGCATAAAAAAGATTAATGTTAAACTACATAGACATACTACTTCTGGTATGCAGACTGTACTAAGGTATTTTGTATACTGAATTTATTTTGTACATAATTTTTCAATGGCTGATGAATTTTTTAAAAAAACAAAATTGACTTCTGGACATTGCTTTATGTATCTAAATAAAATGCATCTTCTTAAAAGACTGAGTTAATTACAATTTCTTGTCAACTTGCCTGATAGAAATAGAGTTGTGATTATAGAACTTTCAATGATTGTACCTGTTGTGGAAACAAACTCCAGTTCTTGTCTAGGTTTGCATGGGCATACTGCTTTCTGTGGAAAGGATCCCTTTGGAGAAGGCAACAAAAACTGGCATTTACTATGGTATCTTCAGATGCAGTACTGAGGCTCCATTTTGCTTTTGGTTAGGAATGAGTTTGTAAATGTAAAGGAAATAAGGTAATAAGGAAAAAAAAGCAACTGTCTAAAGTTCCCTGGCTCTTTGTTACAGCAGAAATTAGAGCTACTGCAGTTTGTTTATTTATTTTAAAATCATCATTCTTAAAATATCTTTAAATACCTGTTCCATTTTTTTTTCTTCTAGATTTTTCTTCTTTTAGCTGATGTCTGCTTGAACTTGTTTTGGAAAACCAAGGCAAAATGAAAGTCAAAGTATGAGATGAATAGGAGAAGGGAGAAGAACAACCCCTATTGGGATATCAGAAACAATTGATGCTTTGTACCCTTTGGGATGTGATTACATTAATGTAATTACATTCAGCTTTTAAAATTACAACGGGAAACACCCTTGTTTTGAGACAAGTATAGAATGTTAGGAACTAAGATTTTAAATTGAAAAAAAACCCACCAATGTGATTTAAACTTCATGTACCTGATTTTAACTTTTTATTCAGAAATAACTGCATGAGTATTTTCTCACTGAATTTTTCAGGCAGTTCTCAGGATCTTAAGCTTCAGAGGCAGCCAGAAACTGCTTGAGTTTCTGGAACTGTTGCACAATAATATTTCAGAACTTTATTTCTAGGAGACTAAAAAGTACAGAGAATTATTCTGCAGTTTTCTGTTTTGCCCAGTTTCCTCCAATCATGTAATGCAAGTATATTTTTCAGTAATCAACAATTTCTGAAAATCTACATGTAAGTGGAAAGTTAAAGGGCACTTACTAGTACTGCAGAAGTAAATAGCTGTACAAAAGATTTGTATGAAGATAAGATATAGATTGCCTTTATGAAATGTTTAGTTTATTACAGTCCCATTCTATAAGGGCAGTAGTTTAGCTTCCAACAGGGTTTGTAGAACACAGTCACTTGTTGCTTTCAAATCCGAAGTGCTCAGCTTTTCAGAGTTGTTAAAATGTGTTTGTATTAAGTGCTGATTATGAATTGTGGTTGGGAGAAAAGGGAAAAAATTAATTGCATTGTAATTCATGTGATTGATAATAAGCTTCCTAAAGTGCTGAAAGAGGTTGCTTCTCTGTTTTGTTTCTTTGGAAACAGAGTCAAATGTTTATGGGTAACACATCCTCTCGGTTTCTAGATGATGAGGAAATTTCTTTTAGCCCCAGTTACTTGTATTTGTGTGTGCTAATGGGTTTTACCTTAAAGGATTTTCTGTTGGGAAGTAAGAGAAGCATTTGGTTGTACAACTGAGGTGTTTAACCTGCACTAGAAAACAGTGTGATGAAACAAAAATCAAAGCCAATGGTGATTGGTTGATTGATTTATTGATTCAGGTTCCTTTGTTCTTCCCAAATTGCTACTTTAATGCAGCTCAATGGGAGTGAGCTACAGTATTGATATCCAGTCAGTTGCTCCTTTATGCAAACTGTCTGTTGAATACATTTTTGCCAAAAGTAAAAGCTACTTGCAGTTTTTGATTTTAGGTGATTGTGGAGATGAATGATTCTTATGAAATAGTTGATTGCTTCCTGGTGTGTGTTGTCATGGAAGTGTTCTTTAATATGATTTGTGGACACATGGCATTGCATACTTAAAAATGACCCGATAAAAACAATTGTCAGTGACTTCTGAGGTATATCACTGGCATGTTGGTCAAGTAATTGGTTTGAACGCTTAGTGTTTGTAGGATACCTTTAGAAAACAACCCACTGCCTTCTTTACAACTGCCTGCTGGTAAAATGACCAGAAGATGACTTAGAGCTTGTGAACTGTGGACATAAAAATGATACATTCTCAAAGAGAATTCATGAACAACTTGTGGAGAATTACAGACTTAATGAAAACTTTTTTTTCTAATGAGAGTGTGAAGATTTTAGAGAAGAGTTGTCATGATGTCAGTGCGATGAGGTGATAGATGATGAAAAGGGACATTATTTTGATGTTTTAACTGGCAAATTCTTTTGTCTATGAAATCAAAGGATGAACTCTGAGTATACATTTGTTTTTAAGTTGTGACATATTCTTGACATAAGTAGCATTTCTCTGATGTCCTTCACTTCTAGCACAGCAGTTAGTGACGCTCAGAGATTAGGAGTTCTAGATGTATTATTGTAACAAGTTTGGTTTCACTATAGTGAAGAGAAGCAAGGATTTCTGTTTGAAATTTAGCTGAGTATTTAGGGCTCTCTGAGAAACAGTTCTTAAATCAGATTTCTCAAAAATATCTATGTAACAATAGCATCCTTTTAGTCAAAAAGATCTGCATTCTGTGCATATTAATTTCAGTTGTGTTTGTTTCTTTATGGCTAAATTACATTTCCATTTCTTTTTTGTCTGTGTTGGTATTTCAGAACAAGTACAAATACTGGTGTGTGAGCTAGAGTCTATTCCGTATCAGAAACCATTAATGGAATTGTTAACCACTTTATGACACCAAGATGTTGTTCTTCTAGTGATGCATGAGCAAGGAGGTGGTCTGATGTCTGTGAATATGCAGTCCTTGCAGGAAAGAAAATGTACTGTGAGCTCAGCATATTTAATTTGATGGTTGGGGAATCTACTAGTCTTTCAAATGAAGTCATTCCTGTAGTTGAGCTATCTCTGTGGAGTCACTGACTGTTTTATTTTATGGTAACTTCTCAGGAATCACTGAGAGCAGAAGCCTTATAAGGCTGTGTGTATAAATATTTAATAAGAAAGAAGCTTCACAGAAAAGAGTCAAAATGGAAAGTAAGGCACGGGAAGTTGAAAAACCTTACTCATGGTATGCCAGATAAACCAGGAATACAGTGCAGGTCTGAAGCCGAAGTCTGTTTTTCTATTGGACTATATTGGGCTATACAACTTTGCTTAGAGCTGTTGATAGAAAAGCAGATTTTTTTTTTAATATATATATGATTTTTATTAATACTACATGTATGCAAATTTTAAGTGTAACTGTTAAGGGATTATAGGCAGTTTCAAGAATACAAACCACAGGTAAAATTAGTAGGTACTTAGCTTGCATTTTGTTAGTACTCACCTCAGAATAGAATTCTAGTTTTGCCTGTCCTCTGAAAATACCTTCCTTCATTTTTGATTTACACCAGTAGCAAATAAACAGAAATCCCACAAACATGACCACAGTATGACTTCATGTAATTAGTTTTCTCTCTTTAGTGGAATGCAGCAGGATTTTATTTTAGTTCAGAATGGTAGGGATTTCTAAGTCCAAATGGTTATTTGTCTTCTGACATTTTATGCTGCAGGTGGACACTGATAGTTGCTTTCTGATGCTTTGCGGTAGGAAGCATGTCACTGTGCTTTAACACTTGAACTTTTATCACTTCTGCTTTGTGGCTGATGGAATTGAAGTTAGTCTTAACTGGATAAAAGGCAATCAAACTGATACTTTCGGATTTTATTTATAGGGAGAATTCCAAAGAAATCCTGGAGGAGCAAACGTTCTGAAGTTTAATGGTGATGTACAATGTATTTTCATAAGCTGAGAGTCCCCCAGGTTTTACCTCCATTTATTGTGCTAGGCTCTAATACTTTAGTTTAACACATTTGAAAGTCCATTGTTTATATGCCTGGCTAGCTCAGAAGAAGTTTTTATCTCCAACTTGAATTGGCTGTGCTAACTTTGGTAACATGACAGTTCTCAAATGTCTGCGCTATAGCGATGAGCCCATTGTACTTAATAATACTCAGATTTGGCAAGTTTTCAGACTGTGACAAAGAGAATGTGTTCTTCACTAAATGGAAATGTTTGAAATCTGACATGGCTGATGGTATAGTTCTATCTTAAATCATGGAAAGTAATGAGAATTTAAGATTTCCGTGTTTTGTGTAAGAAAAGTATATAAACAGAAGTTACTGAATCTTGACACTGAGGTACTGTGTGGGTTTTAGAAAGGAAGTGGCTTATTTCAGGGAAAAATGTGTCACCAGCAGTGAAAAGGTTTTTAAAATCCTTTGAGATACGTTTTTGAGATTCTCCTCTTACATGCTGTACACCTACACTGGAAAAAGTGACACTCCAGGCTTTTTCTGAGCTTTCTTTAATGGTCCTTTAACGCTAACTGTGTTTACTTTTTTTTTTTTTTTGGGACAAAGTGTACCAATACAGGGTCAGTCCTTTCCATAGTTAAATGTATCATATGTGATAGTTGGATGTTTTGCTTGGAATCCAAGAGAACTTAGACAAAACTAAAAATGATTGTGTCCTTTTTAGAACTTTGGGATTCCAGAAGAATCAGAGATCCCAGGGAAACAGTAGCTCCACTTGTTCTTACAGTGACCTTTTATCTCAGTCCCTTCAAGTCATGGCAAAGATGAACCATCAGTTGGTTTTCTTTGTCTTTAGAAGGTAAAGACATTACTGAGTTATGAGGTGTGATTGCTAAAGTGTCAGGAAGGTATGGTTGGAATAATATTTTTTTTTAAATCCTCTGAAGTTTTAAAGATGAATGATTTCTCCTGTAGTGCTGTTGTCTATCAGTTTAAGCATTGTAAGTCCCGCTTGAAATTTGCACTTGAGTACTCAAAACAAGGCTGTTGACCAGACTTGAGAGTATTATTGCACAGTTACAAACTGTGCTGGTTTGAGGCTAATTGGAATATTTTAATGGAGAAAATTACAGGCTGTGAAAAGGAAAACAATGGAGATGTCTACTTCACTCACAGACTTGCTGAGATGTAAGAGAAAAGAATACAAAACATAGATAAGACACTGGGGCACAGACAATCTCTCGGGCTATCTAGCTCTAGCCTTCTCCTCTGCCGAGTAACCTCACTAACCACTTTGCTTCTAACCCGCTGGCCAGTCCAGTGGGGTAAGGTAGAGGGGTGGGGAGAACATGGAAGGGTGTTTGGAAGCCCTTTCTGGGAACTCNAAACCAACAGTTTAAAGTATATCAGTTCCTGAATAAAAGCAGATTGAATGCTATCAGGTGGAAATTCAGAAATTAAGTAAAAAAGTAAAAACCAGGAAGGTGTAAAAGTGCAAACTTAAAATTATTTTACACCTGTTTATGCTAGCTGTCTTTTATTACAAATACTCTTCCTTCCCTGTAAAATTTGTGTTACCAGTACTACTTCATACTGTCTTCTGGGTGTCTTTCTGCAGGTGTCTTTACTTTTTTTAATTCAATGTCATTCAATATTATTATAAAATGTATTGGTTGCGCAGTCTAATGTATTGTGCCACATACCAACAGAAATGCCACCCACTCACTACTTGCATGACTCTGTTTGCACCTGAACTGGTTTGTTCTTGGGTGACAAAATAATACCTGGTCTTCATCATCTCAGCTTCTGTACTCTTAAAGCTAGCATTTCAAACCTTTGGAGCAGGCATTTACACGTTTTTAAAGTACCCATTTCCTCTGTTGTTTTGCTTGTGACACTAGAAGTGGCCACTAAACTTGCAACTCATGAGTCTGCTGTCAGAATTTCTTGTAGAAGTTGATGCTTAAAATGCCCAAATCTTGGAAAACATACTAGGTAACTTCAGTATGGAAAATACCTCTGTCTGCAGAAGCTGTGATGGTTAGCTGGCAGTGACATGGAAAAGCTTTGGCTGATTGTTGCTTCAGTTATTTTTGTGTGTTTTTACTGCATGTAAAAACTCAACCTAAACGGAAATCTTGTGTTTAATTCCAAAATATGAGTTGAATTTGTTTTGGGTACTCCCTGTTTGAGACATTGTTACTACTTTTTGTGGTTTTAGAATCACATTTTCCTATTTTTAATGTTTTCCTCTTCCTTGCAGGGGGTTGGATCTAGATGATCTTTGAGGTCCCTTCTAACCTAAAGCATTCTGTGATTCTATTCTATGATTCTATTGCTGACCCATAAACAGGAAAAGACTAAATTTACTTGTCAACTTGGCAAGATGGTGGCACTACTTACATACCAAGTGCTATGCTTAAGCTGAAAAAAGGAGGAAAAGTACCATTCAGATTTTAAGTAAACATCTTTCAAGGCAGAAATGAGAATTTGAATTGTATGCTTTTAACACCATTCTTCTGATAACATATAAAAATTTCTGTAAGGTTGTGGATGCTGTTTCTGTGCTTTCAGGTACTGCTGTAGATGAAAACTACCCTTTTCACTGCATCAAGGAAGAGGAAAGCATTAAGCAATGAGTTTGAGTCCATGCAAGTTGCTCTCTAACGTCATAGCAGAATGCCATGCCCTGCTTCAAGACTGACACACATCTACATCTGATAAGTCTTGCAAAGCTTATTTAAAAGTACAGGTTATATTTTGCTATATTCAGTTTTCCTTCTAAACTCATATATGCAGGTTTTCTGTGTCTCTGAATGATTTCAGCAATGAAGACTAGAACCTCCAGTGCTGTGTTGCACATCACATCTACGCATAGGTGGTTGTTTTCCAAATACAGGTCTTTCGTACTCAGGTTATGGCACTGTTCAGTCTCCATTTTGTCTAGATAAAATTAAACAAACAGGTTCATCTTTGATAACTCTGAGATTCAGGTACATCTGGCTGGCACCAGAGGAGTTAATAGGAAAATGGGAATAAAGAAATTTTCAAAGTAGTAGTACATATAAATAATGCAGGTGTAGATAAGTAATGCAGATAATGTAAACCATGCTGCAGTTAAAAAAGGAAAACATGATAATGTAAATGAATAATTTCTTAGACTTCAGAGTGGGACAATTTTTATAAAACTTTCCTAATTTTTAATGCCAGACAGATTATTAGTTATTATTATTAATACTAATAATTATCAGTAATAATAATAATAATAATTAGGTTGTTGTTGTTTTATGTATTTTGAGCTTCTCAAATGTATATAACTAGGTTACTTTTACCTTGCTTACTTCAACTTGGCCAGTATCTGCACTTCTTGCAACACTTTCCCTGAAAATTATAATTACAGAATCGCAGAACATTAGCAGTTGGAAGGGACCTCCAGAGATAGTCAGAGTCTCCTGCCAAAGCAGGATCACCTGGTGTAGTCCGTGCAGGAATGCATGCAGGCAGGTTTTGAAAGTCTTCAGAGAAGGAGACTCCACAACCTCTCTGGATACCCTGTTCCAGTGCTCTCTCACCCCCACTGTAAAGAAGTTTCCCCTCATGTGGAGATGAAACCTTCTGTGTTTGTGTTTTTACCCATTGCTGCTTGTTTTATTGCTGTGCACTACTGAAAAGAGATTGACCCCATCCGCTTGACACCCACACCTCAGATACTTATATACATTGATGAGATCTCCTCTCAGTCTTCTCCAGACTAAACAGCCCCAGGTTTCTCAGTCTTTGTAGGGGAGATGCTCAAATCCCTCAGTCATTCTTGTGGCTCTCTGTTGAACTCTATCCAGCAGGTCCCTGTCTCTCTTGAACTAGGGACCTCAGAATTTGAAACAGTATTCCAGGTGTGCTCTCCCCAGGGCAGAGGGGGAGAAACAGTTCCCTAGACCTGCCGGACACACTTTTCTTGATGCACCCCAGTTAGAGCTTAATACTTGGATATTATATCAGCTCCTGAAATCCTGACTGTCAACTAATGTGAGATTCACGAAATGGCTAATAGTGTCCATTGTTACTGGTAGCATCCATAAAGTGTTTGTTATGGAATGATGCCTTTCTGGTGTATGATCTGTTGCAGCTAAATGATCGTACAAGCTGTCTCATATACAGTGGTGGTCCAGGAAAATCACCTTCCATAAATATTGATTTGAACTTTTCAGGTAGATTTGACTCTAAAAATGCAATAATAGATGTATGATCTTATTTTCCCTCCTTTACCTGCTATTACATTGGTTTTAATACTGTGGAAGTTCTGGACTGTGAACTCACATAAGCTAAGTGAACTTAGTGCACTGATGCAGCTTGGGTTTGTTTTGCAAGATAGATGCAGAGATCTTTGGCAGTTTCACGCCTAGGTTTCAAATTCTTTGCAAATGTGTTGACACCAACATATTTAAAGAACAGAGAATGCTTAAGCTTTTGTTTTCCTCCATTTTCTCTCTTTCTTCTTTTTTTTTTTTTCCCCACCATAATGGCCAGTGTTTCCTCTGCCTTTTTTCCCTTCCTCAAATGTACTATGTGTATGACTAGGGCCAGGTAGCAGTGTGGCAAACTAATTCTGTTTATTTAGGAAATAAGTAAGATGCCTGCAATTAGAATTAAGGGAAGCAACAAAAGTAGATATAGAAGCATATTGATACTATAGAGAAGACTAAAATTTAATACAAACAAACTTGAAGAAAATTATGTGGGCAATAAAGTATGTCTTAGTAGTTTCCATCTCGTTTGTCTAGCAGCTTGCATCTCAAGCTGTGTTTTGTGAGTGGTGCCACCTCTCCAACAAGTGTATTTAGTTATTGTTTTTTTTCTCAGACAGCTGCTGTTGAGTAGCTTTGTGGGGGATCTATTGAACTTAAATCTGTGTAGCACTGAGGACAAAATTGAGATTTTATTCTTCCCTTCCTTTGAATCCCAGTAGTGAAGTAGAATAAAATGCTACTTCTCTAGAATAATTAGGCCCAGTCAAGGTCTCTTCCAGTAGAGAACACTCACATAAGGAATAGCACGTCGTCATGTGGCCCATTGTTTTAGACATAGTACCAAAAGCTGGAAATAAGAACACGACTGGACTTCAGAACTGCTTTCCCTTTGTTTTGCTTCTGGCGTTCCACTCTAAGTGGAAAATAGCACTAAGGAATAGAGTAAGAATGTGGACAATGCTGAGAAGATGCTCTGATACTGTGTGCAGTTCTGGAGCCCTCAGCACAGGAAGGACATGGAAGTGTTGGAGCGGGTCCAGAGGAGGGCCACAAAGATGATCAGAGGGCTGGAGCAGCTCTCCTATGAGGACAGGCTGAGAGAGTTGTGGCTCTTCAGCCTGGAGAAGAGGAGGCTTCGAGGGGACCTGATAGTAGCCTTCCAGTATCTGAAGGGGGCCTACAAGAAGGCTGGGGAAGGATTANTGAGCCACAGCATTTATTAGACATCTTGTAATATTAGGCATCTTGGTTTTTTGCTTTAAAATGTCAATAAACAGTTTAGCTTCTTAAGTAAAGGCATCCCTGGGTCTACAGATCCTTGCTTTGGAAAAAAAAAAATCCATTTTTGGGGACACACAGGCAGACACTGTTCTGCTAGACTGCCTTAAAAAGTAAGAGCACCTATAATATGTTAACATGCTAGTTCTGTTTCAGTGCTTATTCTTATTTCTTTGAAAGCTTTTTTCCATGCACAGTAAAAGGTGTTGTTTACTTCCTTGAGTTGGAGACCCTACATAGAACATGATTGTTTTTGCAAAGCAGGCAAAGCTCGTAGAATGTGACCCTTGAGTTCTGTAGACAAGCAAATACTGAACATTCCAGTCAAAGATCGTTGTTTCTCAGCTGAGGCACATGCCTAGTTTATAGTGAAGTAATCTTTAATTGGAAGATTTTAACTTGCTGAAGTGCAGGAAAAAACAAAACAACAGGCCCAGAACTTTTAAGAGTCTAAACACTTACCATACAGTGGATGATGTACATATCAGGTACTATTTTTGTTGGTTATTGATGTAATTTCAATTAATTATAGGTAAGTCCTTCAAAATTGGAGTATTTGGCTGATTTTTGTAAGATGTGTAAATAAAGTATTTTTATCTATTGTGTTTTTAGTGAAAAACAAAAACTGAAAAGGGACATATCTCAGGATTTCCTATTTAATTACCATGAGCTTGCAACGAGAAATCCAGAGGTCAGTGTCAGTCAGCAAATGTCTCTCAAACAATTCCTGGGTTTTCTGTTTCATTTGTGTTTTCAGTACACAGTAAGTGGTGAGTAGGTGTGTTTACATAGTGTTTTCAATAATTGCTGCTTGCTGGACCTTTATTTTTCCTTTTAAACTGTGCTCAAATCTGATGAACAGTTTTGATTCTTTGAGCTCATAGCTTACAGAAGACCTTAAACTTTCTCCTAGTAGCTGATAAATTCTTAATCCATAGTTAGGTTATTCTTTTGATCATCTGAGGCTACAAATCTTCAACTCTGAAATGTGCCCAATGGTGTGATACTGCAGTGTTCACTGTCATCCCTGAAATCATGAAAAGGCATCAAGTAAATACAGTTTCTGTTATACAGAGCTAACTTCCAGAGAAATAAATCGTGAATGCACCGAGAAGTAAAAACTTGCAGATTTGACTGACTTTAAAAAAATTAAATTTCCCACAGAAACATCAGCTCTTTGGCCCAGTTAGGAGCTAGTATGACTGTAATGTCACCATCAGAATGGGAGGGTTGAGAATTTAAAGAATCTAAATTAAAGTTTTAGCTAATCTTAACCTTCAAATTCTCACTGCACTAAAAGTCTTTAAAATACGATTTTCTGGACCTTATAAATGCTAAAAATACATGCAGCCTCAACATACTTAATTGTGCAGGATTGGTAAATACATTTTTTTTTTCCTCTGCAACTTCAAATGCTACCTCATTTTTGGAGAAAGCTTGCAGAATGGTTGTGGAAAAATTGAAGAGATAGAAGATTTTACATACTATCGTTTGGTATGCTTTTCTTGTTTCCTGTTCTTCTTAAGCATCTGTTTCATACTGAAATGCACTGCTTTTGGTGCATAAATAGAAGCTGTGAATCACAAAAACTTACTTTTGTAAAATACTTTGCACTCCTGCAATGCAATCAACAGGAGCATACTTCCATAGATAATGTCAGAGTGTAAAAGGCAAGATGTTCCTGAATTACCTGGATGGTGTGCAGACAAATAGCACCATCCTCTGGCACTGTAGTATTAGTTTAATTCTTAACTTGAAGTTGCTGTCTGTATTTTTGGAAGTGCAATATAAATGTAATAGATTGTGCACATTGTACTTTCAGTTTTACATACTCATTTTGGGCCAGAGTTGTAACAGAAATTTTGGTTATTTGCATGGGCTCTGTGTGTTCTGTTCAATTGACTGCCTGGCTAAAGGGGCTATCTTTTTAGGGTTATCCTGCCCATAGTGCTGACTCTGCTCTTTATATAACCATTTATGGTAGGAAGTTGCACCGAGGTTTCTCTCAATCTCGGCGAAACACAATTCACAGTCATTTAAGAAAAATTCGTTGGATTAGAAAACACCACCAAAGACTTACAGTTGTGTACACGTGGAGGAGTAAAGGTGCTGTTATAGGACAACTGTAAATGTTTAATAAATTATTTATACAGCAGATTGTAGCTTCCGTTACAGATTGAGAAGAGGCATTGTTGGCATTGCTAGAGTGCAAAGCAATACACCTCCCACAAAAAGGTTTCGGTAGTCGCAGGATGAGTTAAACTGAGTTACGATTATGTAACTGAATTTTAGTCCATTTAACTATAAGCAGAGGCATGAGAAGTACTGCAGGGATATTCTTGTCAAAAACCAAATGAGAATGTTGCTGTTTTGATTATTGTGAATTTTGATTGGAGCTTCACCTGTTCGTGCATCAAGGACATCAAAAAGAGGGAGATGTGTTTGTGTAGCCTCTGGAAGACACTGCCCTACTCTGCCCTTCTTTACATCAGATCTCTGTTCCTTACATGGGAAGTGTCGGCTTAGCAAAACTGGAAATAGTGAGTTTTGCTCCAGGAACAGTGCCTTTCTGTCTAACATTAACTAAGAACATAAACTAGACCAATTATCTGTGTTCCTATGAAGACCATAGATAGGCTCTACATACACAGCTGAACTACACCTTCCTTTGTTGATGTCTGTTCTTAAACAAAACTGCTTAGAGAAAGATGCTGATTGAATGTCATATTAATAAGCACTTGGATATTGAGATAGAGAATTTGTTAGAACAGCAAATGCTCACAGTTATAACAGACATCAGTAAAAGGTATATTAAAAAAAACAACAAACCATTCTCCAAGACACGAAGTTTCTGTTGGACATAAAATGGTTTTAAGTTCGGTGAACACCATTCAGTGAAACAATTACAATAAAAAGTTGCAGAGACAAATTAGTTTTAATAGGTAACATTAATTGTGTGATGTTGGAGTTATTTGAGTACATGCCATTTGAATAAGTCCTGGTGGCCAGAAAAGTCCATGGGAAGGTGTTTCAAGTAAGAAGATAAGAGAACACGGCAATAGCTGAGTGCTGTATTCTGTATCGTTTGGCTTTAGTCAGGGGAAAAGTGTTGATGGCAAGAGAAATTTTGAATCTCCAGCAATTATGGCTAAGTTCCAGGCAGGAGAGAAAATGAGTTACTGCTGCCTTATAACATTTTCCACCCCATCTGCATAAACTTGATCTAAGGTCAGTTTCTGTCTTTCTCATCCTCTTAATTTATTTACTGATGATAATTTTTTAATTAATTCCTGCTTGTACCATAAACAAAACAATTCCTCATGACATTACAATTTTTTCATTGCAGTTCCATTTTTTTTTTCTCTTCATCATTCCAAACACCTTATCTTGCCATTCCCAGTTTCCTACCTATTTTCCAGTCATTGACTGACATTATTTTTCATGTTCACTTTTGTCTACCCATATTTTGCATTCATTTTTTATCCTGATTCTCTTCTGCTTCCTTTATTCCTGTATAGCTCTATATGTTCTCATTGAGTACATAGCCCCTTACTTTCTCTCTTTCCTTACATGCAGTTTTCTCCCAGATTAGAATAATTTTTGAAATAATACTTTCTTCAAGTGCCATTTTTTAAAATAAACCACCCTGTCAGATATTCTCTCTTCCAATTTCCCTGTTCTCCCTGTCTGAAAGAGAAGGGGGGGGGGGGG
>VWZE01011231.1:266661-332764 GCA_013396675.1 Eubucco bourcierii
GGGGGGGAAGTCTGGTTGAGGCAGATACCTCACTTCAAATTAATTTTTGGACTAAAGAGTTCAAGTTGCCTGAAAGTTTCAAGTATTGAAAGTAAAGACTGAAGAGTAAAAAGTGCCAGCTATCTGTAAGAAATGAAGCTGCCAGCCCGTCTGACTGTACCTACTGCACATCAAGTTGTTGCAGCTGCATGTAGTGAAGCAAACTGTTCTGGAACTTCAGTCTTGGGGTCTCAAGTTATGCTGTGGATGTGGTGTTTGCCACAGATACCTGACCCCTCAGGAATATCACTCAATAGGCTGCAGTCTCTCTCCTTCTGCTGCATTAAACCTTGAAACCAAAAAAATCTTAATAGGCAGGTGCAAGTAGACATTCTTATTTTCATCATTTTTCAGTGAAAATGTCTATTCCAAGTTTCATGTTAAAAAAAAACAAACCAACAAAACAACAAAAACATGTTCACCACCTGAAACTTTGCTGAGAAGGTGATAGTTGTAACAACAAGACAGAGTTACCTGGAAAACCCCTGAGTGTGGTTTCTATTAAGAAATAACCTTTCTTTTACAAAGAAAAAAATTAATCTTATTTGGAGAATTGTTTTCAGATATATCTTTAGAACGCTGGTGTCTTAGCACCTGGAGTTTACTTAGAAAATTGTCTTTTCTATTATTATGGACTGTTGATTTATTTATTTACTTAAAGTTTTCATAAATGGTGTGGAAGTTCATTAGCATCTGCCTGGATTTTGTAGCTCTTAGAAGTATCATGTTGTGCATTTTCCTGAAAATGGGTCTTTTGAACTTGCGTAACTCAAATGCTAGAGGAATATTTTTATTTTGGATTTTTTGTGGCTGTCATTTTGGTTAGAACTAGATGGTGTTTCTTTGCTGTCAGAGGTGCTCCTTGAAGGGCTGCTGTTCCTAGGACCATAGAAGAGTCTGAGAAGCTCATGAGATTTTTGCCATAAACAGAATATAAAGAGTTTGAATTTGTCAGCTGCGATATGTTGTAGTCAAAATTTTGAAATAACTGAATACAATGATGGATGTATTTGATGTTAATGTAAACCAATGTGCAGGTGGGCAAACAGGTGATGCATACTTCTGAGCATGAATTTGTTTGTACTCAGGCTGGCTGGCATCTCTTTATCTGGTTGTCTTGTTCAATCCATACTTGGGTTGTTTTCACAGTTGCAGGGCCTTAAAATCAGTTCAAAATCATAGCACAGTATACAGAAAGGGAGGTATTATCTTTATAGAGGCCACAATAATTAAATTTGTTTTTCAGACTACTTTATTTTATGTGCTTGTATTGTTGCTGCTGCACTCTAGCTGCACTGCCAGTAGTGCATGCAAAAAACTCCCTCTTCTAATTGGTGAGTCATGAAACATTGAAACAAGCTCATGACATGGTGCACAAAACCAGTGTGTTGTGTTGTGTTGTTTTTTTTTGTTGGTGGCTGTTGCTGTATAATTGGCAGACAAAGGTATAAATGGCTTGCTCATGGTTATACAGGAAGTCTATAGTAGAATAAAGGCTGCAAACCATATCTTCTAGATCAGAAGGCATAGTGTAACATGGCAGTGCTGGCTTAGTCAATGCTAGGAGAACCTGCTTAAGTAGGTTAATTCTGTGTATTGTCAACAGTATTTAGGCTCCCTGGCCTCATACAGAATTGAAGTAGTATGTAGCCTTCTGTAAGTGTGGACTCAGGACATACCTAATGTTTTGACATTTTTTCTATCTTGTTTTTCAAGCTAAATTCAGGATTTTGGGGTATTCTGCTTCATCTTGTCAGAAACAGGCTTCTCTGTGCAGTTGTGTAGTTGATCTTAAAGTTTCACTGCTGTTGCACAATGTGAGGAGAAGACGAGAAGAAGAGGCTCTGTACATGGGAATTGAAAACAGTGGCATTTTGCTTTTGTTGTTGAAAGGTAATGAATGGCCTTCTTGAATGAAGCCAGCTTGGATCTAAATACTCAGTGCCAGTATGGGTTTCCCTAAATATGCTGATATCCCTGTTTCCCTTGGTGTATCAATCAGCCTGTCTTGAGGTGATGGTTGTTCTTACGTGTCTAAACTACCTGGAAACAGAGCAGACTGACAGTCAGTTCTTCCAGGTACTGAAACATAACTTCCATATATTTAAGAGAATTAGAGAAAATATTGGTTTTTATGTTCTTGTTCAGTGAAAAAAGAACTTCTCAAGCTCGTGTGATAGAAAAACCAAAATACTTCTATTTGTTTAAATGTTATTCAGATACTCCTTAACAGTCATTTTTTACAAAGGAAATCCAAAATTGCCCACAGTAGAGGAAGATGGTTTATTCTATTCATACACTTTTACTGTTCCAACTTGAACACTCAGACAGACCATTTTTGCTTTTAAAGACTGTTACTAAGTTTTACTTGCTTTCTTACATATATCTGTGTTTGTGTCTTGCTTATCAATCTGCAAATACTTTACTGTACCATCAGCTTTTAGGGTTGGGCTTTTAATACTTTTGTAGTTACAACAAGTGTCATTAGTAATACTTTTTGACTAAATCAAAAGTCTTTTAAGAGTCAGAAGACTGACTGGCAAATGCAGGATAGGTAAACACAAAATGAAGAATAATGGAAGAGAGCTTTGACTGTCCAGTTATGCACAACCATAGCTGTAGTGGAGTAGTGTCGGTGCAGGTCTATTCCCTTTTGATATGCTCACCCTAATTTAATACAAAGTGCATCAGTGCATGTTTGGTATTGTAATAGTGTTTGACTCATAGCTATGGCATGCTTTAGTCTAGGTACTCTGTTGGTGCAGTCTAAATACCAAATATCTGCCTGAAAACTGCTGTACTTAGACTAGAAGCTCTTAAGCATTCTGAATTGTGAGAACTGTCATGCTGACAAGTCCACATTTTTATAATTTATGAATGCATACTTTCATATAAAAGGAAAATTTCTTTAGTTTTCTTAGTGTTAAGCTAGTGAATGGCCAGAATTTTTATGGGTTGTCCTCTTCAGTAAAATCTCTTGCTCTGCAGTTTGACACCATTGGCCAATCCAGTGCATTTACCTGCTTATGATCCACTCTTCTTTTTGCAGTGCTAAAGCAGTGAAATGTAAAAAGGAGGTATTGGGTCTTCTTTAGGATTTTATGAGATATGCCCATCTTTGGTTTAATTGTGTATATATTCTGTCACTGAATTCCTTGGGCAAGTGTATATAAATGTCCAGATGACAGTAGGCAAGAAGAACTTTACGAAGCCTTTCTTGGCAAAAAACTTCCGTATCCTTGCCCTTCAGAGTTAATTTTCCTCACATCTCCTCTTGTCCTGGTCAGATTGGGATTGCTTTTGTTACAGTTCTAGGTTTGTAGTGTAGTGCACTTAAGTTGCTATAGGATACTCTGCTTGTTGATTAAGAATAATTGTATCTGCATTGTACATTGACTTCCTTGTAGTTCCAAGGTGCAGTTTAAGGATTTGCATACTATTTGTTAAGTGCTTTGCTTTGCTTTGCCTGCTCAAGAAGATAAGAATTTATCATGCTGATTACATTGAATAAAGTATCCTTTCCCAGCCCTGCGTCCTTTGTAATGAAGCCCATAATTATTAATCTTTAATGGTGCCTGTAGTGCATAAAAGAAGGATTTAGTCCTTATCTCAAATGTGCTGCTTGATTTTTATTGTACTTGGTTATAAAAACACCCAGGTCAGAAAATTGTCTTTGATACTTCTGTCAGCAGTGTTACTAACAATTACTATGTTGTGTCTGCAAGTATATGAATGCCGCCATTCTAGGATTATCTTCTGTGATTTGTCTTTATATGATCCTGGTTTGTTTCCTCATTCTACCTGTGGTATGAAGTATTAGTGCTTTATAAGAATAACTGAATAAAGAGGGAAAAAAACCCAATACCCAAACTGTCAGTGTTGATGGACATTACTTTCTCTTGCTTATTTTAATTTTAGTTTTATATCTTTTTTCTAGAGTTTCCTCATCTCTGGTCTTAAATTTCTGTCTTTTCTATCAAGTACTTTATTCGTTGAATGTGTTTTGTCTCATTGTACATATAACTTTGGATCAATGTCAAACACCCCACTGGTTTATGTCCAGAGTGAAGCTTAATTTATAAATTGATTAGGTGGGGTTTATGATATAAAAACTTTTGATTTTGGATCAAGTACCAAATACTTCTAATAGATTATGTGCTATTTTCAAATTGCATAATGTGAATTGTTATCTTGGGTTTCTTTCAATTAATTTAAATTTCATTGGGTTGGGGTTGGGTTTTTTTGGGTAATTATTAGTTCCTAGCAGCCAGATTTCAAAGATGGTATTTTTTCAGATCTGTAATTCAGCTTCCAAATGACATGAAAAGCATTTATGTTTATCTGGCTGTTGAAGGTGATGTCTGCTTGAAAACTGTTGAAATGATTCTATGATTCTGTGAAATTGGGGCTTTAATGCTGTTACTAAAGCTGGCTCTAACGTCTGCCTTACCATGTTCNGGGAGGGGAAGGTGGCAACAAAAATAATACCATTTTACTGTAACTCAAGTAACTTAACTAATTTTAAAAATGGAGCAGGTGATGGTATGTAGGAGCTTGAAGATCACAGAAGCACAGAAACCTTCCATTTGGAAAAACCCCTCAGGATCATCAAGTCCAACCATTATCCCTACTCTACGAAGTTCACCCTTAAACCATATCCTCAAGCACCACATCCAAACGACTTTTAAACGCATCCAGGGTTGGTGACTCAACCGCCTCCCTGGGCAGCCATTCCAATGCCTGACCACTCTTGCTGCAAAAAGATGTTTCCTAATGTTCAGTCTAAACCTACCCAGTCACAGCTTGAGGCCATTCCCTCTTGTTCTAGCACTGTTTACCTGTGAGACAAGACCAGCAAAGTCTTTGTGCCTAACTAGTAGTCCTTGTCCAGTGATTTGAGAATTTTGTGTTCTGCATCTTTACTGTTTGTTTGTCTGTTGCAGAATTTGTGATTTTCATAAACCATGACCTGTGCTGTCACCTTTATTTCTCTTACTGCTTTTCCTTATTTGTGGTATACTTGCTATGCAACTATTAGTAAAAAACATACAGAGTACTTCTTCCAGAGGTCTCTGACTTTTATGAATAAAATGAGTATCAGAAGATAGGACAAATCAGTGAGGGGAAGATAATGTCATCATTTAAATAAGAATGTGATTGTTCAAAAAAAGTTGCACAATGGGTTTATTTGGTATGGTGTCTATTACAGACATACCTGTGGCATTCTGTTCCCTCCTTTCCAGCAGCCTTTACCAAAATTTCATGTATTTCCTGCAAAGCAGTATGATTCAGTAGTTTTAAAGGTGTACCCATCATGATTTAGAACACATGAACACAACCTAAATGAGTAGGACCAAATACTCCAATAGTCCATTTTACAGTGGTAATCTAAAATGCTTCATATTGCTATTCAAAGCAAATATTTAATTGAGTATCTTAATTGTCTATTACTGGAAGAATAGCAGTGTTTTTCTAGTTTTCTAGTAAATCTGTGGGTGAAGGTTGTCTAAAACTTGCAGCTTAATTCTGAATTCAGGTTATTTTTTTGCATTCCCATGTGTATAACATCTTTCAGAACACAAGGTGCAGCCACTGTCACTCATGGTATTAAACTGGAAGTCTTTTTCCTTGAAGGGAAGAGAGATTCTGACATGTTGAACAAGGAATTGTGAAAAGGCAAGAGCTAGTATACTACTTTTATTTAAGCTCCTCTTCTCCAGAGGAGAACAAACACTATATTGTTTTTAAAACCCTGACAAGGAGCTAATAACATTGTAGTGCTAGTACTTGTGAAACTGCAGTTTGACAAAATTAAGAATGAGCCTTACTGTAATTGTGTTTCCATTAAAGTTTTATGGTAAAAATTGATACCTTTTAAAGTAATTTAAGTTACTCAGCTCTGGTAATTATTTCTGAATAACCTTTAAACTAGCTAGCTTTTGGGTATTGCTGGGCTTCTTCAGGGTAATTCAGTACAAGACAACTCTATTTCCAGGTTTCTGGGAAGGCCTGGTAGCCCACACATAGCTTGTACTGCTGCTGACAGTACCTCAGGTGTAGACATTTATAATTTTTTTTTAACCTTACTGTAGTAGCCTTTATGCTTAACAATGTCAAGGCAAAAGAAAAATTGTAAATATGAACTAAACTAACCACCTGTTGAACTGCTGTGAGTAAACATCTTGAGTAGTGTAGCTACCATGTGACTGCTTGGACATACAGTTGTGATTTTCACAATAAATATAACTGTTTGTAGATTATTTTGAGTCAGTGTGCAAGTGAGATAATGAAGTGTGAGAATTCATCATCACAGACTGGTATCTTTGGGTTAAATAGAAGTAATGTAAAACTGTTAAATTTTATATTTAACACCTATTAGCCACAACTTTAAGTTCAAACCTACTTTTTGTCTATTACTAGGAAAAACAAGGGATTCCCAGTCAACCAGAATGGAATCTGAAATTGTGCCAAAAATTACCAAAATGACAGTGTCTGGAAAGAAACAGTCTATGGGATTTGAAGTTCCATGGTAAGCCAAGCCCTCATACATCAAGGTACATCAGCAGCTCTTCTTTTAGACTGATGCACCTGTAGCAAGTTCTCTTCTTCTTTTTTGTCTATTTTTTACAGCAGTTTTAGTGTCACTATCCAGAACTAACCATCTCAGCTTCTTGTTTGACTCAGAATTACTTTCAGAAGACGGTACCTCACGTTTTGAATTTAGCAAATCCTTTCACTATGAATAGTACATAGAGATACCAGCTAGTCAGGTTATTTAAACATCCGCTTCATAGAATACTGAACTTTCTTGGTGTTCGTTTATTTTAAATTTAGTTCTCTAAGTGGAATTAGGAAATCAATAAATCTTAACTGTAATTGCTTGTTCTTCAAAGGAAGTAATGCATTTAAGAATAATTTATGAGGAAAACAATCACTTGTGGCTAAACTTTGCCTTCCTCTGCAGCTTCTATTAACTTTAACAGATGTCTGGATTATAAGTGGTGTAGAGGAGAAATCAGTCCTCATGCTTTAGATAGATTAGAGTAGTTGAACAACAGTTGGGATACTATCCTGGTTTGGAGCTGTTGTAGGGATGCCTTGTGGGAGCATGAAAACAGATGTTTGAATCAGTCTACCTACAACAGTAGCTGGCAGTGGCAACTTAAAAATGTAAGGACAGGACATGCATGTTGGGAATACAGTCTGCCAAATGTCATTAGATGTAGCATTCCCTGGCTCCTTATTAATTTTTACACTATTTTTATTAAATTTTTTTCTATTAGAAATGGTTAATGGATCTTTCTTAATTACTGGATGTACTTATTCTGTCCTATCTTGCAGTAGCCCCGTAATCTGTAGCAAGAAGTTTCATAATTTACTCTCTGGAGGAACATTAACAAGAGTAAGCAGTGCCAATATCTCCACCCCATCCTGCAGTGTTTGTAGCTCCGAAAGTGTTTTTGGGAGCAAGAGGATGGCAGTGTAGTCTTTATTTTACAATATCTTGTGCATGTTTGATGACGGAGTGGAAAACAAGCAACTGCATCTACTTAAATCTCATAAGAACATTTAATCCAAGATGTGAAACTAATGTCATTATTCCCTTTATACTACTAAGTGCCATTGCTGAGAGACGTCACCATCGTTCAGCTACTTAGATGCAACGAACTGCAACTGAAAAACTTTGGGCTTTTCAAAATCCTTATTTTGTACTCCATGAGATTTGCAATATATAGAAGGGACTTTAATTCTTTTTTTTTTCCCTTTGCTAATCACTGACTTAAGGTGTAACAATTTGACTTGATCATAAAATTCCTGTCAATATCATGTCACTTTCATCTCTCTTATTTCTGCCACATTTCCTATAAATTGGAGTTTTTAATGGGGACTTCTGTGGATTAGATTAATTTTGCTAGATGCTTATAAAAAGAAAGGCATCTTTGAGTGAAGAGATCTGCTAAATAGTCCTGGATGTTAGACATTTTATTTATTTAGCTGTAATAATGACTATTTAAAGTATTTTTTTATAAACAGGAGCAAATACAGAATTTTCTGTCTCCTTGTGTATGTGCATTAGGTCCATAGAGAAGGAGGACATAACAAGAATGCATCCTCATCTGTAGACTGAGGTGTTCCTGATTAGGCTAGTGTTGACTTGGTGTCTAAGCAAAGGTGGTTGGCTCTGACATGGTTCTGAGCCACTTTGTTTTTCTTCAGAGACCCTGAAATATTTTGTATAGAATCATAGAATGGTAAGTTTGGAAGGGACCTCAAGGATCGTCTAGTTCCAAACCCCTGCCATAGGCAGGGACACCTCCCACTAGTACAGGTTACTCAAGACCTCGTATCATGCTTGCTTCCAGTTCAGTGACTTACTGGGTTCTGCAAGAGAAGAAATTCAGTCTTCAGGCAGTGATGGTGCTCCTTTTGGATAAATCTGCAGTATTATGAAGATATTTTTTAATTCACCTCGGTCATTTAGTGGTACTGCTGGAATACTGGCAGAGAACAAGCCCGTTTTGCTGTAGAAATTTGATGCCTGCTATCTATTCCTCCCATTTAAAGCTAAATACCTAAGTGGAGCAATTTGTTAAAAAGTATGAGATTTCTGCTGGAGAGCAGCTTTGCAGAGAAGGATGGGGAAGTACTGGTGTGCAACAAGTTTGCTATGAGCCAGAACTGTACCTCTGTGACCAAGAAGGCCGATGGTATTCTGGGGTGCATTAAGAATAGTGTGGACAGCATGTAAAGAGAGATTCTCTTCCTCCTCTACTCTGCCCTGCTGAGGCTGCATCTGAAGCATTGTGTCCAGTTTTGGGCTCTCCAGTTCAAGAGGGACAGGGAAGTACTGGAGAGAGTCCAGCGGAGGGCCACAAAGATGATTGGGGGACTGGAGCATCTCTTATGAGGAGAGACTGAGAAACCTGGGTCTCTTCACCCTGGAAAAGAGAAGACTGAGAGGGGTTCTTGTCAGTGCATGTAACTATATATAGGGTGGAGAGGTCATGAGGATGGGGCTGGGCTCTTTACAGTGGTGCCCACTGACAGGACAGGGAGCAACAGGTACAAAATAGAACACAGGAGGTTTCACTTGAACCTAAGGAGAAGCACTGGAACACACTGCCCATAGAGATTGTGGACTCTTCTCTGGAGACTTTGAAAACCCACCTGGACATTTTCCTGTGCAGCCTATATAGGCAGACTTACTTTAATAGAGTGGCTGGACTAGATGATCTGCAGAAGTCACTTCTAACACCTACCATTTTGTGATTCTGTAATTTGAAGCACACCCAATCAGTAAATGCTTCAAGGGGTCTGTGATGGCCTTCTTTTTTCTTTTGTCCTGCAGGCCACCATGGAGGCACTACCAAGGCACTAGGACATTGATATGAAAAATGAGAGAGGAGGACTTGAGCATAACTGCATGCTATTTTTACTTTCCTGCTCTAGGAGAGTGGCATTTACTACTACTCTTCTTGTTTAGCTCATTTCCAGAGTCTCTATGTAAAGTTTGTGCCGAGCGAGTAGCGTTGTCTTGCAAGCTTGTAGTGATGTTGTATGCATCCATTTTTAAACTTCAAACCCAAAGCAAAACATGAACCTCTGCCTTAACTCCATGAGCATCACACTTGGGCTTTTTCTTCTACAGTCATCTTCTGGATTATTGACAGCACAAGGATAAGTTGTCAGGGAATAGAATGAGAACCTAAGAAAGGCTTGCTCTTTTGGGTCCCGTGTATTATTGTTTCTTCAATAAATGTAATGCAGAGGATTTCTAACAACACAGATTTCTAAGTACATATCACTGACCAAAGGCAATGCTGTAAGCCATTCATGGCAGTTGGGATTCTAAACCACCTGTAATTGTGTCCCCTACTCTCACCCCCAAATGTTTGTATGGTGTTGGTGCAAATACTATTAGAAGGTGTTCATATAGCATGTGTTAACTCGATTTTCTTGTCACCTTTTGTGGGATCTTAATGCTAAGATTTTTTTTTAGAACCAGTGGTCTTGTTATTCACAGAATCACAGAATTACTTATGGTGGAATAGACATCTGAGATCATGAAGTCCAACCATTGACTTTTAATACCACCGTAACCATGTCACTGAGTGCCACATCCAACCTTTCCTTAACACCTCCTTAAACCTCCCCTGGTACAACTTCAGGATGTGTCTTCTCATCTTGTCACGGGTTGTCTGGGAGAAGAGCCCGACTCCCACCTTACTACACCTTCCCTTCAGGTAGTTGCAGAGTGTGGTAAGGTCCCCCCTGAGTCTCCTCTTCTCCAGGCTAAACAGCCCCAGCTCCCTCAGCCTTTTCTCTCAGATTTTTCCTCCAGCCCCCTCACCAGTCTCTCTCTCCTCTGGACCTACTCCAGCACCTCAGTATCTTTCCTGCAGCGAGGGGCCCAGAGCTTGAGGTGAGACCTCACCAGTGCTGAGTACAAGGGCAGAATTAACATCCCTAGTCCTGCTGGCCACACTATTCCTGATACATGCCAAGGTGCCGTTGGCCTGTGCCACCTGGGCGCACTGCTGGCTCATGTCCAACTGGCTGTCCCAGCACTGCCAGGTCCCTCTCTGCCAGGCCACTCTCCATCCGCTTATCCCCCAGTCAGTAGTGCTGCATGGGATTACTGTGGCCAAAGTGTAGGACTCTACACTTGACCTTCTTAAACCTCATCCTGTTGGCCTCAGTGCATTGACCCAGCCTGTCCAGGTCGCTCTGAAATGTCGTCTTACCTTCCCGCAGATTTACACTTCCTCCCACCCCGGCTTGATGTCATCCACGTGTCAGTAGACTAAATCCCCTCATCCAAGTCATCAGTAAAGATATTGAATAGAATTCAGTTGCTTCAGACTTGTTATATGAGAGGTGTGGCCTCACAAGTGAAAATTAGTCTTATTTAAAACAAATGGATTATTGAAATACTACTTTGAGAATTTGTGCTTTTGTTGCTGAGTATTCTTCGTGGGATTGTCTACGGAAAATGGAGTTTGCTCACTTCTGTTGGTCTGATGCTCTAGCAATGCTATTTATCAGTCTCTTTCTTCCTATTAAGTCATGAAGGAAGCTGGAAGAAGTTGAGCAAGAATGGATGATTATTTTACCCAGCCTGACCAATAATTTAATAATTTTGAAAGGGGAAATAAGTGCAGACATTCCTGTAATGACTGTTAGTACTCCGAAAGAGTCAGTTGTATAAAAATAATTCTCTTAAGTGTCCAGATTAGAAGACTGAAAATAATGTTTAGAAGCTAAGTCATGCAGTTAGTCTCCATCAGATAAGCTTTCAGGTTCTTCTTTGAATGCATGGTAGCATGAACCTTTCAACAGTTGTGTGAGGTTGGGTGTCTTTTAATGTGTCTTGTAACACCATATGTTTTATTTTTTTAATTTCCCCAGAAAATAGTTGATGTCACCATAGTGCTTTGTTTGGTTTACTCTTGCAGTCCTTACTGGCTGCAGTAATGTCTCATTTGTTATTTCACCTGTCTAGCACTTCTTTTGCACCACCAAAGGTGAAAACTATTTAACAACCTTAAGCAGTGACTCTCACAATAAAAACTACTTAAAATTGAGAGAGTACTTATTTTATCTGGCAAAAACCCCATGATTCTTTCAGATGCTGCAATCTGTTTGAATTCTACTACTCAGCATCTGTCTCCATGTCTTGTTGTTTTTCAATCCTTACTGTCATAGGTTTTGGTCTGCAAAAAGATCTGAGCATCTGGGGTTAGAAGAAAAAAAATCATCACCTAACTAAACAAAATGGAATTTAGAAACCTACAAATAATGTGACTTTCAAAATACATTTTTACATTTTAATAGGCTTGATGTGGAAGTCTTTGAATATGTTTTGGCAAGATGTGAGATGTGAGAGTTATATTTGTAGGCACATTTGCAGCTTCATCTAAATATGTTTTAATTTTCTTAATATTTTCTTTTTAAGTTTATCTTGGGAAGAAGTGGAGCCATAGAAAAGGAAAGGAAACTATAACCAACTGTGGAGGCTACTTTGATATAGCTCTTCATGTAGATATTTCTCTTCAGAACTTCAAATAATGGATTTTTCAATGAAGAAAGCTTGGTACCAGTGTGAACCAGAATATTTGGAGGACAGTGTCACCTTTGTGTAGTGGCACTAGTCATTATACTTCATTGTGAAAATGCTGGTTGCTTTGCTAACACTGAAGTTTGGAAAAAAAAGGGAAAGAGATGTTTGATGCAAATTATTTTGAAATGTATGAGGCCATCAGTATATGATACAGGCAAAAATTATTTTGATTTTAAATACAGTGTGATTACCTTTTATCAGCTTGGTTGTGTTAAGTCAGTTTTTATGAAGCAAAGTGTCCACAGAATCATAGAATGGCTCAGGGTGGAAGGGACCTTAGCATCATCTACTCTAACTCCCTGCCAGGGACAGGGACACCTCTCCCTTGAGAAGGCATCTCCCTGGACTTGGGGACAACTCTTCCTTGGGGACTTGGCTCCTCAAGGCCTTACCCAACCTGGCCTTGAACACCCGCAGTGAGGAGGCATTCACAACCTTTCTGGGCAACCTACTTCAGCTTCACCATAGCTGTGTCTAAAGCAATGATGGCTTAATGATTTTTGGAATTTAGGGAATCAAATTTGTCTTCTTATCAATTCACCTTGTCAAGATAGAATATTATGTACTGGAACTTGTCTAGGGCTATCCTTTGTGATAACAGTACAGCTGACAGCAGTGTCAAATCTAAAATGCCACAGTTGTGACTTGAGGCCCACTTGATAGAAACTTAAATCACAAGGATGATAAACGGAATGGAACATCTTCTTCGTGAAGAGAGACTGAGGGAGCTTAATTTTGGAGAGGAGGAGACTGAGGGGTGACCTTGTCAGTGCTTATAAATACATAAAGGGTGAGTGCCAAGAGGATGGAGCCAGGCTCTGCTTGATGATGCCCAATGACAGGACAAGGGACAATGGGTGGAAGTTGAGGCATAGGAAGTTTCATGGAAACATGAGGAAAATTTTGTTCCCTGTGAGGGTGACAGAACACTGGAACAGGCTGTCCAGGGGGATTGTGGAGTCTCCTCTGGAAATAATCGAGACCTGTCTGGATGCATTCCTTTGTGTGCTGGTCTAGGTGATCCTGCTCCAGCAGGGAGCTTGGACTAGATGATCTTTTGAGGTCCCTTCCAACCCCTAGAATTCTGTGAGTCTGTGAGATGAAGTCTGAAACTGAGGGGAAAAAACAATGTGTAGAATGTCTAGTGTTGCTTAGTGCTATAGGGAGAGCCCAGTTTTATGTTCAGTCTGAACACTTCCTAGGTTTAATTATTTTAGATCCTAGCTGTTGAATTGCTTTGTTCAGTAGACTGACATCCTTGGACTATATGGTTACCTGAGATACACGTAGTGGAAAGGGACTAATGCAATGGAAATGCTCCTATGCAGACAGAAAATGAGAAGTAATGTCCTATAAAAGCAGAAATGACAAGATGTTGGATTCTGAAGTACCAATTAGAGAAGTTTAAGAGGAAAACTAAGACGTTAATTTGGGTACATAAACAGAAAGTGGAGAGTGAAAAATTTATGCTGGATGTGGAGATGCAAATTTGAGAGCATTCATGAACCTGTTCCCTAGAAAGCAACCTGCAGCATGGTGGTACTGTGCTGGAAAGGGTTTACAGTTTTCCAAGGGGAAGAAACCTCTTCTGGGATGAAGTTTAAACACAGTACTTTTTAGATATTGTTGATATACTATAATGGGCAGTGTTTTGTATTCTCAAGTCTACTGTCATGTAATGTAGTTGCATCTTTATTAACAACTTGTGTCTTGCTGCTTGCATGTAAGAGAATGAATTTAGTGTTGTTTCTCAATGGCTTGAAATCCACATGGGGAACAGTATCAAGTGCTGTCTCTCAGGGGTCCATACTGGGAACTGTGCTAGTTAATATTTTTATCAACAGTGTAGGCAGTGGGATTGAGTGTACCATCAGCAAGTGTACAGATGACACCAAGCTGAGTGGTGCTGTCAGTATGCCAGAGGGAAGGGATGTCATCCAGAGGAATCTTGACAAACTGGAGGGGTAGGCCCGGGTGAACCTCATGAGGTTCAGCAAGAGCAAGGGCAGGGCTCTGCACCTAGGCTGGAACAATCCTCACTCAGTGCAGACTGGAGGAGGAGGTGATAGAAAGCAGCCCTCTGGATAAGGGCTTGGAGGTGTTCATGGATGAGAAGCTGGACATGAGCTGACAGTGTGAGCTTGCAGCCTAGAAGGCAAATAATGTCCAGGGCTGCATCAAAAGCAGTGTTGCAAACAGATACAGAGAGGGGATTCTGCCGCTGTGCTCTGCTCTGATGAGACCTCACCTGGTGTGCTGCATCCAGGTCTGGAGCCCTCAATACAGGAAAGACACTGACCTGCTGGAGCAGGTCAAGAGGAGGGCCATGGAAATGATCAGGGGACTTGAACACCTCTGCTACAAAGACAGGCTGAGAGAGCTGGGGTTCAGCCTGGAGGAGACTCTGGGGATGCCTAATAGCAGCCTTCCACTACTTGAAGTGAGCCTACAAGAAGGGTGCAGAGAGACTGTTTGCAAAGGCCTGTAGTGATAGGATGAGGGCTTCAAACTAGGGAAGAGCAGATTTAGCCTGGATGTTAGGAACAGGCTCTTTTACCATGAGGCTGGTGGAACACTGGCACAGGTATTCCAGGAAGGCGGTTGGGGCCCCTTCCTTGGAGATACTCAAAATGAAGCTCGATAGGGCTCTGGGCAAGCTGATCTAGTTGAAGAAGCCCCTGGTTACTGCAGAGGGGGGTGGACTAGATGACCTTTGGAGGTCTCTTCCAACCCAGACCATTCTATGATTTTATGATTTACTGTTAGGATTAGTATGGTCATCTCTAAGGGTGTTAGAAAAGGGGAGCTGAGGAATTCAGATCTCCTTAGTGTTTGATGCCTTGTGTTTTGCATAAAAACAACTTTTTTGAGTGTTGGTAAATATAACTTGTCTGTTACGGCTCTATATAGCATTGCACCTTAAATTGCAGCTCAGATGTGCTGAGTATCCACTCTTTATGCTGTGTTGCTTTTCTCACAGTAGAACACTGCTATGTTTTGCTAGTAGTGTTTATGGAAGTTTTTTCAGGATTGATTTTTTTCAAGGTTGCTTGGGTTCTTAGAAGTAGTTGTCTGTAGTTGTTCTGCAGGACTATCCTTTCTCTCCCTGTTAAAAGTGGCTGTGGGAAGCTTTTGTGTATGTTACACATATTTTGCAAGATTATTTCTTATCTTGTTTCTGTACACAGTGCTTTTTCAGAGAAGATATTCAGAGCTACTATCTGTGCAGTTTGTATCCAGCTGCTTATCACTTCCACCTTAATGGGTTTATCACATACTCTCTCTGCGGCTTACATGATAGTGAAGGGGAAATTCAGTTTCTCTCCTGTATTTCTATGGCTTCTTCCTCACTTGCCTTCCTTGCGTTTTCTTTTTTCTCCTAGTGTGACTGCTGAAGAAAATGGCCATGAGAACACACCTCAGAAGGGATTATTAACTGAAGATGCCACTGTAGCTTCTGGAGTCCTTGAGGGAGTCTCAAAATCTTCTCTTTCACCTCAAGTAATGCAGGTTTCAGAAGACCAGAATATAGTACCTACTCCAATAAAAAAGTCAGGCAAGACAAAGCAACAAATAGATGTGAAAGCAGAGTTGGAGAAGAGACAAGGAGGAAAGCAACTGCTTAATTTGGTGGTAATAGGTAATACTGTTGAATTACAGCTGTATTAAATTAAAAACTGTCTTGAGTGAATCTGGAAGTAATGCAGAAGCACAACTGCCCTCTCCACAGGAAAGGGAAATCTCTTAACTGTTTTCAGTCACATCTGCTTGACCTTTGTTCTTTGAAGGGGAGTACATTCAGATATCATTTACTAGGACAGTGAATTTCACTTGGCTTCATTTTGACAACATAATAAAATGTGCTTTGACTTAGTTTCATTCTTTTAGTGTGCTCTTTTTAGAGGTACTATAAGGCTGCCATGCTGACAGTCTTAATACGCTGCCTGTCTGTTGTACAGGATTGTGTAACTCTATGGACCACATAAATGTTATTAATGTGATTTTCACATGTTTTAGTGTATTTTTTTCTTGTGCTTTATTTAAAATGCATAAATTAATAGAATTGATAGAATGCTTATTTTCCTCCACAGGACATGTTGATGCAGGTAAAAGTACTTTAATGGGTCATCTACTCTATCTCTTGGGAAATGTGAACAAAAGAACTATGCACAAATATGAACAGGAATCAAAGAAGGCTGGCAAGGCTTCATTTGCCTATGCATGGGTCTTGGATGAAACTGGTGAAGAAAGAGAAAGGTACAAATTTCCTTTAATGGGAATTACTTGGTTTTTTTCTGAAAGAACAGCATTGTTAGGAAATAGAAATCTGCTAATAATGTTTTGGTAGAAATATCACAGTATCACAGTGCCTAAAGATATTTACTCCAATACTAATGAGCAAACATTTTTCTATGTCTGTATGAGTACATCTTACCAAAAGGGGAAAAAAAAATATTTTTCTAGTAATTGAATTAACACATTTAAGGCTTCCTTGCTGGTTTATTACTTCCATATTTCTCTCACCTTGTTTACGGTTGTATGGAAAAGTGCTGTGTAACTACAGAAAGTTCTCTCAGTGTCAGAATTTATAAACACAGACTGAAATGTCACTTCATCATTTGACTTGCATTGTGTTGGATATAAAATCTATAAATAATTAATAAAATATGTTTGTGTGCTTTATACACTTCCTTTTATTGAAACAAAAATTAAATTTTATCATATTGAAAAAATATCTAATGGGAAAGCAGTGGTTTGGGTTTTTTATTTAAAACAAATATTTATTAAGAGCTTTTAGGAACACTGTGTGGGAAACTAAAGACATAATTATGTCAAAATAACAAAACCGAAAGGACGTTTTTCTCTGTTTATAGTTTTACAATCACTTGCCACCCACACTTTCATAGCATTATAAACTCTTCTGTTTGGAAAGATAACCTTCACAATGTAAACTAATGCTGAAGAGCATGGAGTAAGGCAGTTCCTGTTGAGTGTGTTACTCAGCTATTGTTACAGCTAAGTTGTTTTCAAAGGTGAATATGTTTTGTGGTGTTCTTGTAGATAGCTAAACTTCAGCATATGTGAGTCTTTTCATTTACAAATGCATGTGCAGACCCTAAGTGAGGCTGTGTGTGTTGGAGGGGATGCAGGTAGGGAGCAGCAGGGAACAATCCTGAAGTGATTCTAAACACACATTTTCAAAGTAGTCTTATGTCAGTTGAGCCTGATGTTACTGCAGTGCTAGCGTTGTCATGATATTAGAGTCTTAAGGATGTGAATGAGGAAAAGCTGATGAAGGAAAGATCTTTTTCTTAATCCTTGTAGATGTAGCTGGATGTAAACCAGACAAACTTAGAGGATCACTTCCTTTCACAGATCTGTAATAGAATAATGAAACATCATATTAACTATGCTATTTTATTAGCACAAACTGTCTATGGTAGGGTATAATTAACATGTGAAACAAGAAATAGAAACAAGCATTTATTACCTGCAGAGAGTAGGATATTAACACGAAATACAGTGTGTGGAATAATTGTCATGAACCTTAAAGGTGATATCCCTTAATCTGTAATATTTTTACTATCTGACAGTTGTGCATTTAGGCACCAGACTTCTCTTCAGAAAATAAATTGTAAATATTAAGTTTTTCTGGACTTATATTTTGACTCTGTTTTCTCTTTTAGTTTAGTGATTTTTAAAGAAAAACTTTCTAGAGCTCTCTGTAAATGGTCGGAGTGTTTGGGGAAATTATTTACATGAATTCATTTTGTTTTGTTATACCTTAAGTATCTTTGCCCCATGTATAAAGCGATATTCAGATAACTAAACCAGATGCAGACATGAGCATAAAAGGTGTTTGCATTTGGTCAGATGGCTCTTACCCTCTGTGCTGTGCAGAACCTGTGGTTGTTTAGTGAGACTTGGAACTGAGGCAATGTGCTGTGACACCTCCTTGATAATCAGTAATTCTTCACTTGGATCATTGCACATGTGTAACTGTATTCTTGTAGTCTCATGTCTCTGTTTTTCTTATGGATGATTGTTTCTATTACTCTGATGTCTTTTTCTAAGTATTAGCAGTAAAGTCAGTAATGATTTAAGCACATAGTACAAATTTTCATGTTCCCACTGTGCTTATTGGGACAGTCTGTGAGTGACTGGAGTTAGTATTGTGAATTCTGGGTGTTTATTTCTTTATGGTGAGAATTACTGAAAGGCAGCTCTAGAAGTCTGCTTTTCCAGCAAGCAGATTTCTTTCAACTGTTTTCCTACAGGCTAAATCAAGTGAAAGCTGTGATGTGTAGAATTTATTGACTGTGTTTTTAGTAGCTTGCTTTATACCTCTATGAAGTGTTCAATGCATTTTTTTAATGGTGCATTGTATGTATGCTTTGTTTAAGGGGAGTGACAATGGATGTGGGTATGACCAAATTTGAGACAAAGACTAAAGTAATTACACTGATGGATGCTCCAGGCCACAAAGACTTCATTCCAAATATGATCACAGGAGCTGCACAGGTAGACCAAGTCTAAAACTCTTTCTCTAATATCATTATGATTTATACTTTTTTTCTTAAATTGTTTTTTCTTCTTCTTTTAAAATCGAAGATGAAATGGAATCATTGATGGTGCTAAGATGTCTTTGAGGCGTTCATGAATTTTCTAAATTTGTAAAATATGTTTCTTGTGTTTTTTTTAAGGTAGTTTTGGAATATTACTTGTTTTTTTTCAGGATAATTTTATTAGGGATGTAATTTGAATACTAAGTTGCAGTTTGATAAAATTAGAGTTGAGCTTTGAAAGCTATTCAGATGTGGCATATGTGTCTTCAGGAAGTTCTGTTAGAGTCATCTTGTTGGTAAGGATTTTAAGTGGTTTTGAGCTTAAAGATTTGGAGCAGTCCAAAGGCCTTCTGTTTAACAGTATAATTTATATGAGATGAAGAAAGAATAGATAAGGGTTTATGTGGAATACATCTGTATTGTCAGTAGGACATCTGCAGGGACTACTTGCCACTTTCTTCAGGAACAGTGTATAAGTCAAAAGTAATAGATTTTACCCAGTGAATTCAATATGGTGCTCACTTGCCATTCTCATATAGGTTAGTCACTTATGGAAATAGTAGAGGGGACAAAACCAATGTGCTTCCATGACATAAAATGTGTGCATTTTTTCCCATTTAAAGGTACCCTTTGAAAATAGTAGAATTGATTCTCCAGAGCAGAGGTGTAATCCAGGATTTTGTTCATTTATTTACTCCAAAGCTAAACTACTGGTTTGTGTATGTCATTACAGCTTGGATTGTCAGTTGACTTTAAGAAGTCAGTAAGGATGCATGTTAGCATGATCATCTGTTAGCATGACTTTACAGACAGAGAATTATATTTCAGGAAGACTAATTTGCCCATATTCTGCTCTAGTTCTGAAGCAGAGCCTGTATAATACCTCCTGACTGAGTGGGTAGGCTGCAGAATATCCTGAAGCTTGCAAATTATGGTGTAGATCTTGTATAGGTATCTGTATTGTGGAGTGTGAGTGGTAGGAAGTTCTGGAGTTTTAAAATTAGAAATGGATCTTTAGTTTCAGAACAGTGGAAAAGGTTGAGGCAGCCATGACATTTTCTTTACAACTTCATTTTAAATTTGTTTGTCTTTTTGGGTGGAAAAGTAGCATAGGCAGAAGTGTTAAGGTTTTCAGATCCACCAGCAGTTTTATCAGTTCAGCAAAAGATGCCTCTGGCCGAATAAGACTCAACTTCGGTGTTCCTTCTGCTCTCAGCATGTTGGGAGGCTGGACTGTCGTCAAACCTGTTAGGGAATCACTGAAACTTTTCAAGTTTGTGTTGCCTATTAAAGTAAACTCAGTGCTGAAGTGATGAGTGGAAGAAAGGAAAGGAAATGTGGAAATGGCTCTGATGCCTTTTTATTGTGGAGAATTCTGTTAGGAGGTGAATCCCCAACCGCCTTTATGCAAAATATGCAAAACACAAATTGGCCTTATCTGGGCCAGGATCTGCCCTTTGCTACACATGGTTAATTCAAATAAGTCTTGAGGTTTTATAATTTAGAAAATACAGGATGTCCCTTTTTTTGAGTTCACCACAGTGCTCTTCTGAGCCTGAGAACTGTGGGGAAATTTATCCCTCGTTCTTTTTTCCTTCTCGCCCTTGCACTGTCTCTGTATGAGCTATGGGGATTTCATGCCTAGGACAAGGCAAGGGGAATTCAGAGCCATCTCTGTTCCTTCTGGCATCCTGAAGCATAAGCATGTAACAAAAGGGAAAAAAGTGCTCTTTTTTCTGCTCTCTCTTTCCGTTATGTCCATCTCATCAGTCTTATAAAATTGTCTTGCACCTGCCTTTTGGCAGCAGTGGTACATGAGTATGGTCTAACTGGCTGTTTCTTGCCAAAGGAGGAAAAGCACAAGAAATCTTAGCAACATTTAAGGTTAACAGCAAAATCTGTGTTTCCTCCCTCTGCTGACTTCTGTGCAGTGTTGTAAAATGCGTGGTACCTATTTAATGCTGTGTGAGAATGTTTGCCTAGATGATAAAATAGGTTACTTCATTTTTTTCCACTTTGTGATTTTGGCATGCTCCTGTGTGTTCAGTAGACTGTGGTGCATCTGTATTCAACATGTAGCTGATTGTTTAGCCCAGTTTTATAATGAGGTGGTTTATCTCTTTTTTTTTTTGCACCTTTTCACTATGAAAGTATCCATACTGAGACAGGGAGAAACTTGACGTAGTGCTTACACCTGTTCTTAAGCTTTTGGAGCGTGAACTGCTTTTGTTCAGTTGAGGTCTATGCAGCTTATCAATAGTGGGTAGCTTGAAGAGGGCAGGTACCCAAACCCAAGAGCTGGCTACTGTTTAACAACAAAAAAAAAGATGATTTGTGGCATGACATAATGCCATATCATCCCACCAAAGTGGTCATGACACAGAATTTGCTGCTTTCAATTTACTTTTGAAACACATAAGGATTATAGAATCACAGAATGGTAAGGTTGGAAGTGACATCAAGGATCATCTAGTTCCAACCCCCTGCCATAGGCAGGGACACCTCCTGTACTAGTATACAGGTTACTCAAGGCCTCGTCCAACCCGGCCTTGAACATCTCCAGGGAAGGAGCAGCCACAACCTCCCTGGGCAACCTGTGCCAGTGCCTCACCACCCTCACTGTAAAGAACTTCCTCCTAACATCCAGTTTAAATCTCCCCTCTGCCAGTTTAAACCCATTGCACCTCATCCTGTCATTACAAGACCTTGTAAATAATCCCTCCCCAACCTTCCTGTAGGCTCCCTTCAAACCTTCTCTTCTCCAGGCTGCAGAGCCCCAACTCTCGTAGCCTGTCCTCATAGCAGAGCTGCTGCAACCCTCTGATTATCTTTGTGGCCCTTTCCTGGACCTGCTCCTCCTGTATTTTCACAGAATCACAGAACTTTAGAGGTTGGAAGTGACCCCCAGAAATTATTGAGTCCAACCTCCCTGCCAAAGCAGGATCCCCTAGGGTAGTTCACATGGGTATGCATCCAGGAGGGTTTGGAAAGTCTCCAGAGAAGGAGACTCCACAACCTCTGTGGGCAACCTGTTCCAGTGCTGTCACCCTCACTGCAAACAAGTTTCTCCTCCTGTTGAGGTGAAATCTTCTATGTTCCAGTTTGTAGCCGTTGCTCATTGTCTTATTGCTACTGACCACCGAAAAAAGCTTGGCCCATCCACTTGATACCCACCCCTCAGATATTTGTACACATTGATGAGATCTCCTCTCAGTCTTCTCCTCTCCAGACTGTGTTTTGTGTTAAATATGGCTGATTTACATATTTACCCAGATTATTTCCACCTTCTAGCCACTTTTCATGATATATTGTTGTTGGTTTTGTTGTTTCTTAATCTAGGCTGATGTGGCAATTCTGGTTGTGGATGCTAGCAGAGGAGAGTTTGAAGCAGGGTTTGAAACAGGTGGACAAACTCGAGAACATGGCTTATTAGTGCGCTCTCTTGGAGTGACACAACTGGCTGTTGCAGTCAATAAAATGGACCAGGTATGTGCTCATTTTGTAATTGAAAGGCTTCTGTCTAGGGTTATAGACCCAAAGTTTAAGGATCAGTATTGTGAAACTAATTATATTTTTTTTTTTGTTATTTTATTCTTAGCTCCATCTCTTACATTTAGATTTTACAGTACTTTTTATGTATGGGTGTTTTCAAAGTACACAGAAGGATAGTTTTGGTGCTAAAATTAGTATCCATCTTGTGCTTGTGAAAGTCTCACAATAAGCGGTTAATCCAGTGGCATCTGCAAAGGCTTCTTGGTGGTCATTCAGGTCAAGACACCCTAGAGCTTTATTTAAACCTTTAAGCTGTGTTAAATATAGACAACATAATAATCTAAACACAGCTAGCAATATTCATGCTGAATCTGAATTTTATGTAAGGTTTAAAACAAAAAAAAATATGTATCAGACTAAAGGGGCTTTCAAGTGAAGTGATGTGTTGCTTGCTATCAGTAGTTGTTAGTGTATAGAATCATAGAATAGTAAGGTTGGAAGGAACCTCTAAGATCATCTAGTTCCAACCCCCTACAATAGGCAGGGACGCCTCCCACTAGTACAGGTCACTCAAGACCTCGTCCAACCTGGCCTTGAACACCTCCAGGGAGGGAGCAACCACAACCTCCCTGGGCAACCTGTGCCAGTGTCTCACCACCCTCACTGTAAAGAACTTCCTCCTAACATCCAGTATAAATCTTCCCTCTTCCATTTTAAACCCCTTGTCCTGCCATTGCAACACCTTCCATCCCCTTGTCCTGTCATTGCAAGACTTTGTCAATAGTCCCTCCCCAGCCTTCCTGTAGGCCCCCTTCAGATACTGGAAGGCTACTATAAGGTCTCCTCAAAGCTTTCTGTTCTCCATGCTGAAGAGCTCCAACTCTCTCAACCTGTCCTCATAGGAGAGCTGCTGCAGCCCTCTGGTCATCTTCATGGCCCTCCTTTGGACCCACAATGTCCTTCCTGTGCTGAGGGCTCCAGAACTGCACACAGTACTCCAGGTGGGGTCTGAGGAGAGCAGAGTAAAGGGGCAGAATCCCCTCCCTTGCCCTGCTGGCCACACTCCTCTCGCTGCAGCCCAGCACTCGGTTGCTGTCTGGGCTGCATGCACACACTGCAGGCTCATGTTGAGCTTTTCATCACCCCAGGCCCCCAGGTCCTTTTCCTCAGGGCTGTTCTCAGCCATTCACCACCCAGCCTGGATTTGTGCTTGGAATTGTGCCTGTCCAGCTGCAGGACCTTACACTTCGCCTTGTTGAATTTCATGAGGTTGGCCTGGGCCCATCTCTGCAGCCTGTCCAGGTCCCTCTGGATGGATCCCTGCCCTCTAGCAAGTCGACTGTGTCACACAGATTGGGTGTCATCTACAAACTTGCTGATGACATCTCTGTCCATGTCACTGACAGAGATGTAAAGTAAAGCATTTTGTGCTTGAGTAAAGCATTTGACTCTGTCCCACATGACATCCTGGTCACCAAACTGGAAAAGCATGGACTTGATGGATGGACCACTCGCTGGATAAGGAATTGGCTGGATGGTCGAACCCAGAGAGTGGTGATCAATGGCACAATGTCCACCTGGAGACCAGTGACAAGTGGTGTCCCTCAGGGGTCAGTGCTGGGACCAGTGCTGTTTAACATCTTTGTCAGTGACATGGACAGAGGAATGGAGTGCACCCTCAGCAAGTTTGCAGATGACACCAAGCTGTGTGGCACAGTCGACTTGCTAGAGGGCAGGGATGCCATCCAGAGGGACCTGGACAGGCTGGAGAGTTGGGCCCAGGCCAACCTGATGAAATTCAATAAGGCCAAGTGTAAGGTCCTGCACCTGGGTAGGCACAATCCCAAGCACAAATACAGGCTGGGTGGTGAATGGCTGGAGAGCAGCCCTGAGGAAAAGGACCTTGGAGTCTGGGTTGATGAAAAGCTCAACATGAGCCTGCAGTGTGCACATGCAGCCCAGACAGCCAACCGAGTCCTAGGCTGCATCAAGAGAAGCGTGGCCAGCAGAGCAAGGGAGGTGATTCTGCCCCTTTACTCTGCTCTCGTCAGACCCCACCTGGAGTACTGTGTGCAGTTCTGGAACCCTCAGCACAGGAAGGACATGGAAGTGTTGGAGCGGGTCCAGAGGAGGGCCACAAAGATGATCAGAGGGCTGGAGCAGCTCTCCTATGAGGACAGGCTGAGGGAGTTGGGGCTCTTCAGCCTGGAGAAGAGAAGGCTTCGAGGGGACCTGATAGTAGCCTTCCAGTATCTGAAGGGGGCCTACAGGAAGGCTGGGGAAGGATTATTTACAAGGTCCTGCAATGACAGGACAAGGGGCAATGGGTTTAAACTGTCAGAGGGGAGATTTAGACTAGATGTTAGGAGGAAGTTCTTTACAGTGAGGGTGGTGAGGCACTGGAACAGGTTGCCCAGGGAGGTTGTGGCTGCTCCCTCCCTGGATGTGTTCAAGGCCAGATTGGATGAGGCCTTGAGTAACCTGTACTAGTGGGAGGTGTCCCTGCCTATGGCAGGGGGTTGGAACTAGATGATCCTTGAGGTCCCTTCCAACCGTACCATTCTATGATTCTATGTTAACCAGCACTGGTTCCAGCACTGACCCCTGAGGGACGCCACTTATCACTGGTCTGGTATATGCTCAGGTATTCAGCTAGGAATCCACATGGAAATTTCATACATTCACTAGGTGTTGTGTGTGAAGAGCACCTGTTGGTCCTGCAGAGTTGATGACATTCAACTGCTTGAGTCATACTTTAAAATCTACTATTTTATTATTATCCTTTTTTTTTTTTTTAATTTTTATTTATTATTATTTAGGTGAATTGGCAACAGGAAAGATTCCAGGAAATAACCAACAAACTTGGCCAGTTTCTTAAACAAGCTGGCTTTAAGGTAATGTAGGTTTCTGAGCAATTTGTTGAGGCATTTGGGTAGGATGAGCTTTATTTTGTACAGTCAGGTTATTTTGTGTCCCTTTCCCACTACTACTTTTCTACTGGTAAGGTGTACATTGAGCCCAGGATATGCCCAGGATACAGTTAGTCAGTTCTTTTTATCGTCATCATTAGGTCTGGTGAATCTTGGAGATACTCACCTCATTTGTAGTTTCTTGGGATTGTTACCTACAAAGCAGAACAAACCCAAACATCATCTTAGTCTTCAAGACTACATGAATGATAGTGGAGTTTTATACAAGAGTAGGTGTCAGTGTGGATTATGAACTGATAAGAGCATTCTCCATTTATCGTTCTTAACTGGTTCTTTTTATGCTGCCTTGATTCTATCTACAATATATTTGAGTTGACTGTGACCTTCCTTGAAATCCTTATGCATAAACCAGTAATACAAACTGAAGTTTTGCCTGTCAGTTATGGAATTGGAGTTTATCTGAGCTCCGTTTGTAGTTGTTAATGTTGCTATCATCATGTTTAAGTATCTTGAACTCTTTAGTGGAGATTACTGGGATTAGAGAAGAGTTGAACAGAAAGGAAATTGATCCCCCAAGTAATGTAACTTCTCCAGGCAAAATATGAAGGCGCCAGCTGTTCTTCTGTAATGTGGATGTGTAGATTTGAAAAAAAATGCACCTCTTGCTTCTGCTAGAAGATCTTGTTGTGAATGTAGGCTTAACCTGCTTGTTCTCTTCATTAGGAATCAGATGTATCTTATATTCCAACGAGCGGCCTTGGTGGTGACAATCTGGTCACAAGGAGCCAGTCAAGTGACCTCACACAGTGGTATAAAGGAAAGTGTTTGCTAGAGCAAATTGGTGAGTGCAATTTTCCTTTTTTAAAAACTGATATGTCTTAGTTGTGTGCATGTTAGATCTTTTGTTGTGCAGGAAATGTGGGATAAAGTCTTCAGAATGAAATATTGTTTATCCCTAAGTGAGATGATTTGGAAATTCTCTATTCAGTAACTTTGCAACATCTTACCAATTTATTTGCAGATTCTTTCAAGCCACCACAGAGATCAGTGGATAAACCATTCAGGTTGTGTGTAGCTGATGTTTTTAAAGGTGAGTTGTTTTTAAAATATTTTCACTGTCATTCCACTGGTATTTAACACAAGTGTTGAAAAATGATGTAGAAGTAAGACTTCAACTGAGAGTTTTAATGTCTTTCAGTAGTCTTGAAGAGGATAGAAAGTTTTCAAGCGTTGTTCTTTATTTAGTTTTAGATAATACCACTGAAGGAGAAACACAGTGGAAAAGTAACTGAGAAAGAAAATCTGCATGACCAGTTCAATGAATATGTAATGATTTGGTGGTTCTGTGGGACAGAATTTGAGTTTCTCTTCCCCAGACTGCTTCTTACTGCCTAAATGAATGTTTCTCTAACTTGTTACAAGTGTGTCTTTGGACTCCTTCTTTACAGTCCTAGATTCTGAAAAAGTTTGACCTGTTGCTTCTGTGTTCATTCTTTTAGATGTAAATAACAATGTTTTCCTTCAGTTTGATATAAAAACTGGGAGGTGAGACTGTTAAAAGCAGTCAAGGATTTCTTGAAAGGCAGCTAGCTATTACCTAGCACTAACAGAGATGTTGGGCAGCATATCCACATGAGCCTTTAAGGTTTTCATGGTAAATTTGTGGGGTTTTTTTTTCAGCAAAATGCTGAAAAAAAATAAATTAAAAGGTAATTTAAAAGGAATAAGATTCCTGTAACATTCATTACATATGGAAGATTTTTTAGGTCATTTGAGAAATGTTGGAAACGAAGTAACAGCATTATTCAAAATATTTGTAATAGAATATTATTATTATTCAAATGCATCTTTTAAAATAAATTTTATTTTATATAGTATTTATAGGGGAAGTGCAAACAAACCAGATCCAAATAAAAAAAATAAAAAAGGTCTGTATTGGGACCACTGCTGTTTTAAATATCTTTACCAATGATATAGACAGTGAGGTTAAGTGCATGGTGAGCAAGTGTGCAGATGATACCAAGCTATGTGGTGCAATTGACAAGACTGAAGGTCAGGATACCACACAGAGGGACCTGGACAGGCTGGAGAAGCGGGCTGAGGAAAATCTCGTGAGGCTCAGCAAGGCAAAGTGCAAGGTCCTGTATCTAGGTTGATGCAACCCTCAATATGAATACAGGCTGGGGAATAGTGTAATTTAGAGCAGCCCTGCAGAAAAGGATGAGAAGCTGGACAGGAGCCGACAATGTTCACTTGCAGCCCAGAGGGCAAATCAGGTCCTGCACTGTGTCAAAACAAACATGGCCAGCAGGCTGAGAGAAGTGATTCTGCCACTCTACTCTGCTCTAATGAGACCTGACCCTGGAGTACTGTGTCCAGCTCTAGGGCCCCCAACACAAGAGATATGTGGTCCTCCTGGAGCATGTCCAGAGGAGGCCACAAAGATGATCAGAGGGCTGAAGCACCTGTCCTATGAAGACAGACTGAAAGAATTTGGGCTGTTGAAGAGCAGGCTCTGGGGAGACCTTGTAGCTACATTACAATATCTGAAAGAGTCCCTGGGGAAGGACTGCTTGGAAGGGCTTGTAGCAGTAGGGCAAGGGGCAGTGGTTTTGAACTGGAGCAGGGTAGATTTAGATTGGATATTAGGAGAAAGTTCTTTACAATGAAAATGGTAAAATACTGGAACCAGGGGTGTGGTTGACGCCCTATCCCTGGAGACATTTTGTGATCAGACTCGTAGCCCTGGGCAACCTGCTTTAATTGGAGGTCTTCCTGCTAACTGCAATGGGAGTTGGACAACCTGACCTTTGAGGGTCTTTTCCAATCCAATGCAATCTGTGAGTCTGTAAAATAGCAATTGTAGTTGGTAAAATCGGTTTTGGGAAATTTTCATGTGGGTTTTTTAGAAAGCATTGTATGCTGTGCATGCCCAGGGTTAGCTGACTTAAGGAACTGAAGTCATAACGTTAAGTATTGGAAGACCTTCATTGGAATTTACCCTGGTGTATTACCACCGTATGTCATCTAGGCTGTCACTGTATTGCACTTTTTTTCATGCTTCTGTGATTATTGGCTGAGATCTTTCAAAATAATCATTTGCATTGAGCTAAGTTTCACAAAATGAACAATTTTGACTAAATCTGTTCTATGAAAAGTCTATTTTTTGCTAAAATGTGCTTTGGAAGGGACTCAATTTACATATACAGGGTTTGTCACTAAATGTGTCCTTTTAGGTGTTTTTTAGACTATTTTTTTTCTTACCTTGTGATCTCAAAACATAATTAACTTGGATGCTATCAAAGGAAGTAAGTGGTGTACATGAAGCAGTTGTTCTCAGCCCTGTTCCAGTGTGTGTGCACACTCAGGAGGAGCTGTCCATAGAAATGTGTGAAAAGTGAGAGTACTGAGTGTACTCTTACGTAGTTTGGAAAAACCCTTTCTCTGTTAAGGTTACCCACACATATGATTCATCTCCTCAGCCTGATTTTGGCTGTTGTCTTCCATAGCCCTCTTCATACTCTCTCCAGGCAAACTATCTCCTGATCCAAGAGGTCCAATTCCTTCATTGCTGCATCAGTCCCCATTTACCATATTATGATGCTGTCTAGAGTATGAGTTGACCTGGCTTTAGAAATTATTTGTCCTGTAGCCAAATCTGAGGACAAAGAACATGTCCCGATACAACTCAAGTACCGTGATATGTAGAAACCAGACCCTTCTTTATGCCCTAATTCTGTCCTCTGCTGTCTGTTTTGTACTTGCATTGATTCATGGGAAGCTGAAGGAATTTGAGGCTTTGCAGGAAGCAGTCCACGTGGGAGAGGGCAAAGCTTCAAATGCCACACTGGTTTACCAACCAAAGGTGATGGTGATGTGGGAAAAAAGAGAAATGGTTCTCCATTGTGCTTGAAAGTGGCTGGGAACCTGGAGCCAGTTCACACTTCTGGTTGCCTGCAAGTGCTTGCAGAGCCAGATTCAGGTTCTTTGGTGTACCATATCGAGGTGGTATTTGTACCATAATTTTAGCATTCATTTTTCTTGCAAGTATCTGCTTCTCCTCTTTTCTGTTGTTTTGACATATGTTGTCATCTGTTAATGACCTGCATGCATCTCATTTACTGACACAAATAGAGGAAAACTAGCTGCACACATGCTGGTAGTACTTTTTTCAGCTAGGTAGGTGGAAGCATTCATCAATAATGGTGATGAGTACAAAAGAGCAAACTGATTGTGTGTGACCTCAAATTTTGAAGTCAGCTTGCTCTTTTGAATTCAGCTTTAAAGTAAGCATTTAATGGAAGGTGACACACAAAATACTAAAGTGCCTGCTCATCACCGAGTGTTCCTCAAAAGGAACATTATTTGTACGCATGCTGAAAATGCCATTGTAAAATTACTTCAAAGGATTATTTTAAACATACCTGCAAAGACACACTGAGGAGATGAGCTGTTTCTTAAGGTGTGTGTGCATCAGTGTGTAGCACATCTGTTGGAAATAACTTACATGTAGTTAATGAACAGAGTATTAGGACATTGAAAAAGAAAAACTTTGCAGAACTCTTATTCAGAAGCATTTCACCCACAATTGTAACAGTCCCTCATATTAAATAGGATTGAATTCATAGGATTGAATCAAACTTTGATTTTTCAGGAGTAAAAGTAATATAGAAGCAGAGATTGTGGACTTCTGACTCAGATAAACAGTAAATGGAATAGGAGTTTGTACCTGAATACATGAGAATTTTTGTGGGAGGTCTGCGGTATGTGGTTTTTATCTGTAACTAGTGAGAAAGTGCTGAATGAAATAAAATTGCTAGAAACTAAGGGGCTTATTATTGAAAAAATTAAAAACAATTTCTTCATGTACTGTCATTTGTTTGAAAAGGATATTTCTGCCTTCTGAAAAACATAAGATCTAGAAGTTTTGAGTTTGATGTTTCATTTTCATTATGATGCAGAGCTAACTTGCAAGTACTGAACACACTGTTGGGGGTGGAGGAAGAACCTCATTTTCATTACATTAAAAAGTTAACTATATGTTGCTGAAGGGCTAACTGTGATGGGAAACTGATTTTAATTTTTGAAATTTTTTTTTAAATTAATACTCTGTTCATTACAGACCAAGGATCAGGATTCTGTGTGACTGGTAAAATAGAAGCAGGTTATATTCAAGTTGGAGAACGAATTCTGGCCATGCCTCCCAATGAAACTTGCACTGCAAAAGGTATAGTCTTCAGAAGCATGTTTACTTTCAAGTCAATACTGGGCTAGGATCAGTTACTGAAATGGTAACAGACTGTCAAACTGATACTAACTGTCAAACATAGAATGTGAAAGCATGAAACGAATTTCTTTAGATGTGACTGTGTCTGTATAAATATGTCTATGAAGAGTATATGAAATCTTGTCCTTTTTTTTAACTGTATTGAATATTTCAAATTTTATAGCCTCATGAATTTTGACATTGCTTTCTGAACGATCTCAATTCAAACAATAGCTAAAAAAATAAGCACTACAGGAATTGTTAACATTCAGATTTGCTGTGGAGTGTTACTGCTGTTGCAAAGTGTGAGGATGCTGAACAACCTTGAGAAATTAATGTTACGAGTTACACATTGAAAAGCTTGAGAATTAAATCTCTGCTGTTTGATATTCATGAGATTCATCACTGATAATTTTAATAAACTACAAACTTTCAGGGTGTAATTGTCATGAGAAAAGAGAAGAAAAATGGATTTAAATTTTAATACATTTAAAAGAGGAACAGCAAGTGAAGCCATTAAATGTTTAACTGTTGCTTGATTAAACTTGCTGTCTTTAGGCTGCAGACTTGACTCTTTCATATGCAAACAGAAAGATAAAATTTTCTACAAGAATAAATTAATTTTAAAATAAACCTTCACAACAAACTAATAAGTGTCTGTATCTAACTGGTTAGCCAAAATTCAACAGTGTGCTGGGTTAGCTGACCTATTCCAGAAGCAGTTCTTTATATGTTCATCTGGGAAGCTCTTCAGTGTGCTGGTTTATATAGTTGTATGCGCAGCAGTGTTAAAATGATGTGGATGAATGTGATTATCAGACCACTGTAGACACTCTTCTATTTTGGGATTAGAGGAAATAGCATGGAAAAACAGCATCCCCAATGGCACAATTCTATGTTTTTTCTTTTCTGCTGCCTCTCATATGTCTGAAATGTAAGTGAAGGTGGAAGGTTCATTAAGCATATATTATTTATATTTAATGTAAAGAAGAGATCAAGTAATGTACAATATTTTCTAAAGGTAGTGTGCACATCAGGATTCCAGTTTTTTCATTTCAAGAGGCTGAGTTTCGCTGACTGTGAGGATGACCTCTAGATGTGAAATAATTATCAACACTCCTTAACAAACAGTACTCAGCATGCTTGTAATTGAAGTATATTTTCTGGCATGTTTTTACGAGTGGTTTTGAGGACGGATTTGCAAATCAATAAATATGATCTGCAGCAAAGGACAACTACATCCTATAAAGTAGAACTACATCCTGTACCTCCTGTGAAACACAGGAAGTTCCATGGAAACATAAGAAATTTTTTTTTCCCTGTGAGGGTGACAGAACACTGGAACAGGCTGCCCAGGGCAGTTGTGGAGTCTCGCTCTCTGAACGTATTCAAGACCTGCCTGTATGCATTCCAGTGTAATCTGGTATAGGTGATCCTGCTCTATCAAGAGAGTTGATGACTGAATGATCTTTCCAGTGTAATCTGGTATAGGTGATCCTGCTCTATCAAGAGAGTTGATGACTGAATGATCTTTCAAGGTCACTTCCATTTCCCTAACCACAGAATCCCTGTGTTTCTGTGATAAATGTATGCAATATTTTATAAAAAGTGGGGAGTTTTCTCTTTCCTGCTTCATGTCTATCAGAAGCCTCAAAATGTTGTCACAAGCAATTCGTTTTTTCTTCACTCACCAGCCGGCAATTTTAAAGCAATTAAAACAGGTTGCAACAAAACTAAAGCTACTGTTAAAAATGCTTTGTAATAGACTCGGTGCGGTGAACGAAAGGCATGAGTTGCTCTCTTTTTTTTATGAAAGAGTCAGCAAATCTGCTGAAGGTAAATGAAAGTTGACACAGTACCAATAAAGTGTACGAAAGATGCGGTCTGGGGGTGCGTATGCCTGAAAGGAAGGGTGGGGCAGGTACAGAGATATTAGTGCTGCAGCATTTTCAGGACTGCGTCATCTGCATTGTGACAAGTGCCAGGTCCCCTCTGGACTTAAATAAAGCCATGTTATTGTGCAGGGTGGGGTGAGAGACTAGGGAGGCCTCGCCACGGGGTGAAAAAAAGCTCTACCTTCTCAGTTACAGAGCTTTTACTCTCAACCCATTCATACTGAAAATTGATGAGTAATGGTTGATGAAGCACAAATGGCCCAAACAGAGCTGTTTGTTTGTAGCTCAGAACCTAGGTACTTCACTGTGAGGTTCTGTTCTTACTCATTTCCAGGAATCACACTGCATGATGAACCAGTTGATTGGGCTGCAGCAGGAGATCATGTTAGTCTCACTTTGACCGGCATGGATATCATCAAAATCAAGTGAGCAAAGCTGGGTTTCAGTCTAAGTAACGGTTTGTTTTTAATGAAAAGCTTTATAACCATTACACTTCACTTTACTTGAAGAATGATGTGGCTACCAGGATATTTAAAACCGAAGTGATGCATATCACCTGGCTTGCATGTACAAACGTTGGAAACATCTGCTACACGAACAACGGCAACCTCAGAAGAACGCTCTTAGTTTTCATACTTTGCCCTGATGCTGGTAACCTTCAAAACCTTATTCCTTTAGACTTGTCCCTGGACATTGTAATTACTGAAATAAGTAAATCCTTACAGCTAAATACAACCCAAGATTTCTGAGGAGCTTGCTGAATCCTACATCATAGTTACAGAATGGTAGAATCATGCATCCAAACAGCACCAATAAGTAAATCTGAATGAGTGAAATCAATGTAAGCTTTTTATTCAGCACATTTATCTGCTTGTAACACTTTTTGGAAATGCCTTCTATGTTTTTTGAGGGTTTTTTTGTTTTGTTTTTGTTTTGTTTTTACTGGGGAGAGTGGCAGAGAGTCTGATACATTCAGTGAGACACAGCAAATCTATATATTTTAGTCTATAAACTTCATGCTAAACCTTAGCCTGAATCTTTTAGATAAATGTCAGTTGTTGAGGCTACAAAATTTGATCCCTAATTTGTTCAGCTTTTTTACATTCCAGTTGGACTTCAGACAGCACACTTTCAAGCTACAGTTTGAAAACCTCCTTACATTGAAAGTTTTGAGAATTTATGGTGCATGTCTAAGGGAATTGCACAGAATTTTCTGTACGGCTGTTACGAAATGGCACGTGATTCTCTGTGGTGAACGGGAGGGGAAAGGACTTGTTCTACTTGCTGAATGAAGGCTTGAGTCAGTTCCTTGCCTTGATGTCATTCATCTTTTGGAAATGCAGTAATTTGTCAGGAAAAGGTCCAGCATTTTAAGTCCTCTGATGAAATTTGATACATCAGATGTATGTGTTTAATCCTGCTGTTCCTTCTCTTCTGCTGTGTGTTTTGGGTGGGGTTAGTTTTCCTTTCAATGGCTGTGGAAAAAACTGTCTAGTCTACTTAACTGATTTATAACAAGCAGCAGCTTCCTTGTGACTCCATGCAGTTCTTTTGGAAGTTAGTCCTGCTGAGAGCTTAAGTTTTGAGAGTCTTTACTGTGATGTTCCTTTGTCCACAAAACAGTTGAGCTACGGGCAGAAGCACTGCAATTTTGGGTGCTCTGCGGTGTTTTATGCTATTGATCTGGAACAATTAATTTCTGAATGAAAGTTTTAATTCTTCAAAGTACCTACGCACAGGAAACAGTGACATCTTTAGAAACTGATTAGCAATGGACGTAATTGTTCACTGAACTCGACAAACCTTTTCATGCATACCCACAAAATACCATAGACATTGTCTAGGAATGAATTTTCTTACAGCCTTTAATACAGTCATCTTGGTTTATTTTTGTTTGGGTGTGTTTTTCCTCCCCCTCAGGTTATATTTACGTTGGTGTCGTCTTTGCTTGTCTTAGATGTTTATTTTTCCAATGCAGCAATTAATATTTGTATGTCAAGATGTGTTGTTGTTCTCCTCTCTTGTAGTGTTGGCTGTGTATTTTGTGATCCCAAGGAACCCGTTAAAGTTTGCACTCGTTTCAGAGCTCGGGTTCTCATCTTCAATATTGAGGTTCCAATCACTAAGGGATTTCCTGTAAGTGTCTATGAAAGTTCCTGTATTCATTGCAGGTTGCTTAGGGCCTCTCCATATTCAGCTCCACGAATATGAGAGGTGTTTGGTGTCCAGAAGTGGATCTGTCTATCCAGAGGAAATGTATTCTTTTGTGATTTGGAGAGGATGTAAGGGGCTATTGTGGCTCCTTGTGCTTATTTTTACTGGTTTTTAGTACAGTTAAATGGCTGAGCCAATTCAGAGAACATGAATTTCATCACAGTCAAGCTAGGCTGTCTGTTAGAAACCTTATGCCTTTTAGGTGCATGTGGTGAGGCACTGGAACAGGTTGCCCAGGGAGGTTGTGGCTGCTCCCTCCCTGGAGGTGTTCAAGGCCAGGTTGGACGAGGCCTTGAGTGACCTGTACTAGTGGGAGGTGTCCCTGCCTATGGCAAGGGATTGGAACTAGATGATCCTTGAGGTCCCTTTTAACCTTACCGTTCTATGATAATGATGCATGTAGCTGTAAAATACCTTTAAAAGTAAATAATATCTTAGTTATGCTACAGAATTGTACTGAAGTGCAAAACCAAAACACGAATCAAAAATGCATTTATGATACATGACGTTTGTATATTGTCTCTGTAGAGATCACTATGTTTAGGAACTAGGAACAGTTACTCCTGTGAGAGGAGCTTTGTAAGCACTTGTTTTAAAAATCAGTCTTCAAAGAAGTTGGTGTTTTCAAGTTGGATTTCTGTTTATTGTAGAATTTCAATAACTGAAAGCTTTATTCCTAGGTACTTTTACACTATCAAACTGTAAGTGAACCTGCTACTGTTAAAAGACTGCTGAGTGTCCTACACAAAAGCACTGGTGAAGTGACAAAGAAAAAACCTAAGTAAGTGTTTTGAGAAGTTGGTAATTATTCAGGAAATGGATGGAGTTTTGATGATATGTTCTATTACAGAGAAATAATACTTTTATGAGAAGTGGGCTTTTCTTAGTGGTGGCCAGAGATAGAACAAGGGGCAGCAGGTAAACACTAGAACACAGGAGGTTTCACATGGACTTCAGGAGACACTTTGCTTGGAGGGTGGTGCAGCACTGGAACATGGCTACCCAGAGAGGTTGTGGAGTCTCCTTCTCTGGAGGCTTTCAAAACCTACCTGGATGCATTCCTGTGCAACCTATTCTAGGTGAATCTACTTAGCCAGGTGGGGTGCACAAGATTATCTCCAGGTGGGTCCCTTCCAAACCCTACCATTCTATGAGTCTGTATGGTTTCATTGTTTCACTTGGTTTCATGTTTAGATTTCAGAATGTTTTACAAAGCGAAAAACCTCCTGGCCACTTGATAAATGCAAAGCACTTGAAAAGTAAAATAACTTGCCTAGATCATTTTCATAATTGAGGATGAATCCTACATCACTAGCACTTAAGGACTTTTAAAATGTTTGGTTTGGGGTTTTTTAATTTTTTTTTTTTTTTTTTGTAATAGTGGGAGATCTGTGGTATAGTTCTGGAGATGGGCTGCTGTCTAAATAAATTCAACTTGACAAACGCACCAATAAAAACAGGTTTAGAGAGTTTTCCTATACAAGTTAAACTGTGAGAACAATGTCTGTATAGTTACTTAAGGCTGTATGTGGGTAGAAGTGCTGCTTGATACCTACAACATTATGAAACTAATCCTTTTCCAGGGATTGCATGGCTGTAACTGTTGTTGAATGGAAATGGGGAGAAAAATTGTGACTTCTGCAGAGCAGTGAATTTGCTCTTTAGCTGTTGGGTTTGAAATGAGACTTGATTTATACTAGACATGGAAAAAACACATGAGATAATAAACAAAACATTTTGCTAAATGTCTAGGTGGGTGCTCTTCTCTAGGAGTTTAGAAGAAAAAATCAGATGCCTTTTTAAAATTTGTGTTCCAGGCAAATGAATTTGTTCAGTCTGGTGGCTTGGGTTATACTTGAAATCAAACTTGATCATTATACTTTTGACTCTTTAAGCTGATTTTTTCCTCCATTTGTTCACTGTTTCTTTGGGTTTTTTCAGTTATCAATGCATATGTTCATAACAGAGTTTTCTTCTTACTTACCTACAGGTTATTGACTAAAGGACAGAATGCTCTAATAGAACTACAGACTCAAAGACCTGTTGCTCTAGAATTGTATAAAGATTTTAAAGAGCTTGGAAGGTTTATGTTACGTTACAGCGGTTCCACTGTTGCTGCAGGAGTTGTCACAGAGGTATGCCATTTTTGTGATAGGCTTTCTGTACTGTAAAGGAATGATGTTTTTGTGATTAAAAAGGTTTTACACCCTTTGGCCTAAAAAGTGAATTTCTTCTGTGGAAAAAGAAGGAATTCTTTTTCCACAGCAAGATATGAGGAAATCTTACCACTGTTTAGTTTGATTTGGGCCTTTTTGGGTGGTTTTTGTTTTTGTTTTAATTACTCTATATGGAACTTTTGAATGTTGACAGTTGGATTTGATGACTCAAGAGGTCTTTTCTAACCCAAACAATTCTATGATTCCATGATTCTCCCCCTCTCTTGAGTTATAACCTTTCACTGTTGTAGTATACACGAGTCTTTCAGAAATCTGTTTACCTGCATGTGTGTAGTAGAAGTTGTTTGTAAATGGGACGTGTCCTCTGTTTCTCTGTGGCTAGTTTGAGTCCCAGATCTTTCTTAGGATAGCTTTAAATGCAGTTGTACTGCTTAGGTCTTACTGATGCTTGAAGACATTTTCTGTGTGTGAGAGGAAGCAAAGGCTGTGGGGCTGAACTAACAGAAAGGCTGTTTTCTGTTAGAAGTGAAAATTACCAATGTCCCTCAGTCAGTCACTTTAAAAAGCCTTGTTGTGATTCTCGGATTGGAATTCCAAATTCTAATTCTAGGCCTGAGGGATAACAGTTTAGTCACATTAACCAAATTCTGGTACTGAGACATAAAACTGAATCACTTAATGTGCAAACTTGGAACCACAGTTGAGAATTCCTGTCTTTTTCCTGTGTGCATAGGAATGATGTGCTAGGTCTGCCAAAGGCTTTGGGCCTTACGGAGCTTTAATGCTTGTAATGATTCAGAACAAGAAGACACAGCCTCAAGCTGCACCAGGGCAGGTTTAGACTGGACATTAGGAAGAAGTTCTTCACAGGAGGAGTGACTGGCATTGGAATGGGCTGCCCAGGGAAGTGGTGGAGTCACCATCCCTGGAGGTGTTTAAGAAAAGACTGGATGAGGCACTTAGTGCCATGGTTTAATTAATTAGAACATGTTAGGTGATAGGTTGGACTCAATGATCTCAACGTCTTTTCCAACCTTAATTGTGTGATTTTTGTGATTTGTCCAGTCTTAAACAGGATCCAAAATTAAAGCTTTAATCTTGCACACATTTTTCATTACACTTAACTTGAAGCACCTAGGGTCCTATGGTTAGATGGGAAGCAACCTGATCTAGTGTAAGGTGCCCCTGCCCATGGCAGGGGCGTTGGAACTAGATGATTGATCCTTGAGGTTGGAAGGCGGTCCCTTCCAGCCCTGATAATTCTATGATTCTATTTAGATTCATGACACCCAAGGTTTGTAGAACTGGGGACTAAGCTCTTTGCTTGTTATTTCTAAGCTCTATGCTTGGGAATCACTGTTTTGCAATCCTGTGCCAGAGAGTTGTTTTTCCACATCTAACCATATGTGATGTGGAAAAAAGCTTTGATCATTTTACATGTCATACTTCATTGTCATACTTCAGTGAGGGTGGTGAGGCACTGGCACAGGTTGCCCAGGGAGGTTGTGGCTGCTCCCTCCCTGGAGGAGGTGTTCAAGGCCAGGTTGGACGAAGCCTTGAGTGACGTGTTCTAGTGGGAGATGTCCCTGCCTATGGGATAGGGGGTTGGAACTAGATGATCCTTGAGCTCACTTGCAACTTTACCATTCTATGATTTATCACCTCAGGGTTTTTCTTTTTGCTTGTATTTTTAGATTAAAGAGTGACAGTGATGCCAGAACTTCTACCGTCCAGCCAAAACGCAGATATCCAAAGTTCCGTTTTAAGAGTTCAGTTACTTCAGCTGAAGGAAGAAATGCAATTAATTGGGGAGGAGATGATAACGACAGAAGTTAAATCATGTGAGATCTCTGGGGAGCCCTTCATCAGTCTCTCCCATTGCAGAACAAGATGCCAACTGACATGGAACCGCTGATGTTGCACTTCTTGTTCTCAAGAATCTCCTCTGTTTTCTCCACGTGGAACTTAGCCTTAGAGAGCTTGAAGGGAAAGTGTTACAGAGTTACATTAGAGAAAAAGATAATGAGACATCATGAGAGAAAAAAAAAAAGGCTCCTTACTTCCAGACATAAATTGTTTACACATTTTCTTTGATTTGCTTTTTTTTTGCTGCACATTAATTCAGTAAAGTAACTTTTGATTGGTCTTAATATATTTTTAGGTTTGAGTTGAATGCATATCGAGGGGAGAAGAGAACTCTTTGGTTTTAAGAAAATGGTATGTAGTATTTTCCTGGGATTATTTTCCCTTGTCCCCAAACTTATTTAAAAAAAAAAAAGTTTTCTTTTGCTGTGTAGTGGAAGCTGTGCCAACATTGGCTAATTTTATTTTATGAACTGTAAGAGTAATAAAATTACTTGTCTGAGCAGAATTTTCGCCTCATTCATCTTTTGTTATCTAAACACTGCTAAATTGTGTGCAAATAAGTCATTCTTTACTTTCAATTACTGGGAAGTTTCAGGGTAGACTTCTGAGTTAAAATATGAAACTGGCATGCAGCTTGTCTTTCTGTGGAAACAATTGCAGCTCATGTCACGTTACTTGGTGCAGCTACTGTGCACATACATCCCCTTCATCCAGACTTGGTGCTCTCCTGAGCAAAACTGGTGGTTTAATCTGAGGATGTCTGCTAAGACCAGATTGTTGTGTTTACTCAAGCTTGTAACTCCTTCCTGCTTTTCAGTATTAGGGCAGTTGAAACCTCCCAACTGACAAGAGGGTCCTTCTGTCACCTCCAGCATAAAATCAGAACAGACAGTGCTTTTACTACAACTTTGAGGACTTCCTTTCAATATGATGTATGAGAGGACCTGTATGCAAGTGTGGAGTGGAGGCAGCTCTGCTTTGATTACAGTTAGTAGTGTGGGGAAGGAAATAAAGTACTCTCCAGACCATCAGTCAGTTGGGTTAACTGAAGTAAAGCCATGCCCTGTCTAGTGAAGAAGACAAAAACCTGTGACTGTTACTTACTTCAAAGTCATGTGCAGGTTGTACCTACTCTTCCCACAATTTATTTTTTTTTTTTGTTGTTGTTGTTAAGTAATTTTTTTTTTGCACTTATATACTCCAGTCCAGTTGAGCAAATACCTGCACCTGACCACAGAAATTTTACTGCTGGCTGCATGCATATTGTAGAAATATATAAACAATGCTTTCTGTGCAAGGACTTTTGCAAAGTCCTATGAATCTGAAGTATCTGAACACCGTTATTGCCAAACCTGAAGATTATGAATTCTAACCATTTGTTGTGCCTTTGTATAGTCCAGAAGTTGCATTTATATACTTAACAGTTTCAACATTCTGAAGGTTTCAAAACATAGATGTTTTCAGGGCCAAGCTTCTGCATCAAATCTGCTCTGCTGAACTTTCCTTTAAACCTTGAAAATCTTTAGGTTGCTTTTAAGTCATGTTTAAGTTTGCTGAAGTGCTACAGACAGAGGAATGTGTCTTCAGTTTTAAAAGTTGGTTAATGTGTTGCTGTTCCTGGAGGAGGAAGCCTGATACAGGAGGTACTGCTGATGACCCTTCTGCCACGTGACTGCATTGAATTTTGAAGCTCAATGTTCTGTGACAACAGAAAAATTCATACATGCTATCTCGGTTTGTAGTTTGGGAGAACCACAAGTATTGTCAAATCCAGTTTCAATGTGACTGCACTAATTTTTGGCATGGATTTCATAGAATCATAGAATGGTAAGGTTGGAAGGGACCTCAAGGATCATCTAGTTCCAACCCCCTGCCATAAGGAGGAACACCTCCCACTAGTACAGCTCACTCAAGGCCTCGTCCAACCTGACCTTGAACACCTCCAGGGAGGGAGCAACCACAACCTCCCTGGGCAACCTGTACCAGTGCCTCACCACTCTCACTGGAAAGAACTTCCTCCTAACATCCAGTCTAAATCTCCCCTCTGCCAGTTCAAACCCATTGCCCCTTGTCCTGTCACTGCAAGATCTTGTAAATATTTGAACTCTGCTCCCAGAGGTGCCAGTTGGTTAATGCATAAATGTTCTCTTGTGCAACAAACCCACCTTGATTGGATCATATGTGTTTGCATGTTGAGCCGTAAGAAATGAGATGCAGTGCTCAAGGGTGCAAAAACTTTCTAAACTGCTAATTGAGATATACATGACCTCCTGCTGCCAGCATACCGCTTCTTGATGTAATGTTTGCAAGGAACTGGCTTGCAATCTCAGAGCATCGAAATATTCCCTCTTGGAAGACAAATGTCTTTTACACAGATCTTACTGGATCTGTTGAGTTCTTGGAAAATTCATAGAATGGTAAGGTTGGAAGGGACCTCAAGGATCATCTAGTTCCAACCCCCTACCATAGGCAGGGACACCTCCCCCTAGTACAGGTCACTCAAGGCCTTGTCCAGCCTGGCCTTGAACAGCTCCAGGGAGGGAGCAGCCACAACCTCCCTGGGCAACCTGTGNAAGGTCTCCTCGAAGCCTTCTCTTCTCCAGGCTGCAGAGCCCCAACTCTCTCAGCCTGTCCTCATAGCAGAGCTGCTGCAGCCCCCTGAGCATCTTTGTGACCTTCTCTGGACCCGCTCCAACACTTCCATGTCCTTCCTGTGCTGCGAACTCCAGAACTGCACACAGTACTCCAGATGGGGTCTGACGAGAGCAGAGTAAATGGGCAGAATCCCCTTCCTTACCCTCCTGGCCACACTGCTCTTGATGCAGCCCAGGATTTGGTTGCTGTCTGGGCTGCATGAGCACACTGCAGGCTCATGTTGAGCTTTTCATCCACCCAGACTCCAAATTAAAAGAGAAAAACAATTGTGTGTAGGAGGCTTCTCTGTACTAAGGTGACTTCCACTGAAATGTGGAAGGGAAAACATGAAAACTGGTATCTTGCATTTCTTAAAACTGGTTATCTAACAACATACATCAGAGTGTATGTGGTAAGGCTGTGCTTCTCTACTGTTTTGAATTTAAGTGCCACTCAGCTGCTTGGATTGCTTGGTGTTTTCAAATATTGGTGGGAAAAAGAGAGTTTCATATCTTTAAATCTTATTTTGGAAGATGCATTGTTTTGGGAGTTACAAGGAAAAGTACTGATGATGACAAAGCAGTGAAGATGAGCTGCAGACATGCTAGTCCAAATGTATTTTGTCTATGTAGAAATGGCAAGGAGCAGGTCCCTGGTTAGGTGCTTGGGTCTTGACTTTGTATATTTGGTGAAAAGTGTCTGCAGACTTCAGCTTGAAAAACTGGTATAGGGAGAAATTTCCCTGTCAAACCATTCTTCTCCCCTTCTTCTGTACTTTGTATCCTATAGACAGAAAGGAGCTGTTCTCTAACAACTAAGCTGAGCCTTCAACTCCTAGGAAGTGAAGCAAACATCACAGAAATGGTAACTTTTTGCTCCTTTCGTTTTTTGTGCTGTTACTACCAGGATTTGTTCCCACTCGTGAGCAAGTGGTGCTGGGAAGACGGAGAGGGGGAGGAGTTCAGACTCACTGTGCAAACAACATGCAGACCTACTAACTTAAATTCATGCCTCGTAGAGTGAAATCACAGATGAAGCAAACAGCTGACAATGGCTCACTCAAAGGCTCTCTTGGTGCTGGAAAACTTTATAGGTGGCAAGTTTGTTCCTTGTTCCTCCTACATAGACTCCTATAATCCATCTACTGGAGATGTCTATTGCAGGGTACCAGACAGTGGCAAAGAGGAGGTGAGTACTATAAAATGTACAAAGAAGTGGACACATTAAATACACATAACATTGATATTTTACCTAGGGGAGGCTGAAGGTCAGAGAATAGACAAATGTTAAAGATTTTAATGCTTAAATTTGTGAGTTCCTGATTCTGTGTAATGTTATTGCTGCAGCAGTCAATGCTGCTGGGGTTTTTTTTTGTTGTGTTGTTTTTGTTTGGTTGTTGGGATTGGGTGGAGGTTTTTTTTGTTGTTTGGTTTGTTTTGGTTTGGTTTGGTTTGTTTTTTTACATTTTGCTGTTAGCAAGTTACAGGCTGGATCCTGCTAGGCTCAAGTTAACAATGACACTCAGGCTGGCTGTAAGGATAAACAATCTGTAAAAGAGAAAAGGGTTTACTGATCTCTTCTGTAAATAAACTTGGAGGCATCCTATTTGACCGTTCTCCTGTGGTGCCTTGATGATTTGAAGCTGTCCTTTAGAAGTATTTTTGACTTCGATTCTTACCTGAAGGTGGTAGAAAAATCTACCAGATCTCTGGTTTCAGTAGTAGCAGCTGGATATTAAGTGGAGGTGATGAAGTATCTGTCCTTATAATGTAGCATGTCCTTGATATCAGTGTAATCTTCCCTAGTCCTGTGTGGTCTAGCAGCGTAGTGTTTCCTGCTGCCTTACACACATTTAGGACTGGATGGGCAAGGTGACGTCCCTGCTACTTTATAAGGGGCCTACATGTGTCTCAGACTTAGCATTTCAGATTTGCTGGAGAGGGAAATGACTGGAAAAGCTTGGATAATGCAAAGGACATGTTAAATATTGCTAAGTAGTGTATGGTATTTCCAAAACATTTAAAAAACCCTTTTCTGCTGTGCGTAGTTGTTTCCTTCAGTTGCTTTTCGGTCCTGTTGACATCTTTTTACTTTTTGCTTCTCTCAGCAGAAACCTTTGCACTGTAATTTCAACTGGGTAAATATTTGCTAGATGGGGATGACCAAGGGTTAAAGAGCAATAGATCGAGTTTGCTGTTTGCTAGAAAACCTCTATGTAAGTCCCTTTCAACTCTTAATTATGCCTGAAAAGACTTCTCTTTGATGTGCAGGTGCAAATTTTCCTGTTCATTCATTTGCAAATCACCTAAAGGAGAGAGATGTGAGAACAGCGGAACAATCTAACAAAAGCAGGCTGCTGGCCATTCTGGAGGCCATTTCACCTATTTTTTAATTTTTTTTTTCTATTGCCTTTTTTTTTTTTTAAAGATCAGTCTACTGCCGCTTCATTCCTTTATTTGCTTACTTTCTCTTTTGCTATTTGTGACAATGAGACATCTTCTAAACTACTAGAAGGTGAAAAATGCAGATAACCTTAACTTCTCATCACCTCCCTCCTGAAGCAGGAAGCACCTTGTGGAACAGCCATTCTGGAGATAGAGTTTAAATATACTAAAAGTCGATGCCATTTCTCTTTCAACTTTCTGGGTTATGGTTGTGTGTATCGGCAGGAGCCCAGTTGAAACACCTATGAAATTGAATGGCTGTTTTACTCCTGCCTTTAGACAACTCTACACGATTGTCAGGCTCTGCAGAACTGGCATCCACTGGTGGCTGATGGAACGTGCTGCAGGAGCAAATGCCGTCACACACTACTTAGAGGGTATCTAGATCCCAAAACAACCATCTAGACCCAAGTTCAATGGAAAACTTGGAATGCTTGTTTCCAGCAAGGCCAGATGTCCAAATGGACTTTTTTCTTGGTTAGTTTTAGTGAAAGTAGAACAGAGACAGAGAGCAGATCTGTTGCTGGCCCTGGAATTTAACAGCAGGTCAGCTGTAGTGGCCATTTCAGTCAGTTTGTCAAAACCAGCAAATGTCTTTTTTCAGGGATTCGGTTGCTTTGCAGCTGGATGTTCTGAATTCCAAATAGCAGCACCAAAGCAAGCTGAGGTGCCCTGTATCTCCAAAAGACAGCCTGATGAGGGTTAATTGTTCCTGGGAAAGATCCCAAAGAACCCAGCTCCTGTGTCTGGTCCCCTGGGAAAGCAGACACCGTGTCCTCAAGGCAGTTTTAGCTACCTTAGGATCAACCTTTCATGACCAATCTAGACTGTCTGTTTTGTGCAGAAGAGGAAAGCAGAAGGAAGTGTTTCAGACACCCAAGTTCATACCTGAATTCTTACACATTTTCTTTGTGGCTTTTCTTTCTTTGGTAGTCAAACTAAGGAACTGTTTAACTTTTATATACTCTCTTCTTCATTACAAATATTTCACCTCTTTTTTTTTTTCTATTGCTTTTTTTTTTTTTTTTTTTTTTAAAGATCAGTCTACTGCCACTTCATTCCTTTCTTTGCTTACTTTCTCTTTTGCTGTTTGTGACAATGAGACATCTTCTAAACTGCTGGAAGGTGAAAAATGCAGATAGCCTTAACTTATCATCACCTCCCTCCTGAAGCAGGAAGCACCTTGTGGAACAGACCACAGAGGAGAGGACAGATAAGAAGCAGCACCACAATGGCACCTAATGACAGAAGAGTGGAAGAACAAGTTAATTAGTAAGGGTAGTATGGTTTCACAGAAGGTGAACCTTCTCAGGGTGGTGTGTCATCCACGCCTGACTTGTGCAAGAAGCTGCAGTTCCCCTTTCCCAGGGCTGCTTTGGTCCTGCTCCAGCTGTTTGGTAGCTGACAACCTGCTGCTTTCAGCACCTGAGCTGTAGGTTGTTGAAGTAGAGTCGAAAGAGTAGTCTAGGTTTCTGACCTTGGCCAGTGATCCATGTGACCACCTGAGAGTTTATTTCTCAACCTGGCCTCTCTACCAGTATTGTTCTGGCCCTTAATTTTAGAGAGATAGTAAATTCTCAGCATTGTTTAACGTCTTTGTCAGTGACATGGACAGAGAAATCAGTGCATCCTCAGCAAGTTTGCAGGTGACACCAAATCTGTGTGACACAGTCGACTTGCTAGAGGGCAGGGATCCATCCAGAGGGACCTGGACAGGCTGGAGAGGTGGGCCCAGGCCAACCTCATGAAATTCAACAAGACCAAGTGTAAGGTCCTGCACCTGGGTAGGCACAATTCCAAGCACAAATCCAGGCTGGGTGGTGAATGGCTGAGAACAGCCCTGAGGAAAAGCACCTGGAGGTCTGGGTTGATGAAAAGCTCAACATAAGGCTGCAGTGTGCACATGCAACCCAGACAGCAAGCAAGTCCTGGACTACATCAAGAGCAGTGTGGCCATCAGGGCAAGGGAGGGGATTCTGCCCCTTTACTCTGCTCTCCTCAGACCCCATGTGTATGTTAGACATCAGAAGCAATTAAAAAGTGGTATATAGGAAGCAAAAAATGGGAAATAAGACAGTAAATATTGAAGTACATTGATAAACATCTTCAGACTGGTAGGCAACATCAAGAAAACTGCTTATAAATTCAGGTAACTTTCATTTAAGAGCTCAGAGGAAATGACTATCAGAAGAGAGTGGGTTTTGGTGCATTTGAATCCTTTGAAGCCTCATCTGCTTCAGGAATGGGCTGGTATTCTGCCAGTGTGTAGAAAGGTCAACCTGAAGCACTGTGCAGTAGTTGTGTCCATCTCAAGCAAAGTACTGGCAGGACTGGTATGCACCTATGTGGAATGTATATAATGATCTTTTATATCTGTAGACTTTAAGCCTGACTAGACCCCAAGAACTATAAAAAACACCTGATTATTTGTTTTTAATGTGAGGGTCTTAATGAGTTTCCAGCTGTGATCAGGTAAAATTAAAAATGTTCTCCTTGGTGCCTGTTCTGTACATATGCTGTTAATCCTTGCTTGAGCCAGCTAGGGGAAAGGGAAGAAGAAACCAAAGGTTAGCAAGGGCATACATCATGTTCCTTCATCAACCCTTCCGTTATTGCAAAGTGTGGTTGAAGGCAAGAAGCGCTGTGGACGTTTAGGCTGAGGCTGCATTTCCTCTGGGAGACATTTGCACTTTACTCCATGAGAAACAAGATTCTGCATGGGTCTGTCCACTGGCACTTGTTGGTGTAGTTGACTGACTGGTTCATCATTTCCCCCAGGCCTGGAGAGCTGTCCACAAGTCGTTGGCATGTAAACAAGAGTCAGAGTTACTGTGAGATAGAGGATGAAGAAAAGAAACTGTCTTGAGTTATGAGACAGTGTCTTGAAAAGATCATAGAATCATAGAACGGTTTAGGTTGGAAGTGACCTCAAAGATCATCTAGTTCCAACCCCCTGCCATATGCAGGAATACCTCCCACTAGGACAGGTTGCTCAAGGCCTCGTCCAACCTGGCCTTGAACACCTCCAGGGAGGGAGCAGCCACAACCTCCCTGGGCAACCTGTGCCAGTGCCTCACCACCCTCACTGTAAAGAACTTCTTGCTAACATCCCTAACATTTAGTCTAAATCTTCCCTCTGCCAGTTTAAACCCATTGCCCCTTGTCTTGTCATTGCAAGACCTTGTAAATAGTCCCTCCCCAGCCTTTGTGTGTGCTCCCTTCAGATACTGGAAGGCTACTATAAGGTCTCCTTGAAGCCTTCTCTTCTACAGGCTGAAGAACCCCAACTCTCATAGCCTGTCCTCATAGCAGAGCTGCTGCAGCCCTCTGAGCATCTTCATGGCCTCCTCTGGACTCAGTCCAAGAGTTCCATGTTCTTCTTTTGTTGAGGGCTCCAAAAAATGAAAGGATGAAAATAGAGAAGCTATCAATAGTCACAACTGAAGAGATGCAGTGCTCCTAACAATGTGATCTGGATGATTAGCCTCTCAAATAGGAGTTCATCCACTGATTGTTTCATATTCTAGGTATTCAATTAATATTCCTGTTTCACTTTTTTAGGTGGACCTTGCTGTCGAAGCTGCCAAAGCTGCTTTCCCAGTTTGGTCCTCAAAAAGTCCATTGGAAAGATCTCAGATCCTGAACAAACTGGCAGACCTTATTGAACATGACCTAGAAGATTTTGCACAAGCAGAGTCAAAGGATCAGGGTAAAGATTGTAATGGTTAATCTGAAATGTTGCTGAGTAGTGAAACGAAGGACATGGTCCAAAGTTTTAGTATGGTATGAGCTGTTGGTGCTAACTGGAGCTGATTTATGTGAAACCTTGGGGAAATTGCTTGGTTTTGGATTTCTGAGGCATCACTGCTTTTTGACTTCAGTGGTTAGGTATTTGTAATGCAGTGCTCCAGGGGTACTGCTGTTACTGACTATGACTGCACTGTGCTGGAGATTATCTGGACGCAGGACACAAGGCATTTCCCCAGAAGCATGCAGACCATACAGAGCAGAGCTCCAAGTGCTGTTCACAGTGGTGTTTAGATGTTTTCTGCCTGTGATAACCCAGCAGTGCACTTGGTTTTGTTTCAGGAAAAACTATTACCTTTGCTAGAACCATCGACATCCCTCGGGCTGTGTACAACTTCCGCTTCTTTGCCTCGTCCGTCCTTCATCACACAACAGAGTGCTCAGAGATGACAGCTGTGGGCTGTGTGCATTACACCCTGAGGACACCTGTGGGAGTTGGTATGGTGCTCTTGAGAAGCTGAAAACCTTGGCAGGGTGTCTGTCTCAGCAGTGGCTCAGCAAAGAAAGAGGATATTTCAAAAGCATTTCTTGTCTCTGGGTTATGTACTAAACATGATGCCTGCTAAAGCAGGAACAACATAGTGCAGAGTCAGTTGTGCTGCTTCATGGTGAAATGAATGCTCACATGCCTTAACAAGCTTCTGGTTTAACTTAGAAGCTTAGGATCATTCAGGTTAGAAAAGATCCCAGGGATCATCAGGTCCGACCGCTGACTCAACTCTACAAGGTTCACCCCTAAGCCATATCCTCAAGCACCACATCTGAACCACAAATCCCAGGGTTTGAACAAACCCAGGGATGGTGATCCAACAACATCCCTGGGCAGCCGATTCCAAAGTCTGACTCTTTTTGTGAAAGAATTATATCTAATGTCCAGTCTAAACCTACCCTGTTGCTGAGGCCATTCCCTCCAGTTCTGTTGCTAATTACCTCTGAGAGGAGACCAGCAGCAACCTCCCTGCAAAGTCCTTTCAGGTAGCTGTAGACAGCAATGAGGTCTCCTCTCAGCCTCCTATTTTTCAAATTAAAGAACCCCAGCTCCTTCAGTTGCTCTCCATTAAGATACATTTTGCAGCTTTGTTGCCCTTCTCTGCACTCACTCCAGCACCTCAATATCTCTCTTGTATTGAGGTGACCAAAATGGGACACAATACTCAAGGTGTGGCCTCACCAGCCCTGAGTATAGGGGGACAATCACCTCCCTACTCCCAGTCCTGTGTATAGGGGGACAATCACCTCCCTACTCCCAGTCCTGTGTATAGGGGGACAATCACCTCCCTACTCCCAGTCCTGAGTATAGGGGGACAATCACCTCCCTACTCCCAGCCCTGAGTAGAGGGGTACAATTACCTCCCTGCTGCTGCTGAATGCCTATCTGATACAAACCTTGGTAGCTCCCACTTTCAAAATGTATTTTGTGTTTTGTACATATGTGTCTGTGTGGGTAAGTGTGTGACACTGCTGAGAGTTGGTGGGGCCTCCAGATGTGCTGATCTTCTGCTTCAGCTGGGAGAGCTGCATTCTCCTTGCCTTTGGTGAGCAGCAGTAGTTCACTTGGACTACTGTGTCCAGGTCTGGAGCCCTCAACAGAGGAAGGACATGGACCTGATGGAGTGGTTCCAGGGGAGGACCACAAAAATTCTTAGGGGGTTGGAGCATCTCTGCTACAAAGACAGGCTGAGGGAGCTGGGGTTGTTCAGCCTGGAGAAGAGGAGGCTCTGGGGAGACCTAATAATGACGTTCCAGTACCTGAGCGGGGTCTATAAGAAGAATGGAGAGAAAATTTATAAAGGCCTGTAGTGATAGGACGAGGGCAATGGCTTCAAACTAGAGAAGAGCAGATTTAGATTGGATGTTAGGAACATTCTTTATTATGAGGGTGATGGAATTCTGGAACAGGTTGCCCAGGGAGGTGATTGGGGCCCCTTCCCTGAAGATATTCAAGGCGAGGCTGGACTGGGCTCTGGGCAACCTGATCTGCTTGAGGATACCCCTGCTTACTGCAGAGAGAGTTGGACTAGATGACCTTTGGAGGTCCCTTTCAGCTCAGACCGTTCTGATTTCAGCCTGTGACTGAATCGAACAGGAGTGGTTAAAGAGCTTGTAAGTGGGGAGTTGCTGAACTCGGCCACTAGACGCTGCTAATGCTTCAGAAATGAAGCAGATGAGCTGACAACTAATGGGCTCGTCATGATGACACTATGAGGTGCTTTGTCTAAATGTGTGTGCGTGTGTATGTGTGTCTATACATACACAATTGCTCCACATCCACACTTGGATTGCTTTATTTATTGAAATATTATAGAGGACCTATTTAGAAGTTTTTGAGAGCAGTGGAGAAGATGAATGCTTCTGCTAAAATGACTCTCATAAGGCAAAGTCACTCACTCCATCTGCTCCATCACACTGTGAGAAATCCTGTGGCTTTTGAGAGCCTAACAATTACAGATTTTTTGTTTCTTTTTCATTATTTTATGTGAATATCTGAGGTGAAATTGTCCCCAAAGGCAATTACTGAAAAAATTCTGGCTTTTCAGCAGTCTGTGGAAATAGCAGTTTGCACGCTGATAAATGTTGACACTCACAATGCATATTTTCTAAATTATGTGTTATATATGGTCTTTTTTTTTTAATTATTAAAAATCGCAAAATAGCGAGCAAGAGTGATCTGAACTAACACACTTTAGATGAAGTTGCTGTTGGCAAGCACAGAATACCACCAGAGGTGAGTTGATGTGCCTAGTATTTATGGCTAACCTTACACTGTTTGTAGAAAACACTGAAAAGCTGCTGTGGACATAAGATTATGCCCTGAATAGGCAGCAAAACTTACTCAGAGTGTTTGACTGATCACCTTTAGCACCACTTAGATAAATCTGGGTTGGTGAAAAGCTCAACATGAGCCTGCAGTGTGCACATGCAGCCCAGACAACAACCGAGTCCCGGGCTGCATCAAGAGCAGCGTGACCAGCAGGGCAAGGGAGGGGATTCTGCCACTTTACTCTGCTCTTGTCAGACCCCACCTGGAGTACTGTGTGCAGTTCTGGAGCCCTCAGCACAGGAAGGACATGGAAGTGTTGGAGTGGGTCCAGAGGAGGGACACAAAGATGATCAGAAGGCTGGAGCAGCTCTGCTATGAGAACAGGCTGAGAGAGTTGGGGCTCTTCAGCCTGGAGAAGGCTTTGAGGAGACCTTATAGTAGCCTTCCAGTATCTGAAGGGGGCCTACAGGAAGGCTGGGGAGGGACTACTGACAAGGTCTTATAATGACAGGACAAGGGGCAATGGGTTTAAACTGGCAGAGGGGAGATTTTAGGAGGAAGTTGTTTGCAGTGAGGGTGGTGAGGCACTGGCACAGGTTGCCCAGGGATGTTGTGGCTGCTCCCTCCCTGGAGGTGTTCAAGGCCAGGTTGGAGGAGGCCTTGAGTGAGCTGTCCTAGTGGGAGGTGTCCCTGCCTATGTCAGGGGGTTGGAACTAGATGATCCTTGAGGTCCCTTCCAACCTTACCATTCTATGATCTTTTTAAATTATCTGCCTCTGATAAATGTTCCTAAATATTTTTATTGTCTGGAAATAAAAACCATAGTTAAATGTCGTTCATAAATCTGAATTGCTGTGTAACTGTTTGAGGTTAGAGAACTGAGTTTTGCCTGCCAGCAGCAGTCTGAACTCCTGTCTTTTGTGGTTTTACTTTATAGCTGGTTTAATCAGCCCCTGGAATTTGCCACTGTATTTGTTGACCTGGAAAATAGCTCCTGCCATTGCATGTGGAAATACTGTGGTTGCCAAGCCAAGTGAGATGACATCTGTCACTGCTTGGATGATGTGCAAACTCTTGGAGAAAGCAGGCAAGTCTGATGGCATGCTAAGGGGAGGGAGCAATGGGATGGACATGGTTGTCTGTGCACTGTTTTGTTTTTGTTGCAGAAATTAGGAGATGATCAAAGACTTTGAGAAAGCCTTGGCTTTTGCTGTGCTCTAGCTGAATGTTGCACTGAAACACCAAAAGCTCTCTCTATTTTTGTGCTATCTCATCTCCTCACCTCAGCTATTGCCATTTTTTCCCATTCCTTTCTCATGAGATGACTTCTTATGCCTCCTTGTCCCTGTCCTGCACTCAACTTAAAGATCTCCTAAATCTGTGATGTCAGCAGAGAAACCGTGACAACTTAAGAGGCTGAGAATCAGCTCTCACTGACTGCCATGGTTGTATTTAGTACACAGTTAAGAAAAACTAAGGGGCAGCTATTTCTTGTCACAGCTACTCATGATGTATCTCAGATGATTTCAGGCAAGCTTGAGCAATCACTGGAATTTTTTTTAATCGTTTCACCCACACTCTCCAGGAATGTTTAACATCTCAGAATCCCAGAACCTTAGAGGTTGGAAGGGACCTCCTGAGGTCTTTGAGTCCTGAGAATGGACCTGCAGAGATCATCCCTGCCAAAGCAGGATCCCCTAGGGTAGTTTGCACAGGAATGCATCCAGGTGGGTTTTGAAAGTCTTCAGTGAAGGAGACTCCACAACATCCCTGGGCAACCTGTTCTCTGTCACCTTCACGGTGAAGAAGTTTCTCCTCTTGTTGAGGTGAAACCTTCTATGTTCCAGTTTGTAACCCTTGTTCTTTGTGCTATGACTGCTGACCACCAAAAAGAACTTGGCCCCATCCACTTGACACCCACCCTCAGATATTTGTACACATTTATAAGATCTCCTCTCAGTCTTCTCTGAATTACTACGCAAGTTAAGTGTCAGTCAGTGTCACCCCGGAGCTACCAGTAATTTTCTGACTTCAGGGACAAAACACAGTGAAGCAAAACTTGCTGAGCAAGGGAGAGGGTGTGATGACTCTCTGCCTTTCTTCCCATCAGGCGTACCCCCTGGGGTGGTGAACGTGGTGTTTGGAATGGGCAGCAAGGCAGGAGAAGCCCTAGTCTGCCACCCTGATGTGCCTCTGATCTCCTTCACGGGAAGCACGCTGACAGCCCAGCGGATCACGGAGAAAAGTGCTCCGCACTGCAAACGCCTCTCACTGGAACTGGGAGGGAAAAACCCTGCCATCATCTTCAACGATGCTGACCTGAGCCAGTGCATCCCCACCACCCTGAGGTCCAGCTTTGCCAACCAGGTGCCTCTCACCCCTCTGACTCATAAACACTGTGTAGTGGTTTAAGGCTGCGTACCTTTAAGAGCTGTAAAATGGAGTGCTTCCAGAGCTAGATAGGTCCAGGAGGTGGACCAGAAAGTGTAATCTTTTGCTATTTCATTCCCATAATGCATGCATCTCCCCTTTATAAATAAACAGCACAGACTCTTCTTTCTCCTTTCCCCCCTTTTCCCTCTCTCTCTCTCTCGTTCCCAATGCTCAATCCTTATCTTTCTGAGGGAGTGAGACCTGAAGATTTGCTGGAATTCAGTTAGGAGACTTCTCTCAAAATTTTATCAGTGTACCACTTCCCTCATCACCACCCTCAGGACAGATTTCCAAAGTGATGGAACACTGTCAGGGCAAATGTTCAGAAAAATAGCTTGGGATCAGCAGTAATAAGACAAGGAGCGAAAGCTACAAACTGGAACATAGAAGGTTTCACCTCAACAAGAGGAGAAACTTCTTGACAGTGAGGGTGACAGAGACCTGGAACAGGCTGCCCAGGGAAGTTGTGGAGTCTCCTTCACTGAAGACTTTCAAAACCCACCTGGATGCATTCCTGTGCAAACTACCCTAGGGCACACTGCACTGGCAGTGAGGTTGAACTCAGAATCACAGAATTAACCAGGTTGGAAAAGACCTTTAAGATCATGGAGTCCAGCCTATCATCCAACAGCTTCTAATTAACTAAACCATGGCACAAAGTACCTCATCCAGTCTCCAACTTGGTGGTCTCTAGAGGTCCCTTTCAACCTCTAAGGTTCTCTGATTCTGTGACCATCAAGGCATTATCAGGAAATAGAGATGGATCATTCAGAATTGGAAACCACATTTCCTATGGAAATGTTGGCAAAGACAACATGTAATCAATGAAAAACCCTCAGTAAGGTAGTAAGTTTGCTTTACTAAGGTAGTATACAATCCTCTTAGTGCTGTTTTGTGTTTCTTTTCCTTTCTAATCTGTGAAAAATCCTACTTTGCAATGCTGGTGAATGTAGTTTGCACTCCTGAGGATGCAGGGAGACAAAGTCTCATTCTGAGATGTGCTCATAACAATTTCCAGTAGTCCATTATGAACTAATACAATTGGGTTTTGTTTGGTTTTTGTTTGTTTGTTTTTGGTAGGGTGAGATCTGTCTCTGCACCTCCAGGATTTTTGTTCAGAGGGGCATATACAATGAGTTTGTGAAGAGGTTTGTGGCAGAGGTGAAGAAGTGGAAGGTTGGGAACCCCTCAGATCCTACAGTCAGCGTGGGAGCACTAATAAGTAAAGAGCATCTAGAAAAGGTGATACATAGAGTTTACAAGATCTCATTTCATCTCTTAGAGGTCTATGAAATGACATACAGAAAGGACCACGTTCTCTTCAAGATTAGCTCTGAGGAGTGGTGATTCAAAGCCAGTGTAGTGTATCTTGTTGATAAGGTTTCTGTTGCCTGTGGCCTGACATAACGTGATTACTCCAGAAAAATCATCTCCAGGATGAAAACAATTTAGGATGACAGACAATATTTCCCACCCCCCCCCATTAAAGGGGAGATAATTCAAAATGTGTAAATACTGAATTTATACTAACCAATTTTAGAGTTCATCAGCTTTTAAAATGGATTTTAATACTGCATTTCCTGAATAACTTTTTTGCTTAACAACATACTTAATGCGATAAATGTTTTGGTTTTATATCACTGGCAAATTCTGGAGAGTAAGTTTCCTAGGATTGCTTGTAATTGTGTATGTGTAGAGGGAAGCTGAGATGGTGCACAGTTAAACATGACCTGCCCTAGAGGCTTATATGCAGTTAATTTTTATGGTGTCAGAGTTCAGGAGAGCAGGTGCTCACATCCCAGAATTATTTGACACAATCAGCATAAACAAGAAGAACATAAAAACCTGCAGAGTAAGAGAGAAAGTGACACCTTTTGTCATGCTTCCAGATGCCTCAGCAGGTTCTCTAAACCTGTTCAGAAGTAGAGGGCAGAAACACCTACTTCCCAAGGTCTGTGGCACTACAGAAGACTTCAGAATCTAATCTACTGAGGTGGTTAGAAGAAGGAAAAGAGAATCTCAGTGGTATCTCTGTGGTATTTCTATAGGTAGAGAAACCAAGCAACGATTTCAGAGCTGAAGTGGATCAATAGCCTATCCTATGTGTTCAAGGCAGCATATGATAGCAGCAACCATGGAAACAGCTTTAATTAATTATTGATGAGATTTTCTGTAGCACTCACAACATCATCATCCTAGTGGCTCGTAAACATTTAACAAGCCTGCCTGTGAGGTAGGAAATTGTTACCCATCTCTTTGAGTAAATGAGTGAACTGTGGCAAACTGGAAATACATGGCAAGCACCTGGAAAAATGGAACAGGGCTCTTGGGACTACTTTTGTTTTCGCCAGGGCCATAACCCGTTGTGAATACTTAGGAAGAAGGGCCAGTGGTGTTGCCTGCTAGGTTAGCAGAAAGAGAGAAAACCCAAGAAATATGCAACTCTACTTTTACAAAATCATAACAACAAAAGCTAGGGAATTTCATAGAATCATAGAATGGTAAGGTTGGAAGGGACCTAAAGGATCATCTAGTTCCAACCCCCTGCCAGAGGCAGGGACACCTCCTTCTAGTACAGGTTACTCAAGGCCTTGTCCAACCTGGCCTTGAACACCTCCAGGGAGGGAGCAACCATGTTGAGCTTTTCATCTCCCCAGGCCCTTTTCCTCAGGGCTACTCTCCAACCATTCACCACCCAGCCTGGATTTGTGCTTGGGATTGTGCCTGCCCAGCTGCAGGACCTTACACTTGGCCTTGTTGAATTTAATGCGGTTGGCCTGGGCCCACCTCTCCAGCCTGTCCAGGTCTCTCTGGATGGCATCCCTGCCGTCTAGCAAGTCGACTGTGCCACACAGCTTGGTGTCACCTGCAAACTTGCTGAGGATGCACTGATTCCTCTGTCCATGTCCCTGACAAAGATGTTAACCAACACTGGTGCCACTGAGAGACGCCAATCGGGACTGGTCTCCAGGTGGACATTGTGCCCTTGATCACCACTCTCTGAGTGCGACCATTTCCTTTGTTAGGAGGGAAGTAAAAGGCAGCATGATCCAGTTAGAAATATTTAGGGGCTTCTGTTGATTTGGTCAGACTGGAGAGGTGTACCTTAGGAATTTGTTGTTCTTTAGCAGTGATGTCTTCCTGCTGCTTCCCCAGGTAAGGAACTATGTGAAGAAAGCCCAAGCGGAAGGAGCCAGAGTCCTGTGTGGAGAGGGAGTGGATTCCTTGGTTCTTCCAGCTGACAACCAGAACGGCTACTTCATGTTGCCCACAGTTATTGCTGAAGTCAAGGATGAGTCTAAGTGCATGCAAGAAGAGATCTTTGGTCCTGTGACATGTGTGGTAGCATTTGATACAGAAGATGAAGTGATCGAAAGAGCCAACCGTGTGAAATATGGCCTGGCAGCCACTGTGTGGTCCAGCAACGTGGGCTGTGTTCATCGGGTGGCACGAAGACTACAGTCTGGATTGGTGTGGACTAACTGCTGGCTCATTAGAGATCTGAACTTGCCATTTGGTGGGATGAAAGCCTCAGGCATAGGAAGGGAGGGAGCAAAGGATTCCTATGAATTCTTCACTGAGGTCAAAACCATCACAATTAAACACTGATGTGTCAACGGAAATATTTTGGGGTGAATTAAATGATGGTAATTTGTGTTGCTGTAGATGTCTTCCTGGAAACCAGGCTGCTATTTTGGCCATCTTTTATGTGAACTTTGGCAAAGTACTATCACTGACAGCTGGAAAAAGTCATGCCAAATGCTGATGTTGGATTCTGCCTTTCAAGTTAAAAGAGATTGCTGCTGACTCCAAGATCAACCCAGCCCAAGCTAGATGACATTCTTCCCTTATGGATCCTAGAACTCTGTATTCCTGTCCCAAAAATCTCTCCATCTAAAGCAAACTGGAGAAAGGGTGATATGTCTGCACCTATGCTTGGTGAATTGCCTTGAGAGACAAAAAAAGCAAGCACTTTGTGAGGCTGATACTGTGCAAAGAATCAACCTATTTCCACTCTCAGCAGTATATTCTACGTACCAACCTGTATTGCACTTCACTGTTAAGGACAGGGATGGGTGCTACAACATGATAAAATTCTAAGACCATACCTTGAATCTGTTAAGTTGTGTTAAACCATGGGGTCATGAAATTTTCATGATACACAGAGGCAAACATTTTAGTTATAACCAATCTTATCTTATGCAGCTGAATCATCCTAAGACTTGAAATAACAGCCTTTTGTGGTTCTTTTCACATCCCTCCACAAAAAAGCATAGAATCACAGATCATTTAAAGACCTCAAAGATCGTCTAGTTCCAGCCACCTCCCACTAGAACAGGTCACTCAAACTGCTATTTCCACAGATTACTGAATGACCAGAATTTTTTCAGTAGTTGCCTTCGGGGACACTTTCACTTCACATATTCACATAAAATAATGAAAAAGAAACAAAAAATCTGTAATTGTTAGGCTCTCAAAAGCCACAGGATTTCTCACAGTGTGATGGAGCAGATGGAGTGAGTGACTTTGCCTTATGAGAGTCATTTTAGCAGAAGCATTCATCTTCTCCACTGCTCTCAAAAGCTTTTAAATAGGTCCTCTATAATATTTCAATAGAATAGTAAGGTTGGAAGGGACCTCAAAGATCATCTAGTTCCAACCCCCTGCCATAGGCAGGGGCACTTCCCACTAGTACAGGTCCCTCAAGGCCTCGTCCAATCTGGCCTTCAACACCTCCAGAGAGGGAGCAGCCACAACCTCCCTGGGCAACCTGTGCCAGTGTCTCACCACCCTCACTGGAAAGAACTTCCTTCTGACATCCAGTCTATATCTCCCCTCTGCCAGTTCAAACCCACTGCCCCTTGTCCTGTCATTGCAAGACCTTGTCAATAGTCCCTTCCCAGCCTTCCTGTAGGCCCCCTTCAAATACTGGAAGGCTACTATAAGGTCTCCTGGAAACCTTCTCTTCTCCAGGCTGAAGAACCCCAACTCTCTCAGCCTGTCCTAGCAGAAGTATGGGATAGAATAACAATTTACAATTGCTTGAGTAACCCTTTCAGGATCCGTGCCCTATGGTTTAAGATATCCCAGGAGCTTAAACCCATGGCAGGTTCATGAGATACAAAAAAATGACATCGAATTGATGTAGTCTGAGGAAGTGTAAATGTTTTATTTTAAAGCTCTGCGTAGGTCAGTTCACGACCATGTGGTGGCAGCAGAACACCTGCGGGTTTTAAGCAGTCCTCCCCTAGTCACTCGTTTTGCTGGCAGGAGAGCAAACAGCTATATTTTATTTATATATATATATATACACACATACATCTTTATATATTTACTTATTTTTTAGGGTTTTTTTTTTGGTTGGTTTTTTTTTTTTTTTTGGTACAAATCATATTTGGAAGAACAACAGAAGCCAAAAGCTGTGAAATGCTTCATTAGTTTGGGGACCTGGCATTTTCTACAGCAGCAGATTGAATATTTACAAAAATTAGTAGATGTGGATGGGGATTCCTTACCCCACCTGGGTCGGGTCTAGGTTCAGTTTCAATGTGCTGAATTTTCTTTCAGCTGTTGGTTCTGGCTTGGTGTTAGATGTGATGGGAGAGTTCTGTGTATGCTTCGTGTACAGGAGAGAAATGCCTGTGTGCCATCTATGTGTTTATGGTTCAAAATATCTGAGGTATTTTATGGAGAGGTGAGAAGGAGACAGAGCACTGCAGGATGAGGGGTATGGAGATGCTGGCTTCATGCCCAGCTTGGCTTTGAGGATTTTTCAGAGGCAAAGTGCTAGTGTGCCGAATTTGGTCATCCCTGTGTCTAGGATTTCAGAGAGGTGCTAATGATGATGATTTCTTTTGGGCAGGAGGGATACTGCAATGATAATACAGAAAATTCATTCCTATCTGCATTTACTATCTGAAATGGACTCCTTCCTTCTCCAGGCAAGGTGCAGCCCAAGTGTCTTGCTTATTTTGATAGTTCTTGCCCTTTTAGCTGAGTAGAGATTCACAAATGTATATGGGTGGCTCGATGGGTGTTACCTGGAGGTGACATTTCTTTTCCTGCCTATAGGAANCCCAGGAGGGGCTCCCAACCACCCTTCCACCTTCTTCCCACTCCTATACCTTACCCCACAATTTGCTTTACGTGCAAGGTGAGTTTGGAGGATCGGCCAGGGGAGTTAGAAGGAAAGTGGTTAGTGAGGTTACTCAGCAGAGAGAAGGCGGCAAAAACAGCTAGAGAGCCCAAAGCTCTCCAAGAGAGTTGTGTTCTGTGTTCTTAGTCTTGCATATCTCAGCAAGCTTATGAGTGAAGTAGACATCACCATTGTTTCCTTTCACAGCCTGTAATATAATTTTTTCCATTAAAATATTCCAATTAGCCTCAAAGCAGCACAGTAACTCTTACATTTCACTTGTCAACCTCCAGCCTTTCTAGCCCACAAGACTGCTGCTGGTGCTCAGGATTGTGAAGCAGATAACATGAGAGGTCACTTGTTTGTATCAGAGCTGCCTCTGGGGTCACATACCAAATGCTACGAATTTTCCCATATTTTCTTTATTCAGTCTGACTCTTATCACAGTGAGGTGTGTGGATAGTTGTGTCCCATTTTACAGACAAAGTAGTCCAAGAACTTTTTTTCCAGCAGATGGTGAAGGTGCCTGTTACAGCTGCTTTGATTTTGGACCTTCTACTCTCAGTCCCAGTGCACTGTGAAAAGGATATCCTGGAGGATGAGGCAGACTGATTCAAGACTTCAGGCTGACAGCTCTTGTGGAGCTCTGCACTAGACCTGGAATTTTCCAACGTGGCAGAAAAGCTTTGTTTTGGGGTTTTTTTCCCCCTCCCTGGATTGTGCATAAAATCATGTGGCTATTATGAGGATTTGTTTAATTACTGTTACATAAAGCCTGAAGAGTTGCTCCATCTGTTAATTCTTACAGATGGAGCAAATGCAGTTCTGTTTAACATCAGATTATCTCACTGGTGTGAGATGATTACTTTACATGGGTAGGTTACAATAACATATTTGCCATACTTTACAGCTTTCCATTCAGTTCAGTTATTCTAATTCTATTTAAAGTAATTTCTTTGCATGTTTACATCTGTATCTAGTTGTTGTAGAATGTTTGAAGGTGGGTTGGCATGGGGAGACTCTGCACAGAATTTCTGAGAGGAGATGCATGCGATACATATATTCAAATCAAGCTGTGTCCCCATTCCCACAGTGTTCGTGACTTAGGCAAAACAAGAAGTGTTTGTAAAAACTCACAGGGATGAAAATAGACAACATTTTGGGTTGGGGAAAGTGTCATGCCTAGGTGTGCAGAAGTAGCATGTAAGCTGGACTAGTCTTAAAAGTTCAGATTTCCAAGCTTCAGAAAGTTATAACTTAAGATTCAGCTTATAGGCAGAGTCAGATCTCTTATGCCTAAGACCTTCCTCCTCTTAAAGCAACATCAACAATAGAAGATCTTGAGGAAGCTAAGGGTTTTTCAGGTTAGGCTTGTCCTCAGGGTAGTGGTGTAAGTTTTTCCTTAGTCTGGAAGGATATTTGCTCAACAGCTGTTTCAGCTCTACAAGTGATGCCATCTGAAGTGTCCAAATACTTGAATACAAGCTTCTTATGAAGCCTGCAGAATTTCTGTGTGGTGTGAGAGTGAAGCATGGAAGCTGGATGAAGTTTTCCTAGGCTGAAGGAAAACTTGAGTCCAACTCTCCACTTTAGTAGTTAACTATGTGTAGAAAGCTAAATGTAATGAATAGAGGAAATCTAGAACAGTTGCAGGAAATCCTGGTGACTGGGACATATTCTTCATTGAATTCTGTTCCCCTCCTTTCTGAGCATTCATTTTTGCACCTAGAGGCTGATGCTTGCACTTAGGAGGCCTCGATGCCCTAGCTTTGTTGTTCTAGAATATATAAAATCCCTGTTGGTAACACTTGTCCTCTAGGTGAAGGGTGATGTATAATGAGAAAAAGAGAGAAGTCTTGCAGTGTTGTAACTGTGTAGCTGGATGCATTTTAATGCAGCTGAAAGCTACTTATGCACCCATAAGCTCTGTGTGTATAGTGTTGCCTCCTGGAAAGGAGCAGTTGAAAAGGATTTGGAGATCATGAGGAAAAGTACAACTAGCATGAGAATACCGGCTCAGCCAAACCAGCCTGACAGAGTGGAACGCAGCATATGCTGAGTTCTCTTTACAGCATTGCAATTAACAGGACAGACTAGGCTTATCCAGGAGAGGATAAGCAAAAGGATGCAAAAACTACAAATCATCTTTTCCTTTGTAGGTAATAGTGTTGTCATGTTGTATATCTATTTCTGATCTTTTTTAAAGGCTATGGAGGGGTGTGATGGTTTGGGAGTTCCCCCCTCCGCCCCCACTTTGTAAAATCACCCAGACTAGACTCAGCCAGCTGGAAGTTAAGGACTGAAGCTCTGATTACACCTTAGCACAATGTACAAGCAGAGATATACACAATATACAAGAATATTTACAGAAATACACAAGTTAAAGGTAATACAGAAACACAACTCCCCTCCCAGAAATCAGAGTCCCCAGGAGGGGCTCCCAACCACCCTTCCACCTTCTCCCCGCCCCTGTACCTTACCCCAAGGTTTGCCTTACGTGCAAGGTGGGCTTGGAGGATTGGCCAGGGGGCTTAGAAGAAAAGTGGTTAGTGAGGTTACTCAGCAGAGAGGAGAAAGCCAGAAACTGTTAGACAGCCCAAGAGTGTCTTATCTTTGTTTTGTATTCTTTTCTTATCTATCTCAGCAAGCCTATGAGTGAACATCACCATTGTTTCCTTTTCACAGCCTATTGTATAATTTTCACCATTAAAGTATTCCAATCAGCCTCAAACCAGAACAAGGGGGGAAAAAAAACCCCAAAACTTTTGCTCAAAGTCTCTGGAAAATTCCTACTCTTGTTTGCAACTAGGAACTAGCTTGAGTGAATTAGCTGTGTTTACCTACTGAAAATGCAAGTTTTTGTCATTGGGAGGAATGCCAAAGTGTGTGTTTGTGAAAAAAACAGAATCATAGATGGTTCTTTCCACCCTCACTGGAAAGAACTTCCTTCTAACATCCAGTCTAAATCTCCCCTCTGCCAGTTTAAACCCATTGCCCCTCGTCCTGTCATTGCAAGACCTTGTCAATAGTCCCTCCCCAGCCTTCCTGTAGCCCCCTTCAGATACTGGAAGGCTACTATAAGATCTCCTGGAACCCTTCTCTTCTCCAGGCTGCAGAGCCCAAACTGTCTCAGCCTGTACTCATAGCAGAGCTGCTCCAGCCCTCTGAGCATCTTTGTGGCCTCCTCTGGACCCGCTCCAACAGTTCCATGTCCTTCCTGTACTGGGAGCTCCAGAACTGCACACAGTACTCCAGATGGGGTCTGACGATGGCAGAGGTTAGAATGTCAGCCTGGGATTCTATCTGGGATTCTTGCACTAAAATATCCATGTTTGCACATGAGTACTTGTTAGCTGAAAATAGCAAATTCAGTCCTGTTTAACAGCGATAGCTCAGTCATCTTTTCCCAGGGAGACACTGGAGGCAGTTTTCCACATGGAGGACATCGAGTAGCTATGAAAGCATAGTCTTAGAAGGACGATTAGGAAATTACCTCCTCCCTGTGCAGTTTTGCTTCCAGACCTCCACTAAGCTTTGTGAGGGTGGAAATCATAATTTTGTAGCCCATAATTCTATTATTACTGTTAATAACATATTTTTCTTTTTATTTTTCCTATTTAAAAATTATGTATGTATGTATGTATTTGTCTATCTGTATCTATCTATCTCTTTATTCAATACTGTCGTTTTTGCCTCTTCAAATGCACAGGGTGGAGTGCTTTTTTTTGATTACCAAATGTGCCTCTGGACCTTGTGGCTTGGAGTTGTATGGGACAGGGATGAAGCCCAGCATCCTGCAACAGCCATGAGCACAAAGGTTTGTTCTACACAATTCAAACAGAGTTTTCCTATTACAATACCGTGAGATTGAAAGAATTGAGGTTCTGCAGCCTGGAGAAGAGAAGGCTTCGAGGAGACCTTATAGTAGCCTTCCAGTATCTGAAGGGGGCCTACTGGAAGGCTGGGGAGGGACTATTGACAAGGTCTTGTAATGACAGGACAAGGGGCAATGGGTTTAAACTGGCAGAGGGGAGATTTTAGACTGGATGTTAGGAGGAAGTTCTTTACAGCGAGGGTGGTGAGACACTGGCACAGGTTTCCCAGGGAGGTTGTGGCTGCTCCCTCCCTGGAGGTGTTCAAGGCCAGGTTAAATGAGGTCTTGAGCAACCTGTTCTAGTGGGAGGTGTCCCTGCCTATGGTGGGTGGTTGGAACTGGATGATTTCTGAGATCCCTTCCAACCTTACCATTCTGTGATTCTATTATTCTTCTAAATCAGTTGACTTCTGCAAGGATCTTCAGGCTTCTTCCCCTGCTGGTGATAAGTTTTGGAAACTTGACTCTGTGTTTAAAAACTAAGTATGTAGGTGTGTGTATGTACATTTCTGTTCAGATATGTGGTTTTCACAGTGTGGTGCACCAGTAAGAAGGTTAAGCTGAACTATTGATCTATGTTCTTCCAAAGAGAAGCTCGCTCTGGTCTGAGACCTTACCATCCTGCTTAGTTTCTTTCAATGAGCAACCTACAAGATAAACAAATTCCCCAGCTTTTTGTTACACATTTGCTATGTATGTGTAGTGCTGAATACCATAGGCTCATCTGAAAGATAATATTCCCTTATTTTAAGAACAAGAGTCCAGGAAGAGCCATGTTTCTTTCAGCTGATATAGACCAGTGGCTACTTTTGATCATCACCTGATGGTTTGGTCCTGGTTTTGCTGCCATCCTGCTTAGAATCATAGAATGGTAAGCTGTGCCAGTGTCTCACCACCCTCACTGCAAACAACTTCCTCCTAACATCCAGTCTCCCCTCTGCCAGTTCATACCCATTGCCCCTTGTCATGTCTTCGCAAGACCTTAACAATTGCTCCTCCTCAGCCTTCCTGTAGCCCCCTTCAGATACTGGAAGGCTACTATAAGGTCTCCTGGAAACCTTCTCTTCTCCAGGCTGAAGAGCCTCAACTCTCTCAGCCTGTCCTCATAGCAGAGCTGCTCCAGCCCTCTGAGGATCTTTGAGGCCCTCCTCTGGATCCGCTCCACCACTTCAATGTCATTCCTATGCTGGGGGCTCCAGAACTGTACACAGTGCTCTAGATGGTGTCTGACAAGGCAGAGCAGAGGGGCAGAATCCCCTCCCTTGCCCTACTGGCCACACTGCTCTTGCTGCAGCCCAGCATACAGTTATTATCTGGGCTGCACTCACACTGCAGGCTCATGTTGAGGATCTGCTTTCCTTTTCCTCTGAGGGTCTGATCAATAGCTCTTTCCTCCAGTGAGATTAAAACAGTGTTTACCAAAGAATCTTGCACTTCTTTGCTTGAGAGATGTGGCTTTTCACCACTGAGGGAGAAAAGTCCTCCAGTCATTCTTCTTGGGGTTTGGCTAAATTATTTCAGGTTATGGAGTTTAGACATGCAGACAATAATGCTCTGTTCAAGGATGAAATTCAGTGAGAGATGCATTTCTGTCTGATTTATAAATATTCTTAACCTTTCTTTCCTCCCTAAGTAATATTTGGAAATGATTTCCCATGCACTTAGATTCACTTGTTGTTTTGCTCCTAGGTACCCATTACTGTTAGTCAGTGAGATGAATTATTTAGTGGCCATACTATGCTTCAGAAGCAGGTTTTTTTTAGGCTGGGTTGCTAAGTACTTGGATAAACATTAAAAAAAAAAAAAAAAAAAGAAAAGCCTTTTGAAGGAGCTGTCAAAAATTTTCTGTTTTAAACACCAAAACTGTATGTTCTGTATGTTGAAGAAAAGGCCATAGTATTCTAGCAGTATTTACCCTCATGTCCTATTTGAGTCACCTGTCAAAAACAGGTAGTGAAAGCACATATCTGAGTGAGATACAGATTGGAAATACTACCTTCTAAACAATCCCTCAGGCTCCAGGTAAATTTTTCACAGTATCACCAAGGTTGGATTTGATGATCTTTGAGGTTTCTTCCAACCTTGGTGATACTGTGATACTGTGATACCGATACCACAGACCTCAAGGCTAGACCATGGCACCAAGTGTCACATCCAAACCCGCCTTGAACACCTCCAGGGATGGTGACTCCACCACCTCCCTGGGTAGTCCATTCCAGCAGTCAATGACTCTCTCAGGCAAGAACTTTCTTCTCACCTCCAGCCTAAACTTCCCCTGGCACAGCTTGAGACTGTGTCCTCTTGTTCTGGTACTGGTTGCCTGAGAGAAGAAAGCAACCTCCCCCTGGCTACAACCATCCTTCAGGTAGTTGTAGACAGCAAGAAGGTCCCCGCTGAGCCTCCTCTTCTCCAGGCTAAACAATCCCAGCTCCCTCAGCCTCTCTTCATAGGACTGTGCTCGAGGCCTCTCACCAGCCTTGTTGCCCTTCTCTGGACATGCTCAAGCACCTCAATGTCCTTCTTAAATTGAGATGCCCAGAACTGGACACAGTACTCAAGGTGTGGCCTAACCAGTGCAGAGTCCAGGGGGAGAATGACCTCCCTGCTCCTGCTGGCCACACTATTCCTGATGCAGGCCAGGATGCCATTGGCCTTCTTGGCCACCTGGGCACACTACTGGCTCATGTTTAGGTGGGTGTCAGTCAGAATCCCCAGATCCCTTTCTGTTTGGCTGCTCTCCAGCCACTCCCACCCCAGCCTGTAGCTCTGCATGGGGTTGTTGTGGCCAAAGTGCAGCACCTGGCACTTGGATTTGTTGAGCTCCATCCCCTTGGACTCTGCCCATCTGTGCCGGCGGTCGAGGTCCCACTGCAGAACCCTTCTACCCTCCATTTTTTGAATGAATTTTGATGAATAATCCTATTAGGCAATTTTTTTCTGACACACAACACGCATCTGCTTTGTATTTATTTGTTTGTTTGTTTATTTAATAGAACAGATGGGTTCTGGTTTTATGTTCTTAACACTTCATTCAGAGGTCTTTCCATCTTCAAAGCAGTACATGGACTCCAGCTAATTAAGTCTCTTCACACATCTTATAGCTGGAAGTGTGAAGCATTTTTCATTTTGCTGCTGAGGCAATTTATGGATGGGGATACTCTCTAATACCTGCAAGATATTTTCTTCAAAGGGAGTTGAGGGTGTTTATTCCCTTGTGCAGTCCTATCCTGAAGGGCTCAAATAACCTTGTGTAGTAGTTTTAGGCTTATGGAAGGATTCCAACTGAGAAAATCGTGACTTTCCTGAAAGCTCAGTGCAGAATGTAGATAAATTAGAAAATTGGTGGTAATAATAATAATAATAATAATAATAATAATAATAATAATAATAATAATAATAATAATAATAATAATAATAATAATAATAATAATAATAATAATAATAATAA
>VWZE01011231.1:332846-344738 GCA_013396675.1 Eubucco bourcierii
GTCCTTGGCTTCGACGTTTTTGCAAGTCTCTGCTTTGCACTGCTCCCCTTATTTCTGTCCTAACCTTCTTGCTGGTACAAACTGTCTGTGAGGCAACAGGAGAAATGAGGCAGAGGGAGAAAAGAGAGGGTCTGGTTGCTGGAAACCCCTTCTGGGTTCATCCCAGAGACAAAGCCCAGTCCCAGGGGTTTACCTGGTCATCTCAGGACATTGTAATACTATTATTCTAGTCTGCTTTCCAGTATTACAGCTTATGAGGCAGTGCCTGGTCTCTCCTCTCCCTCTCCTCTCCCTCTCCTCTCCCACTGGAAAATGGTCACTACTGGAACTCAGGGGAAGGATGTGTCAACTGGTGTGTACTTTAGCTGCTGGGTAGCTGGTAGGGACAATTTGGAGGAGGAAAAGTGAAAATTAAGTTTAGAAATGTAAGAACGAAAGAGGGGAGGTCAGACTGCTTTAATTCAGGCAGTCTCTCTGGGTGGTTCTTATTTCATTGTAGGTGACTCTTGTAAATCGATTTATATACCTCTAAATTGTAAAGAAACCAGATGGTATTTATACCAAGTGAGAATTCACAGATGGGAAGCAGCCAGAATATAAGTGAGAACTAGACTCAGGTGAAGCTCAGAAAAGAAAACAATTAAAAAAAAAAGGGTTTATAGGTATTGGATTTTGCCTTTGAGAGCCCTCAAATTGCATACAGAAAGAAGTGATGGTTGATCTCTCATCCATGCTCAGGACAGGAAATTCACAGATCTACAGCAATGTTCTGTGCAATTATAAATTTTCATTTGAATTTCACTGCTGTGAAGTAGTGTAGAGCTTAACTGAATTCAGTTTAAGGAAGCAGTCATTAGGGGCTGGATTTGCACTAAACGCCCAGAGAAGCGCGGCGAAGCCGGTGAGGGGCCTGGAGCACAGCCCTGTGGAGAGAGGTTGAGGGAGCTAGGGGTGTGCATCCTGGAAAAGAGGAGGCTCAGGAGTGACCTCATTGCTGTCTACAACTACCTGAAAGGAGGCAACCAGCAACAGAAAGGGACATAGTCTCAAGTTGTGCCAGGGGAGGTATAGTCTGGATATTAGGAGGAAATTCGTCACAGAGAGAGTGATTGGCACTGGAATGGGCTGCCCAGGGAGGTGGTAGAGTCACTATCCCTGGAGGTGTTCAAGAAAAGACAGGATGAGGCACTTAGTGCCATGGTCTTGTTGATTGGCTAGGGCTCGGTGAAAGGTTGGACTGGATGATCTTGGAGTTCTCTTCCAACCTGCTTGATTCTATGATTTTATGATAAACAGGACTGCCATGGGGATGCTATCAGATATGATAGCTCTCAAAAGAGTTTTATTCCTTGAATCCAAGTGAGATAATTTTTGTGATTAAAACATTCACAGCATTATTTCTCTTTCTATGTGCAGACTGCTTAGCTATTCTTGAAGTGAAATTGAAAAAAAGCAGTGGTCATGCATGGACTAAACCCTGCATGGTCAGAGCAGCAGCAGCATTAGGCATGTCAAATCAAGGGCTGTGCTGTCTTACATAACTGGAAGTTGCCCAGGGTTTTGCAGACCTCATATGAAATCTGTTTTCTTCTCCTGTGAGGCCCTGAAAAAAAAATTTGCCACTCTTTGCATAGCTGCAGGTGTAATATTTCAGCTTGCAGATCTTCAAACACTTAACATCTGAAGCAAGAATGGGAGCAACTCTACTTGATTGGTGGAAAACTGTGAGTGAGGAGAATGGTCTGTAGTTTCTACAGAGGCCTTTGAATGCAGTGTTTTTGACTTCCAACATAAATGGATGTCTCTCTACAGACTAGGAGCAGCCCTACTGTGGATAGGGAAGCATGGTTGTGGAGATGCTACCAGTCCTGTGGAGCTCAGTACATTCTCATCACTTTAATTTCAGGTCATTGCAATGGGAAGTTTGGCCAAGCACAGTCTAAATCTACAGCTCCAGCTCTTGACTTTCCATTTAGAGATACACTTCTCTGGAGTGGAATGGGGGCAAAGGTAAAGACAGTCATTAGACTGTGTGACCAAAGTATTGTTTAGAGGTGACCATATATATCGAATCTGTGTCTAATTTTCCCCCCTTTCTCTCCAGAAACCCCCCAGAAGTTTAATGCAGTTCATGTTCTTAGAGAGTGGTCATGCAGAGCAGCACTGCACCCTTTCCTCAGGATGTGTCCCGTGCAGCCTAATCTTTATGGAGACCATATCCTGAACTGAGAGGTGAGGGTCATGTTGCCACACATGGAAACGAGAAATCTTTCCCTGTGCTGCTTGTAAATGTCAAGACTAAGTGATGAGCCCTGTGAAAAGGTGAGGGGAATCTCCCCACCCTCTCCATGGACCTTTTGGCACCGCATTGTGTAGTGTGAGATGCTCTTTGCCTTGGGTGATAGAAGGAGTGCTGCTATTTCTGCTTTTTGGCACGGCTGGCTCCCTGCCGCAGGCTCAGGGTGATAAGCGGGTGCTGAGGTGCAGCGGCAACCCCACGCTGTCCCTCAGTGGCAAGACCGTGCTGTGCGGGAACCAGGAGTGGCTCTGGCTGGTAACAGCTATTTGTGACACATCCCTAGCTGTTCTGGAGAAAAAATATGGGCAAGGTCACGCACTCTTTCCTCAACAAAGACTCTCATTACCTTGAACTTTTAGTTTCCAACAGGGTGTTGCTTTTGCTTTGTGTCATTTAACATGACGGCTCAATGCTATTTTTAGGATGGTGCTTGCTTTCTGCTGTGAAATGTTTGCCTTGTGGCTATTTAGGCTTTTTTCTTCCACCACCCCGAATTCTGAGGAAACTGTAGGGAAGTCAGGAAGAAATATCGGTGGCAACAGCAGCCCAAGAGACCTAATTTTGTTCCTTCACAAATGGAAGCAGATCAGGCAATAACTTTTGTAGCATGGCCTTGGCTCAGTCCTGCTAAGACTGAAAAGAAGAAAGTCGTCTGTGTGCACAGACGTTGCCGCCGCAGGTGCTGGCAACCATACGATTGCCGAGGGCTGGATCTTACTCATTCACTTTGTTCTGCTCATGAAAAAGATATTAGGCAGCACCAGCTTTTGCACTGCAGCACTTGATTCGAGACTGTACCAAGAGTCCCACTAAACAAAAGGGGCCCTGCAGTCTACTGCTGACTCCAAGGTACCTGGTAAGTGCACACGCTCACCCACCACTGCCCTACGCATACACATGTATTCATCCTGCACAGTATGGTTGCACTAAAGCTTTGTAGTCCTTCTGATAATTAATCTGCTTTTACTCCTGAAATGCAGAACATCTTTTGCTCAATATAGTGGTTAACCACTGAAGAGTGTATATACAGCCATGTAATCTTCCTTAAATCCCATTATCTGGCAATTCTCCCCAGTAGCTCAGATCTCATTTCATTTCATGCTGCTTTTCCTTCTATTAGAAGTCAGAGAGAGCAACTCAGCATGTAGATAAACTCCTCAACTTTTTTTTTCAGCTTTGTGAGAGCACAAGCTTTCCATAGGACGTCTCTTTTCTTGTAAGCTAGCTGGAAAACAGTAAGTATCCCAGTTCCCTCCCTATAAACTAGAATTTTATTTTAAAAAATTTTTTTTTTTTTACTGTTCTGTCCTTGTACACCTGCAGTCACACAGGTGACAGAAGTTTGATCTGCAGCTGGTACATTTGGGCAGAGCTTCATTGCTTTACATTGGCTACAAGGTTGACCTCATTCCTTGGGGTAGTTCAGAAAGGATTCTACAAGGACAAAAATACACTACAGTCTGTTTTAATGCCCTCACACAGTCACTTGTGTCTGCAGGCACTTACCAGGTGCCAGATGCACCTAAGGTTTTAGATAGACAAGGCAAGACTTTAAGTGCTATTTGGACAGTGATTTCTCACACTGCAATTTCCCAAGCCTATGCTTAGGCACCACATAAACCTACTGTCCTGCATGTACTTAGCATCAAAATATTCCAGGTTTCTCAGTCTTTTCATGTATGTCTAGAATGATCACTACTTCTGTTTTGTGCCAACTTCACTAGCAGCCAGGTGGAAGTGGACATAAAAATCCCTGATAAAGATTTATTTTTCATACATTCCCTAATGGCAAATTGTGACAGTTACTATGCCTAGACTGCATGAGGCTGTAGGTTTTCACATGGGCTTCTTGAACGTTTTTGAAAGGTTAAAACTGAGGGGAGAGAATGGTGTCATTATCAAGGGAAAGGAAGGTCACACTTTTCATATCACTCTGTATCTGATTGCCTGCTCTCTCCTTCCTCTGCCCTGCCCAAACTATGAATAGGGAGTTTGGAGGTGTTTCCTGCACGCTAGCTACAGCAGTACTGCTGCTGGAAAGTCTCAGTTACAAGTGAAGAACAAGCAAAAAAAAAGTGGACCAGAAGTGATGAGTTAGTGCTGACTGATCTCAGCTGATGGGGGGAAAAAATGACTCCTAAGTGAACCAGGCTAGTTCCCAAAAAAAGAATTCATCACTTTGGAAAAGAGATTAGTGGAGTCCAACCAGCAGCTCTACTGGCCAGTGGACAACATTTGCACTGCAGCCAGCGGATGAGGCGTTTTGTTGTGTCATTGTGTGATTATTTATATCTTCCGCTGACTAGCACATTTGTTTCCCCAAGGCAGAGTGGGTGTATGATTTGCTATTTTTTTATTCTTTATTAAGTTCTAAATATAAACCTCCTCTGAAAAGTGTGTAGAGCTGTAGTGGTGATTGATTTGGATGGGATGGGAGGAGGTTGAGGAACTCCCTCTGCCCACAGAGGTCTTCTCTCAGCATTCACGAACTTCTGAACCAAGCAATGAAATTTTCTTTGTACCTGGCTGCTATTCATTTGAGGAATGCTATGAATTAGTCTACAAAATTAAGACCATTTTACATCTTTTCTCTCAGGCACCATGGGTAATTTTACCAACAATGTTTTGTTGGTTTTTTGTTGTTTGGTGTTATTTTTGTTTTGTGTGTGTGTGTGTGTGTGTGTGTGTGTGTGTGTGTTCACGATTTTTGCTAGACCAAGCATATATAGCACAGAGAGAGAGCAAGAAAGCACAAACATACTGTGTTCAGTTTTGGACCCTTGACTGCAAGAAAGACATTGAGGTGCTGGAGCACGTCCGAAGAAGGAGAGCAAAGCTGGAGCTGAAAAAGTGAGCCTTGGGGGAAACCTTATAGCTCTCTACAACTACCTGGATTGAGGTTCTAGTGAGGTGGCTGTCAGCCTCTTCACCTAAGTAACAGTAAGTGATAGGACAAGAGGAAAGGGCATCAGGTTACACCAGAGGAAATTTAGAGTGTACATTAGTAAAAATTTCTTCACTGACATAGTGGTCAAGTATTGGAACAGGCTGCCCAGGGAAGTGGTGGAGTCACCATCACTGGAGGAATTCAGAAGACCTGTAGATGTAGTTTATATGGACACAGTTTAGCGGTGGACTTGGCAGTGCTAGGTTATCAGTTGGACTTGGTGAACTTAAAAGTATTTTCCAAACTAAATGATTCTATGATTTTATCATACATTCTGACAGTTATAAGCCTCTGTAGCAGGAGATGACAAGGAGGACTAAGTTTATGGCAGCGTTTTAGTAGTGTTGAATTGCAAAGATAAATCTTCTTGAACCAGATCTGCTGAAAGCTACAGAAAACTCATCTGACTAATAATTTATATTAGGAAAGTTCTCTCATTTCTTTCCCTCCTTTTGATAAGGTTTTTTTTTTCAGTCTTACGTGAGGTTATATTTTGATTTTGTAGTATGTTAGATTTTAGAAGTATGGAATGATTAGTTATGTATTTAAACATTTGTTTCTATAAATTAAAAAGATAAGGGGTGAAACACTTCTGCTACTTCTTCAAAAGCTAATTGTCACAACAAAAAAGCACATGAGCTTCTTATACTGGGTCCCATATAACCATTTAAGAGTGTGGAAAGAGTATGTCTGGAGAGCCCTCCTAATTTTGAGTAAGACATGCAGAGTTCGTGCCAAATGTTTTCCTGAGGCCCGTTAAAAATGATTTATAGAATCAAAGAATCATAGAATGGTAAGGTTGGAAGGGACTTCAAGGATCATCTAGTTCCAAACCCCTGACATAGGCAGGGACACCTCCCTCTAGAACAGGTCACTCAAGGCCTTGTCCAACCTGTCCTTGAACACCTCCAGGGAGGGAGCAGCCACAGTGTCTCACCACCCTCACTGTAAAGAATTTCCTCCTAACATCCAATCTAAATCTCTCCTCTACCAGTTTAAACCCGTTGCCCCTTGTCCTGTCATTGCAAGACCTTGTAAATAATCCCTCCCCAGCCCTCCTGTAGGTGCTCTTCAAATACTGGAAGGCTACTATAAGGTCTCCTGGAAGCCTTCTCTCTTCTCCAGGCTGAAGAACTCAGACTCTTGTAGCCTGTCCTCACAGCAGAGCTGCTCCAGCCCTCTGATCACCTTTGTGGCCCTCCTCTGGACCTGCTCCAACAGTTCCATGTCCTTCCTGTGCTGGGGGCTCCAGAACTGCACACACTATTCCAGATGGGGTCTGATGACAGCAGAGTAAAAGGGGCGGAATCCCCTCCCTTGCCCTGCTGGCCACACTGCTCTTGATGCAGCCCAGGACTTGGTTTCCCAGTTAGCAATTCTGTAGTGTTTGTCTGGACAAAGTGGAGATACTGGTTTACAACTAAAAGCCTCCTGATCTTTTTCATAAGGTTCCGTGCTCATCATTAAGGACAGTGAAAGACTTTTAAAAAAAGTTTTAAAAATGTAAGTAAGAATTTAAAATAAGCGGTAAACCAAAGTTCACCACCTTCTCAAAACAGTTTTTGTTTCTAATGTTAAAAAATCTTTGTTCTTGGCTTTTTACCATGATGTTATTCCTGTCTGCTTTACCTTTGCCTCTGCAAGTTTGAAACACTGAACAGCCAAAGGATGATACACTGAAAATCTAACAGAAATGTTGCTCCTGTGAATGACTCTTGTCCGGAAGGTTTTAGATTAGTACCAGACCAGATCCAGATGTGATATGATTTGAAACATCAAACCTTTGGAAATCTACCTGAAATTGTTGTGAAACTGTGCCTGTCAAAAAGTTGAGACACTTCTACTGCCAGATTATAATTCTATTATGTTCTTTTTTCTTTCAGCTTCTGCTGGCTGAGATTTAAACTAGTGGCTTTTAAGTTGAAGGATGTATGATATTTACAGTCTGTAAGATCTAACTCCATGTTGTGAACGGATTAGACATCGGACTTTACAATACCATTGTGCAGAGGTAAGGGAAGCTCAGTTACAGGTATGAAGAAGCACAGCAGTATGGAAGAAGTACATGGGGAAAAGTAATAAACACTTTGTCATCTGAAAACAGGAAAAATGGAGGTAATATGATTATACTATATCTACCCTTGAGCAATCCCTCATCTGTTTTGAGTGATCAGTTCCCTTTTCTGGGTACCCTTAAGTGGGAGGTTTTCCCTTTTATGAGCGAGTGCACACACATTTTGAGTTATCTTTCTAAAAAGAGCACTCACAAAGCTTAGGCATTAGTTATGCAGTATCATATTCCTGCCTGACATCCAAATTTGTTACTTCCTTTGGCCCATCCAAGTACTGGATGATTTTGGTTGGAATAAATCTGCATTTTGGGTAGCTACTGTTCTGCTGTCTGGGTGCCTGCGTGACAGGTGAATGAAGAGATTTCCTTATCAAGGCAAAGATAGTTTCCTTGTAGATTAAATATCCACTCTGTAGCGTCGTCTTTGGGCCTCTCTACAGGGAGTCAATGCCTTGTTTATTCTGCAATACTAAGTGGTCTTTTAGAGCGTGCCGTACAATTGTCGTCTTGGTGCTGCTTATTACAGCTAATAAAGACTCATTGCAGTCTGTTGAGCCAACAGGAGGGACATTAGCTGCTGATAAAACAATTTAATCCTGCAGATTTGAATCTCCATTTAATAATCAAAGCCCACTGCCTTTCACCACTGCCGACTGTTGTCATAGCAACTATATGGTATGGGGATAAAAAAAATAGCCTATAGAGAGAGTTAACCACAGATTTATTTTTAAACAAAATTTGACTGATCTCAGAGGACAAATTGCATGCTCTAAGGATGTGCTTAAATATCTCTCAGAGATATTTTGCCTGAAGACAAAAATCTTAAATTTAGCTGAGTGGAGATGCTTTTTCAGTATCCACTGTGGCAATAAACAATGGAACCCATAATCTGATATTCAAAGTTAATAATTTGAAGTTAATGCTTGCCTTTTTTTTTTTTTTTCCCCCAGAATTACGTTATATTTAGAAACAGTGGAAAATAGGAAACATTGCTACAACAGAAATATAGGACACAATTGTCAAACAATAGGAAAAACAGTGAAGATTTTGCACTACTCTAGAGCATTTTCCTTGCTTTGCACCCTCTCAGCTACCATCAGGTGAATAGCTTCACCCACAATAAAGCAAATTGTCCTGAGTCAAAGACACTCACAGAGGAATGGGCTGACACTGACAGTTGACAGGGCTGGAGCACTTTCCTATGGAGACAGACAGAGAGTTGGGGTCATTCAGCCTGGAGAAGACAAGGTTCTGAGGAGACCCTGTTGTGACCTTCCAGTATCTGAAGGGGGCCTACAGGAAAGATGGGGAGGGACCTTTTTAGGATGTCAGGCAGTGATAGGACTAAGGGGAATGGAGCAAAACTGGAAGGGCATGGATTCAGATTCGATGTTAGGAAGAAGTTCTTCACAATGAGGGTGATCAGACACTGAAACATGTTGCCCAGGGAGGTGGCGGAAGCCGCATCCCTAGAGGTTTTTAAGGCCAGGCTGGATGTGACTCTGAGCAACCTGATCTAGTGTGAGGTGTCCCTGCCCATGGCAGGGGGTTTGGAACTGGATGATCTTTGAAGTCCTTTCCAACTCTGAAAATTCTGTGAAATTTCTGTGAAATTCCTAGATACCTTTAGTGTATTAGTGGCTGTTGTCCCACACTTCCAAATACCTGTTTCCTAGTACACAGGCTGTTCGTATGTGGGCTAGTGTTTTGAAGTGATCTGCTCATGCCTTGAGCCAGGAATTTTGCAATCCATAGATTCAGGTGTGTCTCGCTTTGTCTTGGCTTCATCTTGATGCTGAGCCTGATAAATTTCATTTTATTAGCTTCTGGGGTATGAGTGTCTTTTTCCTGCTTAGTTTACTCACATGCAACATTTATCTTCAGAAATGGATTGAATAAGAAAATGCTCTTGTAACTCCTAGAATAAGAGTGTCCACAGGTGGAGTATTAAATATAATACTACACATGATGCTCTATGGCATTCATGCAGCTAAGCAAATTGTGCATCTCCTTTACATCCAGAGAGAGATGATTTCTGATGACATTAGACTGGTCCTTGTCAAGAAGTAAATAGCCTTAAAGCTAATGTAATGACTACCTGGCCCTTCACACCAAATACAAAGGACAATAAAATGCGCCTGTATGCATTGAAAACCACCTAGAGATGTTCAAACTGGCAGCCCATTTTTGAGGGGAGGTAATGGGTAAGGGATTTTCCCTGGGACAGGATGGAAACATATAAGTAAAGGCACCTGTTGGAGAGTGCTGGTTGCATTGGACATCCTGGAAAGAAAGTGTGAGCTGATCCTGTTCCGCTGAGGCTGCTGGGAGACTTCATAGAATCATAGAATGGTAAGGTTGGAGGACACCTCAAAGGTCATCCAGTTCCAGCCCCCTCCCACTAGAACAGGTTGCTCAAGACCTCATTTAACCTGGCCTTGAACACCTCCAGGGAGGGAGCAGCCACAACCTCCCTGGGCAACCTGTGCCAGTGTCTCAACACCCTCACTGGAAAGAACTTCCTCCTAACATCCAGTCTAAATCTTCCCTCTGCCAGTTTAAATCCATTGCCTCTTATCCTGTTATTACAAGACCTTGTAAATAGTCCCTCTCCAGCCTCCCTGTAGGCCCCCTTCAGATACTGGAAGGCTACTATAAGGTATCCTCTTCTCCAGGCTAAAGAGCCCCAACTCTTGAATCCTGCCCTCATAGCAGAGCTGCTCCAGCCCTCTGAGCATCTTTGTGGCCCTCCTCTGGATCTGCTCCAACAGTTCCATGTCCTTCCTGTGCTGGGCACTCCAGAACTGTACACAGTACAGTTAACTGACCTCATCAAGGGCAGTCATACTGGCTGACTGTATGTCATACTGGCTGACGTCTCTCAGTCATTTACTGCATGAGAATTAATTTAAAAAATGGTGGTTGGAATATCTGCTATGATCTAATTTAATAGCTTGGGAATGTTCAAAGTGCCTTACAAATCTGAATGAATTAATCATCCAGCAGAGGGTGAGAAAAATACAAGCTCTGTGTTACAGAGACATGAAACTGGCACAGAAAAGAACAGAGATCTAGCTAGACATTTTGGTTCCATTCCATTTTTAATTAGTACTTACCAACTACAAAGTGAACCAGTTAAGTAAAGAAGGTTGTGTGAAGCTGTTAGAGAAACCAATTTATTAAGTGGGTGATGAAGAACTTCTTTACTGTAAGGGTCACAGAGCACTGGAACAGGCTCCCCAGAGAGGCTGTGGAGTCTCCTTCTCAGGAGACTTTCAAGCCCTGTCTGACCTGCAATAGATTATACAGTCCTGCTCTGGCAGGAGGGTTGGACTCAAAGATCTCCAGAGGTCCCTTACAACCCCTAACAGTCTGTGATCCTGTGATCTTGTATCTCCCACTTTCTGTCTCTGTCTTGCTCATTGCTTTTAGTTCAATTTCTTCAGACAGTTCATGTAGGTGACAGCTAATCCTGGCTGTGGAATCCAAGTGTGAGCTTGCTAGGACAGAACAGGGCAAAGGAAAACTTCCTGCATCTCATATAATTAGAGAATATGTTAGTGCTTGCACTGGTCCTTTCTAAGCACTGTGGACTTTCTTTATGGGGTGGGGAACAGGTGGCGAAGACAGGCAGTAGAAATAGAAAAGGATGGTATAATTTCTGAGTCTTACCTCAAAGTAAGGACTGAACAGGATCAAAGAGTGCACTGGGATGAGTTTCCCATGCACTCAACCAGGGAAACACAGAGTCACTATGACCTATGACAAACAGCCTATTTGCACTCCTGCATCCCAGGCTGGTTGACTACTCCTCACTAATAAAGAAGTTGAAATGCAGATTTGCTGGTGAGGGAAAGGTCATAGTCCCATCTTAGCATGTAGTGGTCACGTACCAAAGTTAAGACCATGCAGCTGCACCCCAGTCCCCACCTGTATGTGCAGCTTGGAGTGGTCTCCTGGCCTGAGGCAGGTACACAGCAATACAAAGAGATGAGTTTCCTCAGGGCAGTGTGGTGGGATATTAATAATCTGTTATGAATTATGATTATTAACATCTCTATGAATATTAATTTTATTATTTTATTTAAAACTTCCAGGAAATTTCCCTCAGATTCTTTGGAATTTTGGTCGACAGGAAATATTTGCACAAAGGATATTTATTAACACAGAATTAAACAGTTTAAACAATCAGAGCTTGGAAAAATAGGAACGTGAAACAGAAAACATTCTAACTGTGCTGCAGAGGCTTAGCATTAACCCTAGCACATGGTACTCACAATGCCTTGGATCCCTGAGTAAGTTTCCCATATAAGAACGCTTCCAAAATTCACCATAATGATCCCTTGGTAAAATACAAAATATTCCAGGCAGAGGGGGGAGAGAGAGAGATGAGCTGCAGACAAGTTGCTGCTGCTGCCAAGCCAGTGTAAGCTGCAAACACGGGCCCACAGCGATTCCCAGTTTAACGAGCCGCTAAGGGATGTTGCTCCCTGGTGAGGTCCGTGCAGGAAAGCTGTCTATGTAGAAAGGCTTGGCTTCTAAATCGCACCCCCCCCCCCCCCCCCCAACTCGCAC
>VWZE01011231.1:344754-358296 GCA_013396675.1 Eubucco bourcierii
AGGCATTTAGCATCCTTGCTCTGCCCAATTAATTTAGAGCTTTGTGCCTCGTGTGAGCACGCAGGCACCTTGAGGGGCTGCACCAGACACCTGACACGTGGTGCTAAGCTCCTGGCCTCAAGGCTTTGTTTTGCTCATCTACTTCAACTTCCCGAACCTGAACAGAAGGAGGATGAATGAGGGTTTAAACCAGCCTGGCAGCATTTATACCTGTGAAGGTTTGGGAGTTCCCCGCCCCCCCACACTTTGTGAAATGACTCAGACTAGAACTCAGTCGGCTGGAAGTTAAATGATGAAGCTCTATTTGCAGCTTTGCACAATGTCCAAGCAGAGATATACACTATATACAGGAATATTTACAGAAATATACACGTAAAAGGTAATACAGCAACACAACTCCCCTCCCAGAAATCAGAGACCCCAGGAGGGGCTCCCAACCACCCTTCCACCTTCTCCCCACCCCTGTACCTTACCCCAAGGTTTGCCTTACGTGCAAGGTAAATTAGGAGGATCAGCCAGGTGGGTTAGAAGAAAAGTGGTTAGTGAGGATTAATCAGCAGAGGAGTCAGAGTCCAGAAGCTGCTAGATCCCACCAGCAGCTCCTGTTCCAGCAAGAGACAGAGAGAGACTGACTTATCTGTTGTTTTGGTTAGTGTTCCCAAACAATTCTCCAGCAAGTGTATGAGTGAAGTAGACATCATGATGTTTTGCTTTCACAGCCTATAGTGTAATTTTCTCTATTAAAATATTCTAATTAGTCTCAAATGAGCACAATACCCTACCAGGTCAGGCAGATAGAAGGAGAAAGAGAAAGATGTAGGATTTCCCAGCACCTAGCCCAGTGCTCACCTTCTGGAAACATGCAGTTTCTGGAAGGCATTCACACCAACAACACCGGTTCACAAGGACAGGGATAAACCAGATTTTAAGTAAATTTTCAGCATCTAGAGATCACTCTATGCTCACAAAGTCTTCTGTGTTGAAAGATGTTGTTTTTACATCTATTAGAATTAAAAATTAATTACAAAAAAATCCTTCCCATTTTTGTAGCTTTTCACAGCTGTGAAACAAATCTTTGGATTTAGCTGTATTTAGTTGAGAGAGTTGCTCCGGTGTTGCAAAGCTCATGGTAAAAATCAGAACAGCTGGCAATATTTGATGTTTTTTCTCCAGGACTTTGGAATGATGCAGTCACTGCTAATGAAACCCTGGAAAGCAAAGCTACAACTCCCGAGGCTGTGCTACACTGGTCTTGGGGACCCTCAAAACTGAAGAATCATTACATGCTGGCTTGCTTGAAACTGGATCTCATAGCTCACCAGCCTGCCTGACACCAGGCACTAAGGTGGCACTCAGGGTCCCCTACATTCCCCATGCCTGCAGAAGGCAGTGGAGGTGGTGATGGCTTTCAGCCCAATCCTCCCCAACAGCTCTTGCCTGTGAGTGGGAAGCCTGTTCATTCCCACGGGAACAGGCTGCCTGCCAGATTGCCTCTCCTACCCTGAGGTGTGATTCAGTGGCATTTTTTTTTTTTAAACCTGGAGATGTAACTTAGTAGATTTTGTCTGCAGTGAGGTGGTTGTCAGCCTCTTCTCCCTGCTAATTAAGTGATAAGACAAGACAAAATGGCCTTGAGTTGCACTAGGGGAGGTCTAGATTGGTTATTAGAAGAAACTTCTTCACTGAAAAGGTTATCAAACGCTGAATCAGGGTCCCCAGGGAGGTGGTTGAATGCCCATCTCTGGAAGGGTTTAAAAGATGCAGAGATGTGGTGCTAAAGAACGTGGTTTAACACCGCGGTTGGAATAGATGATCTTAAAGGCCTTTGCCAGCCAACATAGCTCTATAACCTGTGGTGGAAGGCATCACTAGATGGCACTGCATCACTGCACGACAAGGTACCTCCCTCTGTCTGGGATGGATTAATAACATTGCCTACCTCTTTATTTTCAGCTGTCTGCTTTCAATCTTTACTAGGGAATAAGAAAGAAGAGAAAAAGCTGGAGCCATGTTAATATAACGTGTTTTCACACAGTTTCCCTCTCCAGCTCCGAATCATTTGCCCATGGGACCATCTGGTTAGAATAGTACACTTCTATGATTTTGGTTTTGCACTTTGTTATTTTAGTCTGTTTCTCTCCCCCTTCTCTCAACAATGGAAAAAAGTTGGATTGGGTTTTTGGTTAAAGACTAAGCTTCACAAATGGAGGTGATGTTCGGGAATGCTGTTACCCAGCTAGACCTCTAAATTCATAAAATGAATGAAAATAATAAGGGAGTGGAACATCTTCCTTATGAGAGACTGAGGGAGCTGGGGCTCTTTAGCTTGCTGAAGATGAGACTGAGAGGTGACCTCATCAATGTTTATAAATATGTAAAGGTGAGTGCCAAGAAGATGGAGCCAGGCTCTGCTTGGCGGCACCCAATGACAGGACAAAGGACAATGGGTGGAAGCTGAGGCATAGGAAGTTCCATGGAAACATGAGGAGGAATTCTTTCCCTGTGAGGGTGACAGAACACAGGAACAGGCTGCCCAGGAGGGGTTGTGGAGTCTCCCTCTAATGAGATACTCAAAACCCACCTGGATGTGTTCCTGTGTGTTCTGGTGTAGGTGATCCTGCTCTGATAGGGGGGTTGGACTGAATGATCTTTCAAGGTCACTTCCAGCCCCTGACATTTTGTGATTCTGTGATCAATGATGATGTTAAACAGTGCCGGCCCCAGCATCAAACCCTGGTGTGCATCCACAGTGAATGGCCTCCAGCTAGACTTTGTATTACTTATCTAATCCCTTAATTATCATAGTTGTTTTTTTTCTAGATGCTCAGAGGAAAACAATCAGGTTAGTCTAGCTTCATGCATGCATACCAAATGCAAACTACACTTCATTCAAGTTTGCTTTCAGCTCTCCTTCAAGAGGTTTCTGACTGGAAGTTGATTCTGGAATCTGTACCTTGATGAGACAGATGTGATGAGATGTGTTAGAGGAAGAAATCTGTATTTGTGAGTAGGAGAGACCTCTAGGATGCTACTGTTGCATCAGATCTGTGGAATCATCTGTAGGGTTTTTTTGGAATTTTTTTTTTTTTTAACCACTATTATCAGCAATAATAACATTGCAAATAGAAGGCCCTCTTGAACCTGCAGCTTAACTTGCTGATCCTTACCTCTTCCAGCCCCTAACATTCTGTGATTCTGTCATAATAAATGAGTGTGTATAGCTACGAGCACATAATTGGCTACTCATGTACCAGCCACTGACACATGAACACAGACAACATTGTTCACCAGGCTGGAGTTTCAATAATTTATTTCTACTGTGTACTGCATATTCCTTTAATCAGAGGTTTGATCAAAATTCCTTTCAGTGACCAGGCTCACAAAGGTGGGCTGTCACATCACTGCAGAATTGATGGCAATAGTTTAATATTTCTATACCTATCTGGGATCCAAAACCTCACAGTTTGGCAGAAGAACAGAACAAACTGATGAAGAAAAATCATTAAAAACTATTAAATGTTTACTTTGGTCTGAAGCCCAAAAGAGAAGGTTTTGATCATTTCTGATCGTGTTTCTTTCTTCAAGAAGCCTTGCCAGATATCACTAGCACTTGGAAGGAGTTGGGTGTTGAAGCTCTTCTTTACGGTCTCAGAGAATCAGTCTTACCATTGTGTTGCTCTCATTAGTAGCTGCAGCACAATTAGAGAGGGCAGAAATCTCATTGCTGGGAGGGAGGCCAACCTATTTACAAAATTGGTGAGAAAGTGCAATCCACGGGAAAATACGATTCTTGGCTTAATCCTGCTATAATCTTGTGTTGCAAGTCCATTAAGATGAAAAGTATTTGAGTTTTAAAAGTGGAAGTCTTGAAAAGCAAGGTGAGAGATTTCCTCTTCTTGCTTTGTGAGGTAGTTGCTTAGGCTGGAGCTGCAGCCTACTGATAATGAAGGATGATAGATTAGCTTGGCCAAATAATTCATGTTTGCCAGTAGTCACTGGACATAGATTTGCATAAGTATTTTATTTTATTTGACCTTTAAATTCACAGATAGGTATTTATTTCATAGAATAATAGAATGGTTTAGGTTGGAAGTGACCTCAAAGATCATCTGGTTCCAACCCCCTCCCATAGGCAGGGACACCTCCCACTAGCACAGCTCACTCAAGACCTCGTCCAACCTGGCCTTCAACACCTCCAGGGAGGGAGCAGCCACAACCTCCCTGGGCAACCTGTGCCAGTGTCTCACCACCCTCACTGTAAGGAAGTTCTTCCTAACATCCAGTTTAAGTTTCCCCTCTGCCAGTTTGAACTCATTGCCCCTCATCCTGTCATTACAAGACCTTGTAAATAGTCCCTCAAAGATCTTACTGCAGTTAGGGGATGTGATATTTCTGTATGCTTCAGCCTCTTAATGGCAACTACAAATGGGTCAAGCGCTGGTGCAACCTAACACACAGCAGCTATAGGAAGGCTGTTGCAGGAGTTTGCTCTCATAGTGTCCTACATTATCCTCTTCTGGAGCTCCCATGCATGATGCTTCTTGAGTGCTACAGCCAGAGGTATCATGGAAAGTTTTTTTTGTTGGCTACTAAACCCTGAGCATCCTCTGGATGCACTGTAGGTTCTATTAAAGGCTACATGTTCAGACGCCAGGTACTGCATGGATGACATCATTACTGCAGGTACATTATGGTGCTTTCCCTTACTGTTGCAGGTTGTTTCAAGTTGTGTTCCATGCCCATGACCAAGAGAACTTGAGCTGAGCCAGTCTGAGAGCAGTGCTTGGGTGAAAGAGAGGATGGCAGTGGGACTGTTGTGTGCAAGAGAGGAAGAAGAGCTACAGGCACGAGTGCAGGCTGTGCTCAGCTGCAAGGTAAACTCATTTTTGGCACATTGGGATTTAGGGAGAGCTCCCTGAGGATAGAGACACACAGAGAAGCAGCAGCAAAGAGGAATGTCCTGGTGCCATGGTGCAAGGGTACCTTGTCATTAGACAACTCCATTTGGATCCCACATCACATGCTCACAGGATGTTAGAGTTGGAAGGGACCCAAAGAGATCACCAAGTCCAACCCCCTGCCATAGCAGGACCAGACAATCTAGCTCAGGTTGCAGAGAAATGCATCCAGACAGGCCTGGAAATTCCTCGTCCGCTTTCTTCTGATGCATCACCACATGCAGATCGATGGATGGGTCTAGGACCGAGCTGAGGGTGAATCACAGAATGGTAGTGGTTGGAGGGGACCTCTGGAGATCATCAAGTCCACCCCCCACCTTCCAGAGCTGGGTCACTTCGGGCAGGTCACGCAGGAACGCATCCAAGTGGGTCCAGAAAGTCCCCAGAGGAGATTCTGTGATGCTATGGGATGCTGGAGGGTTCACATGGCTTGTGAGGCTGCTTAGCTTTCATTCGGACAAGCAATTGCATGGTCTGAAGTTAACGTGATTCAGTGCTGCAACCAAAATGGACAAGATGAAACAAGAATCAGAAATGACCTGACTCTGCAGTATTGTGAGAGTAATTCTAGACTGATTGTTGAGAGAGAAAACCCAGACACAGCCATTCATTTCTAGTAGGGCTAGACAGATGAAATGGAGACATGCATTAGGGTTTTGTAATAGGGATATCGAGGGCTATTCCTAAGGCCAGAATGCAATTTACATTTCTGAACATCTGCCTGTGGAAACTGGTTTGGGGAACTCTAAACCTAATCTCTAGTGCCTGTCAGTCTTGTTCCAGGAGCTTTCCGTTCCCACTTCAGTCTTGATCATTAAGTGGTGGGAATCCTTCTTTTTTCTCAGCAGATCTGTGGCATAAGGTACTATATTTTCTGCATGTCTGTCATGCAATAGAATCTGCACTTAAACATAAACTGCACTTAAATTCTTCTAAACAACCATTTCAATTGCTGGAGTAAGAAGTAGCCTTATCATCATGTTCTTTGGTAGTACTAGTGTCTGCTAGGGAAACTGATTATTAAATGTTGGTCAGGTATGCATCTTCTAGGAAGAAAAGCCATTGATTAGCACTTCACTGAGGTGCCAGGATGTTTCTATTAACCACCGGGGGAAAAAAAACCCTCAAGTCAATGGCAATCACAGACCTGATGGAGCTATCAAAACACCATTGGGAGAAAGAATATTTTTGTCTCTGTTGTCATGTTTACATAAGGAAGTGATCCTGTGCAAAATGAGCAGATCAACAGAGTAGGGCAGGTGGGTCACCATCTACTACAGAAAAATTGATACTAGTTTGGGTATTTTACTCTGGACTAGGTTTAATCTGATCTTCTAGTGTCCTGTGCTGGTTTGAGGCTAATTAGAATATTTTAATAGAGAAAATTACGCTATAGGCTGTGAAAGCAAAACATCATGATGTCTACTTCACTCATACGCTTGGTGGAGAATTGCTTGGGAACACTAACCAAAACAACAGATAAGTCAGTCTCTGTCGCTTGCTGGAACAGGAGCTGCTGGGGGATCTAGCAGCTTCTGGACTCTGACTCCTCTGCTGATTAATCCTCACTAACCACTTTTCTTCTAACCTTTCTGGCTGATCCTCCTAATTTACCTTGCACGTAAGGCAAACCTTGGGGTAAGGTATAGGGGTGGGGAGAAGGTGGAAGGGTGGTTGGGAGCCCCTCCTGGGGTCTCTGATTTCTGGGAGGGGAGTTGTGTTGTTGTATTACCTTTTACTTGTATATTTCTGTAAATATTGTGTATATAGTGTAAATATCTGCTGTACACTGTGCAAAGCTGTAAATATAGCTTCATCATTTAACTTCCAGCCGACTGAGTGCTAGTCTGGGTCATTTTACAAAGTGTGGGGGGGCGGGGAACTCCCAAACCTTCACATGTCCTTATTTCACACATGGTTTGATATTGTCTGTAGAGCTACTCAGCGTCTCTATAATGGATTGGAGTGACTTTTATGCTGGTTCGAGGTTAATTGGAATATTTTAATAGAGAAAATTATACTATAGGCTGTGAAAGGAAAACAATGGAGACGTCTACTTCACTCATAGGCTTGCTGAGATGTTTTAGAAAAGAATACAAAACAAAGACATGACACTTGGGCTTGCAGACACTCTCAGGCTGTCTAGCTTCTGACTTTCTCCTCTTTGCCGAGTAACCTCACTAACCACTTTCCTTCTAACCCTCCTGGCTGATCCTCCAAACTCACCTTGCGTGTAAGGCAAACCCTGGGGTAAGGTATAGGGGTGGAGAGAAGGTGGAAGGGTGGTTAGGAGCCCCTCCTGGGGACTCTGATTTCTGGGAGGGGATTTGTGTTTCTGTATTACTTTTAACTTGTATATTTCTGTAAATGTGTTCNGAGAGATTTTGGATGAGTTTCCACCTCAGAGAATGTAGTTAGAGTGTGCTAAAACCACTCTGTAAAGCCATCTGGCAGTTGGTAAAATGGGACAGTCAGGGGTTCACTTCAGCACTGAACCAGCAGGGCAGTATGGGTACAACCTGGTGAACACAGCAAGAGTTGGTTGTTGGGGTCAAATATTTCTGGTGTCTAAGTGGAGACTGGTTTGTTCTCAAGTCATTGAAATCTCAGCATGGAACTTGTTTCTTTGTCTGCAATATTGTCTAAATGATCACTTAGCTCACCATGGCAGTTAATCTCTTTCCTTTCTAAAAGACGTGTCATGACACAATTGTTAGGTCATTTACCCTCAGGATATTCTTCATACTGTTTTTCTAACCTGTTAGGACAAACCCCCTTCTCTTTTGAATTGCTAAACTCATGGATGAACTTATCTAAGTCATACGTGCTCTATTGTTCTTCAGCATCTGCAAGGAGTAGAATTACTCTTTAATTTAAGGATGGCTAATGACCACTATTTCAAATTCTTACATTCCCTTCAGATACAGAACATGAAAGTATCTGGAAGCTGCTTTTGGAAGGGTGTGAAACAGTGAGGAAGCCATTCAAATTATTGAGCTTGTACTTCTTTAGTCCTTTTGAATATTATTGGCTAGTAAAAAAACCCATATTTTTTAAAAAATAGATTTACAAATGAAGAACTATCTCGATTTTATTCAGCAAATCTCACCATCACACAGTCTGTGACTGAGCTTAATTAACTCTTGTCATTGTTAGTGGTGGAAAAGGAAAAGAGAACAGAAAGAAAAAAGAGATCAGTGTTAGTATTTTTAGTTCAGAGTGGTCACCTTAGCCTAAGAGCTAATTAGAAAACTCCCTTTCCACATTTACAGTTAAGAAGTGTCTTAAGATAGCAATTACTTTGCTACTTTGTCTTAACTAGCATGGCCTTTCCCAGCTGTGGTGGATCAGGAACCTTCCCCAATTAAAATTAAAAGTTACCAAAGCAGTTCAGATGGCTTGGAAGTAAGATAAAACTATATTTTACATCAAGCTAAATTTACAAGCATATATACATAATATATTTACAAGTATTTACAAGTACATACGATTTAGAAATAATACAGAAATCCAATCATCCCCTCTGGACAAAGAAAGACCAGAAGGGGCCAAGACCACCTTCTTTTCTCCACAGACAGAAAACAGCCAGCAAGGCTGATGTGTCATCGGGAAAATGTTAGTGAAGGAGTTAGAGAAGAGCAAAGAACCAGTGAACAGATCCAGTGCCCAAGAGCAGAAAGTTGTTTATACATTGACTTTTTACGCCTCTTAGCACGCCAATGAGTGATATGGAATCATAGAATGGTAAGGTTGGAAGGGACCTCAGGGATCATCTAGTTCCAACCCCCTGGCCTTATCTTATATAGAACCTATCATTGTTATTTTTTCACGACCAACACCCTGCTCATTCAGATTCTGCACTGAACTTTTAGGAACGTAACCATTTCTCTTAGTAGAATATTCCAACAAGCATTGAACTACCGCAGCGGTGTAGGACCCAGTGTAGCTGGCTGGTCCCAGTGCGTGAGCAAACAACCTAGAACTTTGTGACTTATTCTTCACATTCTTAGTCTTGTTCCCAGTGGAATTCAGAGCATCTCAGAGGTGGCCTCTGTGCTGTAGTCCAGGGCAGCATGTGAAGCAGACAGTTGATCCAGACTGCTATGTTGTAATTGTTTTCACAGATTGTTCAGTCCTCCTCTTAAGCTTAGCTAAATTTCTTCTCCCTATTTCCTCCTGAGTTATTTGAATTTTCCAGGACCTCACTGGTCTGCTGGTTAGACCTTCTGTTTTCCAGATTAAGTTTATTAGAAGCCCTGTGTTCTTTGGCAACAGAATTCCTTAGTTTAACTTTTTTTCCCTAGTCCTTATTTTGCTAGGCTAACATAAATTAAGTTCTCCTTGCCTGATTTTGTGAAGAGGGTTTTTCCATTTGCCTGAATAATTTATAGCCCCCTTTCCCCCTGAAATCTCTTTTGATGCAGAGTGGATTTGGTTGAATTTAGGTTGTTGGAATTGCATGTAGCATGTTGTGTCTTGAACAGTTGCAAACATATTAATACAAGTTTACTCTTTTTTTAATGATTATGCTGAGATTAAACATCTAAGTCTTTTATTTTGTCAGTTGTTTCCAAATGTTGCTTCTTCACTGATAGCAAGGTTGTGCTTATTTTATTATTTTGTATGTGTTTGTTCTGTTACTTACTCGATTTATGTTTCTCCAGTTTTCAAGAGCACTACACAAAGGTGATTAAGGGACTAGAATGTTTCTCTTATAAGGAAAGACTGAGAGAATTGGACCTTTATTAATCTGGGAAAGGGAAGACTGAGTGAGGATCTCATAAATGCTTATATATACTATAGAATCATAGAATGGTAAGGTTGGAAGGGACCTCAAGGATCATCTAGTTCCAACCCCCTGCCATAGGCAGGGACACCTCCCACTAGTACAGGTTACTCAAGGCCTCATCCAATCTGGCCTTGAACACCTCCAGGGAGGGAGCAGCCACAACCTCCCTGGGCAACCTGTTCCAGTGCCTCCTCGCTGTAAAGAACTTCTTCCTAACATCCAGTTTCAATCTCCCCTCTGCCAGTTTAAACCCATTGCCCCTTGTCCTGTCATTGCAAGACCTTGTAAATAGTCCCTCCCCAAAAAATGCTTATATATACTTAATGGGTGGGTGTCAGTAAGATGGGAGCAGTCTTTGTTTAGTGGTCCCCAGTGACTAGGAGTAATGTGCACAAGACACAAGGGGTAATGTCCCCAGGGCAAGGGGTAACGTGAACAAGACCGAACATAAGATGTTCCATCTAAACATGAGGAGGAACTTCTTCTAATTTAAGGGTGATGGAGCACTGGGACAGGCTGCCCAGAGAGGTAGTGGAGTCTCTATATCTGGAGACATTAAAAACCACTGTGCATGTTCCAATGTGACCTGCTCTTAGGTGAACCTACCTTGGCAAGGGGTTTGGAATTTGATGATCTCCAGAGGTCCTTTCCAATCCTTACCATTCTGTGATTCCGTCTCTTTGTGATAATATTAAGATCCTGCTCCCCATTAGTAGTGATCCCTCTGGTTTGCTTGCTGTGCCTCTGAATTGTGTCAGCTGTGAATTTTGTTATGCTGTTCTTATTTGTTGATATCAAGCAAGGGAAGATGTGTTCATAGACCGTGGACTGAATTAGTAGCTTTCCCTGACTTACTACGTCTCTTGTGTGCTGGCTATTGGCACATGCAGGCTTCTAATCACTGCAGTAATTCTAGTCCTCAACTGAACCTCTAGCTTCTTGTTTAGTGCTGTATCAAATGCCTTGCTAAAATAGGCCCAGTGCAATTTCCCAGAATCACAGAGTTTCTGAGGTGGGAAGGCACCTCTGAATATCTAGGGCAACCTTCTGCTCAGAACAGGATCCTCAGGAACATGTTCTTTTGGGAAAGGAGACTTTGTAGCATCTCTGGGAAAAAAAAATCTCCTAGTGTTCAAACACCCCTATGAAAAGCAAACAAATTTCTTATGTTTAATTGGATTTTCCTGTGTTTGCATCCTTTGCCTCTTCTCTTGTCACTGACCGGCACCAAAAGGAGCTTGGGTCCTTCTTTACTTTCCCCATCAAGTATGCATCCACACTGATATCTTCCTGAGCCTCCTCTTCTCAAGGCTGAACAGTCCCAAGGTCTCCCATCCTCTCCTCATATGAAGAATGCTTCAGTCCCTTAATTGTCATTGTAGTCCTCCACTGGACTTGTTCTGATACACTCATGTCTCTCTTGTACTAGGGAGTCCAGAGCTGCACCCAGAACTTGGCAGAGCAGTAGGGTTGGATCACCTCCCTGCACCTGCTGGCAACACTTCCTAAGGCATGCTTGCTGCAAGGGCATATTGCCTCTTCATGATCAGTATACCATCACCCTTGGGGGTGCCTTCTCACCCTTTTTTCTTTACTGCTGAGTTGCTCTCCAGTCAACCAGTTCCCAGTCTGTGCTGTTGCCTGAAGTTCCTCTCCTGATGCAGGGCGTTTCTCTTCTTTGTTGGCCCATTTCTTCAGCCTGTTGAGGTCCCTCTGAATGACAGCACAACCCTTTGGCCTCTCAGCCACTCTTCCTAGTTTGGTGTCTAGCAAAGTATCTAGGAGTGCGTTCAGTTCCATCACCCAGGCTATTACTGTGCCCAGTTCTGGGCCACTCAGTTCAAGAAGGACATCAGAGAACTGCTTAAAAGTGACCAGTGCAAAGCCACAAAAATGATGAAGGGAATGGAACATCTCCCTTATGAGGAGAGACTGAGGGAGCTGGGACTCTGCTGCTTGCAGAAGAGCAGACTGAGAGGTGACCTCATCAATGTTTATAAATATGTAAAGGGTGACTGCCAGAAGGATGGAGCCAGGCTCTGCTCGGTGGCACTCAATGACAGGACAAGGGACAATGGGTGAAGTTGAGGCATAGGAAGTTCTGTGGAAACATGAGGAGGAATTCTTTACCTGTGAGGGTGACAGAACACTGGAACAGGCTGCCCAGGAGGGTTATGGATTCTCCCTGTCTGGAGATATTCAAAACCCCCTGGATGCGTTCCTGTGTGATCTGGTGATCCTGCTCTGGCAGGGGGGTTGGATTGGATGATCTTTCAAGATCACTTCCAGCCCCTGACATTCTGTGATTCTGTGTGATTCTGTGATTAATGATGATGTTAAACAGTACCGGCCCCAGCTTCAAACCCTGGGGTGCACCCGTAGTGAATGGTCTCTGTGATGGTTTGGGAGTTCCCCTCTCTCTCACACTGTGAAAATCACCCAGACTAGACTAAGGCATCTGGAAGTTAAGGAGTGAAGCTCTATTTACAGCTTAGCACAACATACAAGCAGATATTTACAATCTATTACAATATTTACAGCTATATATGGAAACATGCAAGTTAAAGGTAATACAGAAACACAATTCCCCTCCCAGAAAATGAGAGTCCCCAAGAGGGGCCCCCAGCCACCCTTCCACCTTCTTCCCACCCCTCTGCCTTATCCCGTAGTCTGCCTTACGTGCACGGTGAGTTTGGAGGATCAGCAAGGGGGGTTAGAAGCAGAATGATTAGTTGGGTTGCACAACCACAAAAGCCCAGGGAGAAAAACACACCAACTCTGACAGAGAGAGAGACTGTGTCTTATCTTTGTGTCCTTGTTTTTATCCACCTCAGCAAGCCTATGAGTGAAGTAGACATCACCATTGTTTGCTTTTCACACCCTATAATCTATTTTTTTCATCAAAATATTCCAATTAACTTCAAACCAGCACAACCAGATTTTGTGATACTAATTTCATCCCTTAATTATCTTTTTTTTTTTTTTTTAGATGCTCAGAAAAAAACAATCAGGTTAGTCCAACTTCATGCATGCTTACCAAATGCAAGTTGCATTTCATCCAAATTTGCTTTCAGCTCTGCTTTGAGAGGCTTCTGACTGGAGGTTGATTCTGGGATCTGTACCTTGATGAGACATGTGTTGAGATTCATAGGTGTGTTAGAGGAAGAAATCTGTATCTGTGAGTATGAGAGACCTCTACTGTTGCATCAGATCTGTGGAATAATCTGTAGGGCCTTCTTGAATTTATTTATTTTTTTAACCACTATTATCAGCAATAATAACATTGCAAATAAAAGGCCCTCTCGAGCCTGCAGCTTAACTTGCTGATCCTTACCTTTGGCATTGGAATTGCTTCTGCAAAGAACAGGGCCAGTTTTCATTTAGAAAGACTCTCTAGTGTAGAATATATATAGCTGGAGTGCATGAGGCTGTAAAATCCTCTTCTAGCTTTTCTACACTTATTTTTATTCCACATAAAAAGGCTTTAAAATGGATATCAAATGAACATGATGTCTCTTCTCTGCTTGGGGAAAATTTCACATAAAAACATCTATAAGAAGGAAATAACATAAAAATGAGATGGTAGAATAATAGAGATTTAGATGAGGAGAAATCAGCTCTCATTATGTGGTGAAAAAAATTGCTTATCTGGCTGGGTATTAGAATAGAGTCCATCGATGAAATTTTTGTTGGTGAAGCCAGATAATGGAATGAACATAATTTTCTTCCCTCTGGAGCTGGTAATTTCTGTCCTTAGTGTGTGTATTTCATAGAATCATAGAATCATAGAATGGT
>VWZE01011232.1:335-11462 GCA_013396675.1 Eubucco bourcierii
TCTCCAGGCTGCAGAGCCCCAACTCTCTCAGCCTGTCCTTATAGCAGAGCTGCTGCAGCCCTCTCAGCATCTTGGTTGCCTCCTCTGGACTGGCTCCAACACTTCCATGTCCTTCCTGTGCTGAGGGCTCCAGAACTGCACACGGGACTCCAAGTGGGGTCTCAGGAGAGCAGAAGCAACTCTATGTGTACCTGAGAGACCTACACAGACCCAAAAGCATCAGCACACACCCCCATCCCTCAGCTGTGGCCAGCTCACTCAGTACTGCTGTAATCACTCTTAATCCATCCAAATCTAAACCTGAGGATGCTGCACCAAGGAAAGAGTTGACACTGACTCTAGCCTTACCCCAGCACATCACAGCCCAGCCCAGTCCTTTGCTCCCCAGCCCTGCAGGGTCCTACAGCCAGGCACACAACACACTGGGTGAGGTGTTGAAATGCTCCCATCAATCCTAGCTGTCTGAGGGGGGGGGCTGCAGTTTTAATGCTATTAATTGTTAATTAGCAGGCATCCTTGTTTTCCTGCTGATAAGTGTGAGAGCAGGAGGGCAGGGCAGGCGGCAGCTCCCCTGACGAGGATTAGCGCTGGCTTCTGCCGTGCTAATTGAATTAGTGCTGCCTCCATGCAGCCATGACTCACCTTTCTGCACTGCCCCACAGCACGGTGACCAGCCCAAAGGACAGGACTGAGGTCTCAGCTGTAGCTCAGACTGGGTACTTAGAGCCTGTCAGCAGCATCAGCCAGGGTCCAGCCACGTGCTGGTATCATATCCAGCCCAGGTGCCCACCAAGAGTGACCACTCCACTCATTTGCTGCTCTGACTGGCAGCATCCCTCTGAGCCCCAGCAGGTCTGACTGGCTGCATCCCTCTGAGCCCCAGCAGGTCTGACTGGCTGCATCCCTCTGAGCCCCAGGAGGTCTGACTGGCTGCATCCCTCTGAGCCCCAGTAGGTTTTCAGAAGCCCAAACCCATGCTTCTTCCATGAGAGCCCATAAAACCCCAAAGCCACACTGACATGTGCAAAAGGAAGATACTAGTCTGTGGTGCATACACGTAGAGAAAGTGCAGAACTCCTGAGTGTGTCCCTCAAACTCTGCATCCCCCAGAGGCAGGCATGACCTGCCAGCCACAGCAGTGCTCTGTGTGAGATGCATGAGGACAATCAGAGTGCCAGCCAGCCTGGCTGAACTACAGGGCTGTAGCACAGGAGGGCCAGGAAGGTGCCATGAGTTGGAAGATAAGCTCAGCAGCAGAGCTTATTGAGGCATCCTCCTCTTCTCCCACAGGGAAGTGATACCCAGTCCTTGCCAATCCCTCTGCAAAGCTTCCTCTGGGAAGTTTTTGGCACTGGGAATGGTTGCCAGCACAGGATTAGCAGCCTGTTGATTTAAAGGGCTTATTACAGGAGCTTAATTCTATTTTGACAGATGAAAGTAAGTCAATTACAGCTAGAAATAGCTCAGAATTTGGGTTGTCTTTTTGGTTTTCTTCCTCTTCTCCCCTTCCATGAGCTGTGGTCTAATTTCTTTTCCTTGTTTTACCTCACAGCCACTTTTCGTGAGCTCTCTGGCCCAGGGAAGCCTCAAACACAGGCACTTGGGGCAGACATGGTTCTTCTCAGCCATTAATGCTGCCATGGCACCAGAGCCTCCACTGCCCCCAGCCTGCAGCCCTCCCTGCCCACCAGTGTTTCTGCAGAACTGCCTTTCACATCCCACTCTTCAGAGCACCCGCTTAGACTCGCTCCTGTGGGACCCCAAAATGTGCTTTGTGCCCACCTTCTGCAATGACACACAGTCTGACCTGGGGAATGGACCAACTGATCAGAAGAGCTCAGGCTTTGAGGTCTGTAGGGGAAGAAGTGCTCAAAGCTATCAAGAAGCATTAATGCTGAGGCACAGAGGTGGAATCACCAGAGAATTCCCACTCTAGGAGACCAACAGGATCCACTCGGGACCAGAGAGGGTAACTACTGCTGCTAAGCCACCTCTAAAATAAGCCACTGCCTGTCTGGGCTCCCTAAATGCCTCATTAATCACATTCTCCACAGGGAAATAACAGAATAAAACAAGAGCCTCCCTCACCCTCAAGTCATTTACGTGGAGATTCTCCTTCTTTTGTAACTTGAGAACAAAAAAGATGCCTTTCTTCCCTCCTAGTAAGTCCATTTGCCACCAACTGACTCTGTCTGATGAGCAGGACCAGACCATGCCAGTCCCCTCCATGCCTTTGCTGGGCATTTAAGACCAGCAGTGCAATTAGCCCCACTACAGGACCACCCAGGCTACTCATGGGCTGCTGCTGAGCTCAGCCAGGTTGCCATGAGCTCCCTGACCCCAGAGGCTGTGTGAGATCTGCACGTGTCACTTAAGCACAAGGTGACAAACCTCTTCACTAGCTGAGCACATACAAGGAAAGCCCTCACTGGAGGTTAGGAAACGATGGTGGTGGCATTCAGAAAAGCACAGGAAGACCTAGACTTGCTATATTGCATGGCTAACAGCCCTCATGCTCAAAGAGCAGAGCAGGGAGCTCCTGCTTGCTGGGTTGGTCTTCCCTTCTCACCTAGGGGTCAGCCACCCCCCACGGAGCCCTCCTCACCATCTGCAGCAAGAAACAGCTCGCGCTGTTCGCCTCCAGCACAAACTGCTGGCATGCCCTCAGCTCAGGAAGGCCATGAAATCCTGGCTCTGAGCACACCAGGGAGGCTCTCACCCTCGGACAGCGTGCAGCAGGCGCAGTGAAGGGTAGGCAGTCCTGACGTTGATGTGGTGCTTGAGGATGAGTTCGTTCACCCACTCCACTCGCTCCTTGCCGCCCTTGGCCATGAACGCCGGGATCCAGAGGATGCTGCCGTTGAGGCTGTGGAGGCGTTGCAGCAGCTTCTCTCTCCAGGTCTCGTTTACCAGGTCCTCAAAGGCCCGTTGGATGACTGAGGGGTTCATAGTCACCAGGTCTGTCTTCATGCCCACGTCCTGTGAGTACTCCTGGACAGGGGCCAGATTGCACCTGTGAGGGGAAACACCAAACAGCCCTTTACAAAGAGTGGTGTCCAGTTCTGGGCCCCTCAATTTAAGAAAGATGTTGAGGTGCTGGGAGGTGTCCAGAGAGGGGCAGCAAGGCTGGGGAGGGGCCTGGAGCACAGCCCTGTGAGGAGAGGCTGAGGGAGCTGGGGGTGTGCAGCCTGCAGAAGAGGAGGCTCAGGGCAGACCTCATTGCTCTCTGCAGCTACCTGAAAGAAGGTTGTGGCTAGGTGGGGTTGGTCCCTTCTGCCAGGCACCCAGGGACAGAACAAGAGGACACAGCCTCAAGCTGCACCAGGGCAGGTTTAGGCTGGATGTCAGGAAGAAGTTCTTCCCAGCAAGAGTGATTGGCATTGGAATGGGCTGCCTGGGGAGGTGGTGGAGTCCCCATCCCTGGAGGTGTTTAAGAGGAGGATGGGTGAGGCACTTGGTCCCATGGTTTAGTTAATTAGAAGGTGTTAGGTGATAGGTTGGACTTGATGATCTTAGAGGTCTTTTCCAACCTGCTTAATTCTGCGATTCTGTGACAAATCCAGGGGGTGCTTGATGCCAAAAAGCTTGAGGCAGTGAGAGATGTTCCCTCATTTTTGGGGGGAGGAGGAGGAGGAGGAGGAGAGGGAGAACGAGCCTCTGCAGTAAATTAGAGAAGCTCTGATCTGGTAAGGATGAGCCATCCTAACAGCAGCACATCACTCCTCAGCATGCTGGTATGTGTGTGTGTGTGTGTGCATGTCCCTCTGGGGCAATGCTAATCACAGCCATAACTTTGGCGTCTGGTGGGTGGGTTTAGAGGGATCTGTATCTCCTCTGGTGTGGTTCAAAAATAACATGCAGCAACAAACCTCCTCATCTCTGCTGCTGCGGCAGATTTGAAATGAAGCAGCCTTTCCCACGCAAGGAAAGCCTCTTAATTCCAGCCCTGCTGGGGTAATATTATCCCAAGTCCCTCTTCCCTTCCCGACGAGTCTCTGCGAACGGCAGACCCAGTGGCACCAGCAGCGATAATGACACCAGCGGGAGGTGGATGCCAGGACATGGTCTCCGCAGGGTTTGGCTGTCTGGAGGCTGTGACCTTCAAAACTGGTCTCTTTCTCTACTATTAATTGGTGCCTTCTTGCAGGCTGGGCATGTGAACGCGGGCACAGGTGCTCCCCTGGCATCTCCCACTCTGTGACCTCCTACATCACTGCAGGGATGAGGTGGAATGAAGCGTCAGCAAATCAGCCCTGTTGGGTGGTGGTTTCCTACAGTTCCTCGAGGGCAGATCCACAGCTCTTAAGTCATGGCCTTGCTCTGCAGGTGGCACTGGGTAAACGGCACCAGTGACCAGCTGATGGGGGGGATACAGAGAGATGATCCCCCCCGTGGGATGAAACCCAGAGGGTACCCACATGTTAAAATGCTGCATACTCTCCTGCAGTGATTTACAGCCAAGTGACAGTATTTAAGGAGCAGGAATTGCATCCTAGCCATCGGCCTTGATAATCAGCCAGCACTATTCTTCTCCCTGCCTTACAACAATCATAGAATCATAGAATCAGTCGGAGCTGGAAGGGACCACAAGGAGCATCCAGTTCCAACCCCCCTGCCATGCCCAGGGACACCTCACACTACATCAGGCTGGCCACAGCCTCATCCAGCCTGGCCTTAAACACCTCCAGGGATGAGGCTTCCACCACCTCCCTGGGCAACCCCTGCCAGGCTCTCACCACCTTCATGCTGAAGAGTTTCTTCCTAACATCCAGTCTGAATCTGCCCATTTCTATCTTGGTTCCATTCCCCCCAGCCCTATCACTCCCTGACATCCTAAAAAGTCCCTCCCCAGCTTTCTTGTAGCCCCCTTCAGATACTGCAAGGCCACACTAAGGTCACCTGGGAGCCTTCTCCTCTCCAGACTGAACAGCCCCAAGTCTTTCAGTCTGTCCTCATAGGAGAGGTGCTCCAGATGGGGAAACTAGGGGAAACTAAGGGAGTGCTGTAAAGAAAATCCAGTTGCTGGCATGCAGGACCTTGCTGATCCACTCATCACAGGAGTAAAAATTGCTAAATATAAGCACTGGATCTGAAGAGTGAAGCTGTATCCTGGACACAAAGCTCACTGCTGGTCACTGCCAGCCTTGCTGAAAAGGTTGCCTGGATGGAGGTAACCTTCTTCAGCAAGATGGGGAGAAGGGGGGAGGGTTGGTCTCTTCTGCCAAGTAACAAGCCCTAAGATAAGAGGAAACAGCCTTAAGCTGCACCCGGGGAGGTTTAGATTGGACATCAGGAAAGATTTCTTCACTGAAAGCATTACGAGGCAGTGAACAGGCTGCCTAAGGAAGTTGGTGGAGTCACCATCCCTGGCAGTATTTAAAAGATGTGGTGCTGAGGGACATGGCTTAGAGGTGGACTTGGCACTGCTAGGCTTTTGGTTGGACATGGTGTTCTTAAAGGCCTCTTTCAACCAAAAAAATCTTGATGATCCTATGATTCTAAGATGCAGATTCAAGTGGTGGCTCAGATAACCAGTGGTGGGAAGAGTACATGTGCGCCAGACCTGCACTGGTATAACCCAGCTGGAGAGAAGTCACTCAGAATCCTAATCCTTGTACCCAGAAGTGCTTTCCTCCTCCAACTTTGCTGCCTGACACAAAGACCTCTCCCTAAACTTTGCCAGGACTCTGCAATAAGCAATTCTCCCCTTTGCTCGCTCTGGTTATACTTAAGGATGGGAACTATAACCCCCTGTCCCCTGTAGACAGGAGGGAGCTGCTAGTAACCAGGCAGTCTGGAGCAGCCAGGCTTGAGAGGGGGCAGAGGTGACATTATCCTTGGTCCCACGTCACACTGGGGACCGCCTCTGTGAGCTGCTGATGGATTGGACTGTCTTCATAATAGACTCACCAGAAAGCAAATGTCTGCACATACATAAATCATCAGCAGGCTCCTGCAGCCCTTCAGCTGACAGCTGTACAGAGGTGTGGGGATGGAAGGGGCAGGCCTGCTCCTCCTCTCCACTTTAAGCAACTTCTGTAATGAATCTGGTGTGCTCCTCGGTGGGGGTCAGGATCTGCTGCTGGAGCTCCATGGGGCAGTGCCACTGACATCCATGCTGGAGATGGAGCAGTCACAGGGGAGCATCAAACCTGGGCGTGCACAAGTGCAATGTCAGGGTGTCGTGTGGGGCACCTCGGGCTTCAGGGCAGAAATGACTTGGGAAAGGATTGAGTTGTGTCCATGGGAGGGTCCAGGACGGGACTTGTTTGCAAGAGGACAAGCATGTGGGAGAAGAGCAGGTAGTGAGCCGGACTGAGCGTGCTGGGAGCTAATGGTGCCCTGTGGGGTTTAACAGTGCAGGCATGGGATGCCTTTGCAAGAACACTGAAGGGAGCACCTGGTGACTGGTAGAAGAGTTTGCAGCAGGAGGCTCACATCAGGCCATGCTATGCATGCATATGTGGCTGCAAGGATCAGGACTCCAACCCCCTGCTTTCCACTGCTCCAAGCCCTCCCGCAGCCCCTCTAGCCCCTACCTTATCACGAAGCTGTGTGCGTCGATCTCGGGGCCGCAGCCGCTGCTGAGCAGCACCCCTGAGTTGCCCACAATGGCACAGGTGGGGAACTGCTTGCCCTTGAGGGGCGAGGTCCGGGGGAGCAGCTCGTACAGGTTCTGGGAGACGTTCATGGTGCTGTCCCTGTCAAAGACATAGTGGATGATGTCCCCTGGCTTCAGCGTCCCCTTCAGCACCGAAATGTCCTTCTCTGCATCCAGGAACTTCAAGATCTGTTTTCTGAGGAGAGAGAAGAAAACAGCCCCATCAGGTGAGGTACAGTGAGAACCTGGCTCGTGCACAAGGTGAATTCTTTCTTCCTGGCTGCCCTCCCTCTGTGGCAAGTCCCAGTTGACTGATGCTCTCCAGAAACGGCTTCCAAACAGTTATCTCTATCTTAACACCTGCTCCTTCTCCACCCATCGCTCCAGGGGCAGGCCAGCATGGTCAGCCCACCATTAGCGAGGTGTCCCCACGTTTACCCCAGGGAGGAGGTCTCCTTCTCTCTTCTGTGACCCACTACCAGTGCACACTAATTCCACTTGGCCTGGCAAATGGGGGCTCAAGTGCTCCTCGTTTCATCGTTGCAAGGCCAGGCGGTTCAGCTGGGAATTCATTTCCAAGCGATCGCTTACAGATATGAAGCCTAGCTCAGCAGGAGATAAGCCTTTTATTTCTTCCTCTACTTCTTTAGATGATATAGAGAGGCAATTTGCCAGCTTGCACTGGAGAGGACCAAATCTGTCTCTTGTCCTATAGGTAATTACAAGTACCTGATCTTCAAAGAGAGTGTCTGGTTGTGTCTCCATTTGGATGAGGCTGGTTTAATGTTGTGCTTAATGCTTTCATTACTTCTGTCAACAACAGCTGGAGACGAAGAGTCATTTATTATTACTTCAGCTCTGCAGAAAAGACAGGGAGAGGGAGACAGAATCTGTTAGCATCCCAATGGCATTTCTAATCACTGTCTTCAGCTCTGGCTGCTGGAATTCAAACTTCATCAGAAAAGCAAAACTGCAGTTATGAGCTTAAACAAGAACTGAAAGCCTGTTTGTATTCTGCTACACTCAAGCAGGCAGACACAAATCCTTAAATACCTGCTCACACGAGCACAGATGTACAGCCAGGCACAGCCCTACACACCCAGCATGCACACACCACCACAAGCAGGCTCTGCAAAGACAGGCTGACAGATGGACACTTGTAGATGAGACATTCCAGAGTCCTGGGGAGCCCCTAAATGCACCAAGATATTTCCTGTGTGGGCAGTTGAGGTTGCTGCCCTCTTGCCTCTTGCTCACACGTGAGCCCTCCAAAGTGGGCCAGCTCAGCTCAGCTCCTGGAGAGGGTTAAAACTGAATGACTTTGAGGTGCTGAATTGTGTCCAGAGAAGAGCAAGAAAGCTGTTGAAGGGTCTGTAGAACAGGTCTTAAGAGCAGCAGCTGAGAGAGCTGGGGTTATTTAGTGTGGAGAAGAGGAGGCTCGAGGGAGACATTATCGCTCTACAACTACCTGAAAGGAGGCTGTAGAGAGGTAAGGGTTGGTCTCTTCTCCCAAGTAACCAGCGGTAAGACAAGAGGCAATGGTTTCAAATTGCACCAAGGGAAGTTTAGACTGGATATTAGGAAGAATTTCTTCACTGAAAGGGTTCTCAAGCATAGGAATAGGCAGTCCAGGGCAGTGGTGGAGTCCCTGTCTGTGGAAGTATTTAGCAGTCTTGTGGATGTGGTGCTTAGGGATGTGGTTTAGTGGAGGACTTGTCAGTGTTAGGCTAACGATTGCACTCAATGATCTTAAAGGCTTTTTCCAATCTATTTTTTTCCCCCCAATCTACTCTTTTCCAATCTTTTCTGTGATTCTGTGAAAATCCTCATCAGAGAAACACGACCTTCACTTCACTCAGAGGAGAAATTAATTTAGCTGAGCCACTGGGTGCTGCCTGTGGGATTGGGCTGACAACATCCCATACCAAAGGGTGGAGTTGGCTCACTGGGAACTGTTCTCCCTGTGTGGAAGACAGCACAGGGCATCTTGATTACCCACTCCAGACCCAGAAATGAGCTGGGGGACAGACAAGAGCCAGATGCTGTGGTTTGGAGACGATCACTGGGAGACCTCAGCTCTTAAGACCTGCTCTAAGAAACAAATCAGCCCAAGCACTTCAGTGGCATTCACACCAAATGGCATGAATTAAGGGAGCCTCTGAATATTCGATTGCAGCCAGCCACCCTCCAAAGAGAATATCCAAGCATCTCATCAGGAAGCCGTGCGTGTTTCTGCAGCCTGGAAAAAACCTTCACACTTCAGAGTGCTCTGAAAAATACACAGCCCAAGCACTTGCAATGAGCTAAAGGGAAGCTCCCTCTCTGGTGCAAAGGGCTTTTTTTCCAGCTGGGAAAATGGTTTGTCAATAAATACATCTATAAAACCCACCTAAACCTCAAGGAGAGAAAAGAATGAGAGATGGGGCAGAGGTGGTAGCTCAGGCTCATGGGTAACATCCAGCTCCCAGGAGCACATCTTCAGGGCAGGGAAGAAAGGATCTCCTGAGGACACACTACATAACCTTTCAGAAAGAGCAGGAAGTGTTCCCAAGTGCTGCCTGCCAGTGTCTTTGTTTGTACCACGTCTCTCCAGAAGCTGCCAGTCAAGGCTGATGGATTTGTGTCCTGCATTTTGCCCTATCACCTTGTGCCTTGCAAAGCTTACTTACAAGGTGTCAAAACTCCTGGTGTGGTTGGGGATGTCTCTGCTTACTGCATGGGAGTTAGACTATATGACCTTTAAAGGTGCCTTCCAGTGTAGTACATCCTATGGTCCAGACAAGCGCCATGAGGATGCTCAGAGGGCTGGAGGTGCTCTGCTATAAGGACAGACTGAAAGAGTTGGGGGTGTTCAGTCAGGAGAAGAGGAGGCTCCCAGGTGACCTTCTTGTGGCCTTCCAGGATCTGAAGGGGGGCTACAAAAAAGCTGGGGAGGGACTTTTTAGGCTATCAGGTAGTGACAGTACTAGGGGCAATGGAGCAAAACTGGAGATGGGGAGGTTCAGACTGGACATGAGGAGGTTCTTCAACATGAGAGTGGTGAGAGCCTGGAAGGAGTTGCCCAGGGAGGTGGTTGAAGCCCCATCCCTGGGGGTGTTCAAGGCCAGGCTGGATGAGGCTCTGGCCAGCCTGATCTAGGGTAGGGTGTCCCTGCCCATGGCAGAGGGGTTGGAACTGGATGCTCCTTGTGGTCTCTTCCAACCCTGACTGATTCTATAATTCTATGATTCTGTGAAAGCTCATAAAGTCAACATGGCAAAGAAACCTTGGCAACAAGGACAATTTTTATGGATTTGTCCATTTTCTGTTTTTTCTGATCAGCACAGAATGGTATCACTCAGTCTTCCTCACGCGGTGTTGCTGAGCTTTGCAACTATGCCATGTGGTAAGGCTGGGCTGACATGAAATCCTTGTAAAAATAACAGAGAGAGAGAGACAGAGACACACACACAGAGAGAGAGAGAGACTGAATGAAGCTGCCATGCCATGAAATGACTCTGCTCCTGAAGTGGTGAAACCCAGTGAAGTTCTGCTGCTGCAGCTGGTGGTCGCATGCAGGAAAGCTATGAAAATGGCAACTCCATCACTGACTTATTTTCACAATAAGTAACTCTCTCTTTCTCATTCCCTCAATCACTGCAACTTGCAGGTCCTTGGTTATTTGCAAATGATTATTGCACTGAGCTGGGGGAAGGAAGTGGTGGCAGTGGGGAAACGATTAAGGAAATGCAAAGCAGAAGTGCAAAGCAGTGGATACGTTTGCTAAATAAGAACAGCACCACCCAGCCAAGAGGAGAAGCAGATTAATAGCTGCCTCACAGCAAAAACAAATGAACACAAAATCTAATTTACAAACCTATTAGATTTGCTATGTAAGCTGTTCACAGCTGATCTGATTGTACCTCTGCCTCCAGAACTCCTGCAAGACAAAGGAAATGCATTATTTATAAAGCCAGCTCCTCTTTGCCAAGCATTGTTCAACAGTCAAGAGATCCTGCACTGAAGGGCTCTGAGCGGAGATGCTGCTGCGTCGCTCGCATCCTGCCCCATCCAGAAGGGAGATGTCCTGATGCCTCTGAAGGGCTTTTCACATCCCTCCTCTGCCGCTGCCCTACTGTGTGACTTGAAGAGCATCCTGGCAAAAAAAAAAAAAAGCTCCTAACCCTCCCAATGAATAATACCTGTGCAACCTAAGCAGGCATCACAGACATCTGCTCTCTGTCATCACAGCAGCATGCAGCCTACCGGTTGCGTTAAACACAGCTCTCCTTCTTTTAACAAGTCAGGTGTTAGTAGTGCCTAGAGAAGGTTTCCTGCAACTCCGTGTGCTGGGCTGCAGCAAGAGCAGGAAAAGGCAGGGGATTCTGTCCCTTTGCTCTGCTCTCCTGAGACCCCATCTGGAGGCCTGTGTGCAGTTCTGGAGCCCCCAGCATAGGAAGGACATGGAAGTATTGGGGCCAGGCCAGGAGGCCACTAAGATGCTCAGAGGGCTGCAGCAGCTCTGCTGTGAGGACAGGCTGAGAGAG
>VWZE01011232.1:16954-30534 GCA_013396675.1 Eubucco bourcierii
AGTCATAGAATCCTAGAGTCATAGAATCACAATCCTAGAGTCATAGGATCCTAGAGTCATAGGATCCTAGAGTCATAGAATCCTAGAGTCATAGAATCAGTCAGGGTTGGAAGAGACCACAAGGAGCATCCAGTTCCAACCCCCTCTGCCAGGGGCAGGGACACCCTACCCTAGATCAGGCTGGCCAGAGCCTCATCCAGCCTGGTCTTAAACACCCCCAGGGATGGGGCCTCAAGCACCTCCCTGAGCAACCCATTCAAGGCTCTCACCACTAAAACACATGGGATGCAGGCATGAGAAGCATGAACTAGCTGGAGAACTTCCCTTATGGGGACAGGCTGAAAACATTGGGACTGTTCAGCCTGGAGAAGAGAAAGCTCCAGGGAGACCTTATAACAGCCTTCCAGTATCTGAAGTGGGCTACAAGAAAGCTGGGAAGGGACTTTTTGGAAGGGCTTGTAGTGATAGGATAAGAGGCAATGGACTGAATCTTGAGAAGGGAAGACTTAGAATAAGTATTAGGAAGAAATTCTTTACAGTGAGGATGGTGAGACACTGGAACAGGTCGCCCAAAAAGGCTGGGAATGCTTCCTGGAGGTGTTCAAGGCCAGGTTGAATGAAGCATTGAGCAACCTGGAGTAGTGGAAGGTGCCCCTGCCCATAGTCGGGAGATTGGAACTAGATGATCTTTGAGGTCCCTTCCAACCTAAACCATTCTATGAATCTGTGTCACTCAGAGGACCAAGGGAATAATCTGACACAATCTCACTGGCCTGAGAACCACATGCAGGTATTGGTTCTCTGAAAATGATGGAGGTTGCAGCCACAAGGCAGAGGAAAAAAATCGCCATCTATATTTACTTTGCTTTTCTGTGGGGCTTAGGTCAGAGCCCACCCACACCCATAAAATGGTCTATCATGGGACAGACAAACAAGGAGAGGAAAGGCTTCACTCACTGCTGGTCAGCCCTGTATATAAACCAACTTGCAAATTGGAAGCCAGGTGAGAAGTGATGGGATCAGAGATACATTTCTGACCCTCGAGGTCGTATTCCTGCATCCTAGATCATGAACTCTCCCTAACACTCATCTTCCCCCAATGCATTCAGAAATGCTGCTCTTGCAGGCCAATTTCTCATCTCACATAGAATCACAGAATCATAGTATAGTAAGGTTGGAAGGGACCTCAAGGATCATCTAGTTCCAACCCCCTGCCATAGGCAGGGACACCTCCCACTAGTACAGCTCACTCAAGGCCTCCTCCAACCTGGCCTTGAACACAGCCACAACCTCCCTGGGCAACCTGTGCCAGTGTCTCACCACCCTCACTGCAAACAACTTCCTCCTAACATCCAGTCTAAATCTCCCCTCTGCCAGTTCAAACCCATTGCCCCTTGTCCTGGCATTGCAAGACCTTTTCAATAGTCCCTCCCCAGCCTTCCTGTAGCCCCCTTCAGATCCTGGAAGGCTACTCTAAGGTCTTCTGGAAGCCTTCTCTTCTCCAGGCTGCAGAGCCCCAACTCTCTCAGTCTCTCCTCACAGGAGAGCTGCTCCACATCACGTTTCATAACACACCAGGAGAAAAGAGGACATCTGACACTTCCAGATCATTCCCTCTGACAATTTATCAGTTGCATATGAGTCTTTCATCCCAAGTAACTAGTGATAAAACGAGATTACATGGCCTTAGGTTGTGCCAGGTCAGGTTTAGATTTGATTTAGGAACAATTTCCTTCCTGCAAGACTGGTCAAGCATTGGAACAGGTTGCCCAGGGATGTGGTGGAGTCATCATCCCTGGAGGTGTACAAAAAATATACAGACATTGCACTCTGTGACATAGTTTAGTGGAGATGATGGTGTTGGGTTGACAGTTGGACTTGCTGATCTTTTGCAACCTTAATGATTCTATGCTTGAGATCAAGAGGAGTGGTGGCCATTGGGCAGCTCTGTGTACTCACACTCTCCTGGCCAGCCAAGTTCCTTCTTGATGGGATTAATTTGTCAAGCATTTCTAAAGTGTTTGTCTGCTAGGACAAAAGATCCTGCAATCCATCTTGATGAGATGTTTGAAATTGCACTTCAATGTGTTTAAAATCTCACTTGTTCATATTGTCACAGCTTGGCAGCCTGAGTGTCAAAAAACTTCCTCAATATCAGGTTCTATTTTTACTGCTCTAAGTTGCTTTCTTTCTATCAAGTCATACAACCACATTTGGGAGAGTGTGTCCATATGATGGCTTGCAGGAAAATCACTTTGCTCTGCTGGGGTCCTGACGCAGCTCCAGACACAAGCTGCAGGGGCAGTGCTTGTGCAGCCAGGCTGGCAGAGCAGCATCCTCCGGCAAGCCAAGGAGACTTGGTGTGCCAGCACCAGCCAACAGGCTTGCTGTTGCTCACAGCACTTGCTATTGCTCTCCATGGGACACCAGACCTGTCAGTCTCATCCAAATCAGACTTGCTAAACTGCTCACCTCCTTCCACGCCCAAATCCCACCTCCATCACATCACACATCCTGCAGGCTCCTTCCTGGGGACCACAGGGAGATGCAAAGGTCAGAGGTGCTCTGCATCCCTACTTGTCAGGTGGAAACCAGAACTCCACATCAGCTCCTGCATAAACAAGAGCAGGTTTGGCCCTGGGAATTCTGCCTGGCTGCAAAGCACTCTGTGTAGTCTCTGCAAGCACTGAGGATGCAGGAATTGAGGCACAAGAGTTTGCAAAGCAGAGACCCCTATTGCCTACTAGGAATAAGTAAATCAGGCTGAAATGTTTAGGTCTCTGCATGCCTGCTTGTCAGGTGGTAACCACACCTCCACATCAGCTCCTGCATAAACGAGAGCAGGTTTGGTCCTGGGAATTCTGCCTGGCTGCAAAGCACTTGCTGTAGTCCCTGCAAGCACTGAGGATGCAGGAATTGAGGCACAAGAGTTTGCAAAGCAGAGACCCCTATTGCCTACTAGGAATAAGTAAATCAGGCTGAAATGCTTAAGTGACAGAAGCAGCGAAGAACCAGCGGAAGCGGCACAGCTCTGATGACTGAAGGACGTGAGGGAACAGGAGGGATACCCATGGCAGCCTGCCAGCAGGATGCTGCTTGGGGTTCACTCTGCACTCGGGTCATCAGAGCACCACAAACAAAGCTACCTGCCCTGAAGGACCCATGAGAAGCAAGAGGATGCTCAGAGCAGCCTGAGAGTGACTGCTGCCTGCAAAAGAACCACAACCCAGGGTTTTCAGGCTCTGTCCTCAAGCCAGAATACATTTCCTCTGTGCCAGAAAAGTCTTTCTCACACCTGTAGAGTGTCAGGTTTCACATCCAGCTGTATCCACCACAAGTCAGCACAGCCTGACTCCATCACCCTGTGATTGTCTTGTTTTATCACTGCTCTAATGACAAGATACTCAAGAGCTTGCAGGGCTCAATTGTCACACACTTCACCTCTAGTCATCTCACATACTGGCAGGACCTTATTCCTTCCTTCACCTCAGGCCTTCCATTAGAAGTTTATTCAGTTAAGTTTCTTTGGCTTGTTAATGAAACAGCCAGCAAAAGGAAAAAAAAAAATAGGCAAGATATCCAGTGAGGGCCTTGGGACTGGGGTGTGTGTGTCTGTAGCTTTCCTCTCCTGGAAGGGAGAAGGAAGAAATCCCCAAAGCCCAGCAAAGATCTAGAAAGGAGCAGAGACAAAAGCCTGACTGCTTAAAAAACATCTCTACACTACACATTTTCCCTGAGATAATTTTTTCAGCCAACAGAGCAGAGTGCTCTGGGAGCACAAAGAGCAGAGCATCAGTCTTGCAACAGATCCTGTCACCCTGAGCATTTGTGGCCCCAAAGACAGAAATTCCAGTGGCTCCTGCACCATCTTGAATGCTTGGGAAATGGGAATGGTGCAGTATGAAAAGATAGCATGTCTGAGGGGCTGTGGGTCCTCAGGTTCATCCTCCCACATCCATCTGTTGCCACTGCTATGTGAAACCCCTTGGAACAGTCAAGGTCTCCTGTGGTTTCTCCTTTCACTGATGAAGTGGATGCTGAGGACCTCTCCTGGGCAGTAGCATCCTCTTGGGGTGGTTCTTCTGTATGAGCATCCTCAAAATAACATCTGGTCCCTACACAGAGGGCTGGGAAAGCCTGGCTCAGAGCTATGCCCTGCAACCAGCCTGAGCTGTTTGCCCAGGGTTACAGGCACTCACCAGTGATGTAATGACAGGACAAGGGGCAATGGGTTTAAGCTGGCAGAGGGGAGATTTAGACTGGATGTTAGGAGGAAGTTCTTTACAGTGAGGGTGGTGAGACACTGGCACAGGTTGCCCAGGGAGGTTGTGGCTGCTCCCTCCGTGGAGGTGTTCAAGGCCAGGTTGGAGGAGGCCTTGAGTGAGCTGTGCTAGTGGGAGGTGTCCCTGTCTATGGCAGGGGGTTGGAACTGGATGATCCTTGAGGTCCCTTCCAACCTTACCATTCTATGATTCTATGTAGCCTAGGACCTTCAGAGGGACTTAACTGCCAGATGATAATGTCCAGTTGCCAATATTGAAAAGCCAATAGTGGTTTCAGAGCTCAGCCTTGGCTCACAAAGTTACACCACAGAAGTCAGGCAGCAGTAAGAAGGAGAAGTTCAATTACCTACTGAGCAGCTGCTGGCGGACTGTTGAGTGTGCTTCTGGATATCTGAAAAGGCACTGGAGACGCCTTACGTTGATGCTCAACCTTCACAGGGGAAGCATGTCCCCTGTTTGAGCCACTGCCTGAGAGCTGAACTGTATTCCTGAGGATGCTGGTGAAGCTCAGGCTGGACACCATGGTGGAAGAACTGTCCTTCGGTTTGGAGCTGCCAAGCACATGGGTGGTACCGGGAGCCNTTAGCAGGACTTTCAGCAGGATCTGCTCCATGATCTTGCCAGGCACAGAGGTGAGGCTGACTGGTCTGTAGTTTCCAGGGTCATTCTTTTTACCCTTCCTTCACCTCAGGCCTTCTTTTTATTCCTTCCTTCACCTCAGGCCTTCCATTAGAAGTTTATTCAGTTAAGTTTCTTTGGCTTGTTAATGAAACAGCCAGCAAAAGGAAAAAAAAAAATAGGCAAGATATCCAGTGAGGGCCTTGGGACTGGGGTGTGTGTGTCTGTAGCTTTCCTCTCCTGGAAGGGAGAAGGAAGAAATCCCCAAAGCCCAGCAAAGATCTAGAAAGGAGCAGAGACAAAAGCCTGACTGCTTAAAAAACATCTCTACACTACACATTTTCCCTGAGATAATTTTTTCAGCCAACAGAGCAGAGTGCTCAGGGAGCACAAAGAGCAGAGCATCAGTCTTGCAACAGATCCTGTCACCCTGAGCATTTGTGGCCCCAAAGACAGAAATTCCAGTGGCTCCTGCACCATCTTGAATGCTTGGGAAATGGGAATGGTGCAGTATGAAAAGATAGCATGTCTGAGGGGCTGTGGGTCCTCAGGTTCATCCTCCCACATCCATCTGTTGCCACTGCTATGTGAAACCCCTTGGAACAGTCAAGGTCTCCTGTGGTTTCTCCTTTCACTGATGAAGTGGATGCTGAGGACCTCTCCTGGGCAGTAGCATCCTCTTGGGGTGGTTCTTCTGTATGAGCATCCTCAAAATAACATCTGGTCCCTACACAGAGGGCTGGGAAAGCCTGGCTCAGAGCTATGCCCTGCAACCAGCCTGAGCTGTTTGCCCAGGGTTACAGGCACTCACCAGTGATGTAATGACAGGACAAGGGGCAATGGGTTTAAGCTGGCAGAGGGGAGATTTAGACTGGATGTTAGGAGGAAGTTCTTTACAGTGAGGGTGGTGAGACACTGGCACAGGTTGCCCAGGGAGGTTGTGGCTGCTCCCTCCGTGGAGGTGTTCAAGGCCAGGTTGGAGGAGGCCTTGAGTGAGCTGTGCTAGTGGGAGGTGTCCCTGTCTATGGCAGGGGGTTGGAACTGGATGATCCTTGAGGTCCCTTCCAACCTTACCATTCTATGATTCTATGTAGCCTAGGACCTTCAGAGGGACTTAACTGCCAGATGATAATGTCCAGTTGCCAATATTGAAAAGCCAATAGTGGTTTCAGAGCTCAGCCTTGGCTCACAAAGTTACACCACAGAAGTCAGGCAGCAGTAAGAAGGAGAAGTTCAATTACCTACTGAGCAGCTGCTGGCGGACTGTTGAGTGTGCTTCTGGATATCTGAAAAGGCACTGGAGACGCCTTACGTTGATGCTCAACCTTCACAGGGGAAGCATGTCCCCTGTTTGAGCCACTGCCTGAGAGCTGAACTGTATTCCTGAGGATGCTGGTGAAGCTCAGGCTGGACACCATGGTGGAAGAACTGTCCTTCGGTTTGGAGCTGCCAAGCACATGGGTGGTACCGGGAGCCCACTGCAGTGCTGAGGGAGGCCTTGAGAGAGCCTGTGTCATGATGTGACAAGATGTGCTTTTAAAAGCAGCCCTGCTCCTGGAGAGCACTGGCCAGGGAGGGATGGCATGCTCAGCAAGCAGATGACCAGCCTGGGGTGGGGGCCTCTGTCTCTGATATTCCCAGGGGATTTTTGTATGCATTAACAAGGACTTTATTTGCTGTAGCAATGAGAAAGAGTCCAGCACTTAAATCTGGAAAGAGCTGACCTGGTGCACAAGCAACCAGCTCAATGAATCAAAGGCTGTGCAAACAAGGAACCTCTGAAAGGTGAATAATGAGGCCAGCAGAGTTAGTGGTGTCAGGGCAATGAAGCTGCTGACTGCCTAACAAAGGGGAGAATCATAGAATCATAGAATCATAGAATCATAGAATGGTAAGGTTGGAAAGGACCTCAAGGATCATCTAGTTCCAACCCCCTGCCATAGGCAGGGACACCTCCCACTAGTACAGGTTACTCAAGGCCTCATCCAATCTGGCCTTGANCCACCTCCCTCAGCCTGTCTTCATAGGAGAGCTGCTCCAGCCCTCTGATCATCTTTGTGGCCCTCCTCTGGACCCGCTCCAACACTTCCATGTCCTTCCCTAAAGCCGATGGCATTTCTGTCTTGTAGTGTCACACCCAGGAGTGACAATCACCTCTGGGCTGGTGCAAGGACTTCTAACAAGGTTCTCTGACTGCAGGTACCTGTCAGGACCCAACACTTGGGCTGTAGCATCACTTGCTGCTTCAAGAAGACCATTTAGATCCCATCACCCACATCCTAAGCATCTTGACTACATGCTACTCTCCTGGCTCATCCTCCTTCTTCATCTCACACCACTGCCACTATCCTGGCAGGTTTTGGCAGTACTCTGCCCATCTCATTGGATCAGCTCTTTAGCTTCCCCACTGCAGCCAGCACTGCTGCTGTTGATAAGGATTCATCTCACAAGGCCACCACTACCACTAGCAAGGCTGCTACTCAGCCAGGACAAGGAGTTGCTTAGATTTACAGTGAGAAATCAAAGAAAAGGGAGCTGTGAAGATGCCTGTTATTTTTTTTTTCCCTTCCTTTTCATTTCTTTTTTCTGTTGCAAGGGGCAGAGCTGCTGACACCAGCCTGCTCTGCCACGGTGCTTGCTGAAGGACACCTAAAACTCTGCTCCTAAGGTGAATTTACTGTGCCGGGGAACTCCCTTGTTGCCAGAAGCCACTGAGGACAGAAACCAGAGAAAGTGCAAAATAATTGTTTTCTGAGGTAGTTTGGGTCTATTTCTTGCAGCTGAGGATGACTTAGGCCTAGAGATAACAACTGACAGAGGCAATTAGAAGCCTGTCTTTGGAACAACTGTTTTTTATAGCAACTGTGCCTATAGCTGTATTTAAGTAGTGCTGGTCTCAGCAATGAAAGCCTAAAATACCTGTAGCCTGAAAGCCCAAGTAAAGGTAAGGGAGCCTCTGTTAAAGGCTTTCCTGGAAGATCAAAAGCACATCTAGGCTTGCAAAAAGGCACCAATCAGCTGATGTCCAAGCAGAACCACCACAGCTGCTGCAAAGAATACAAGGGAAGACTGACCCCTCCATCCATGGAGGCCAGGAAGGCTGATGGTGGCAGTGGGATCTGCTGTGTCACTGCTGGCCATGGTCCCAGGGCTCTGCTCTCTGCCCACAAGCAGGTCTGTAGCAGGGAGGAGCAGGCACCGCACCGCTGACAGCTGATCACTTAACCTCACTCTGAGCTGCTCAACAGGCCTTTGCTAAATGACCCAACATCTGCAACTGCTCATTCTCTGCAGGGAGAAAAAGGCTTCCTTTCCTTTCCAGACTGGAACTGTGCATCTGCAGGGTTAGAGATGGGGGAAAAAACAAACAAACAAAAAAACCCACCTGGGCAAAAGGGAAACTTGAAATCTTTGTGGAAACTGCTTTGCTCTCCTCACTGCTCTGATCACCGGGTGTGGGACTGCCCATGGCTTCAGAACCTTGGCCACCAAGAAGTAGTGGCAGGGGATATGCATGCTCCTAACACAGCTACTGCCCTCCTCACTGGCAAGCTCAGAAATCCTCTCCTCAGGGGCCTTACAAGCTGCTGACAGTCAGGGCTGGACCACAGAGTAACTTCTCACCAACTGTACTGGAAAGCCCTTAGAGGGACTGGTTACAGTCTCGGTACTGGGTTTTCTTTTTGTTCCACTGAATTGCTCAGAGGTCTGCTAGTACTTCCCATCTGCTGCTCCCAGCACTCCTGCCAGACACCAATAGGCTGCAGGTACCACAGCTCCTGCCATTCCCTTGCAGCTTCAGGGAAACAAGCTGTGAAGACTCCTCTCCTTCAACCTGCTCTAGGTAGGAGCAGAGGTTTCAGACAGGTCTTTGTGGCAGCCACCTCTGCCCCTGCAGAGTAGCAGGAGACGAAGGGGAGCACTGAAGCCAACCTGAAATTGGCTGCTCAAGTTAGGATCAGAAGGGTTGCAACCACAGCCTACACCAAATATTTTCTTGCTGGAATCAGTGCTGCAGCATTGTTTTTGTTTTCCAGTCAGATGCATCGTGGGGCTTTTGTTAGAGCCCTGACTTACCAAGGTCCCTCCAGTGGCTCCATTTACATGAATGGTTAGAGAATGCCTGGGAGCTTCTGTCCTGCAGAGAGGTATTATTCCTGCAGACCAGCCTGGGTAATCGTTGGCTCCTGTGCACCCGCTGTGTGAACGCACTGTGAGTGCTGGTAGAAGACAGCACTTTATCAACAGGACTTGCTGGTGGAGATCAAGTCTTAGACTAACTCTGGGTCAGACACAGTAAATCACAGCCTGAAAGACCTAAGGTCACAGCCTGAACAACCCAAGCCGGACATTTATACTCCACAGACCAACCTTGACAAGCAGCATTATTGCCACAGCACACTACACAGTGCTCAGAGCACGCACATCAGCCACCACTAAGGGCACAAAATCTCCTTGTGGCATTGCTGAACCTTTGAAAGGCAGGCGTTAGGAAAGGAAAACGTGGCAGTTTCCCGATCAGCTTCCAGGCAGGACAGCAATAGAAGACACCCAGCAGAACAGAATTCCTCTCGCAACCAGAACGGAGAGGCATGCGGTCCGAGCTAGCAGAGAAAAGGTTGACTCACAGGAAGACCAGCCCATCACCAACTGTCAAGTGCTCCCTAAGATGGCTCATACGCTAATTTGAGAAGTCACCTGGTGGCAGCGGGTCACCAGCTCCCTCTACAGACAACCGGGACACGGCTGGACCCCTGCCGAACCGCTACAGCAGACACGTAGTAACAAAGAGCCCCTTTAAACTGCCACCGCCAAGGAGCAGAATTTTCCACCTTGTCACCGGCAATAATTATTCCATGCAAAGGCAAGTCCTTTGTCTTCCTCTGTGGCAAGAGGTCCGGCCAGCTCCCCTGTCCCGGGGTGGATGAAGAGATAGATAGATGGATGGCTGTGATCGCATTAGTGTTCCCCAAGACAGACGCGAACGTCTCTTTTGTTTCCTTCCAGGGAAACAAAGAGCCGGAACCGGAGCGACAGAGGGAAACGTAGCTGCCACCAGGCTGCAGGAAAAGTTCAGCAGCCTGGAACCAGGCGCTTGTTCGGAAACAGAGAAGTGCCAAGCCCATTCAAAGGGTAGCATTGCACGGCGGCGGCACACGCCGCTGAACACCGGCAGCGAGCCGGGACCAGCGCATCTGCCCGCCCGCAGCCCGCGGGTCAAGCCGGACTGCTATAGGTGATGCCTGTGTGTGACATCCGCGGGGATGTGAGCAGGATGAAAACCCCTGCGCAGGGGTGGCTGCAGGGTGGGAGGAACAGGCTAACGAGAGCGACACAGCGTCGGCAGCAAGGAACTGCTGAATTTTCATCCTTGCCCTGACACCTCTTTGTTTCAGTATCTCTTGGCTGCAGGAGGTGGTGTAAGAATATCCAGAGGAGCAAGATGGGACTGCTTAAGAAGCAAACATCTTTCTCAGAAGCCTCTGGCAGGCAGAGCAGCTCCAGCCACCCTTGGCTCCTGCCTTCTTCACCTGAGATGCTGGGAATTTACTGTCCAGGGAAACAGCGTGACTTTTATTGTTTTGTCCTTTTGCCAGAAAGATCACATCCTTACTTTGTGCCCAATGAACGTTTTGGTTTTCTTTCTGCAATTTCTCAGTAGTTGTAGGTGAGAGAAATATGTTCCTCCCCTGTTCCTACCCATGTGAGGCATATTCTTCAAAAACAATCCAAATCGCAGGCAGGGGGCAGGGTATGTGTAAAAGTGGGCAAGCTGTTCGCTCCTCACAGTAATTAGAGAATGTTTCCATGCCAAGGAAAAATAAGNNGGCCAGCTCTTTGCCTGCCTTATTGCTTGGGCTGTGCTGACCAAAGCCAAAGTGGTCTGCAGAGATGTGGAGGAGGAGGATGCTGAGGCACATGAGCCATCAGCCAAATATTCCTGACCTGGGGGAGAGCTGCACAAATACCCAGTACCCCCCAAACCTCTCATGGAGAGAAGCTCTTCCCACACAGAGTTCCTGGAAAACTTTGGAAGGGTCTCTTTGCCTACACTGTTGTACACTTTTACTGTCACCATCCCCTTTACTTACAGGACCTGTCTGCAAAAGATGCTGTCGGGTGGCTCTCAGAGTTGAAAACCCTTTATCATCCCCTCACCTGCTGCAGATCAGGTGCTCAGCCTTTCACATCTCCCCAGCAACATACTTCAGTTAGGTCAGAGCACTCTGCTGACCATTCCTGGTACCAAGGCTGCACAAGAGATGAAGTGCTCTTTACGTTAGGCTCCTGTGCTAAGAGCCTTCGGTGTAAGGTGAACAGTCCTTGGCTCCTTACTGCATCTGGGATGAAGGAGCTCATCCAGCCTGAATCACTTCAGAGGTGCAATGGGGAAACAAAGTGGGTGGGAGAAGGCAAAGCAAGAGAAAGGGTCGTGATTATCTCCTAATATAGCAGGGTCACACCTTCACTCTCAGCACCACAGAGCAGCACAGCTGATGCAGGAACTTATCTACAAATGGTCTGGGACTAACACGTATCAGAGGGCATTAGATAACAGGACCCCTCCTTCATTCTTATCTACACACTTCCTTCACACTTATCTACAAATGGTCTGGCACTAACACGTATCAGAGGGTGCTGGATCACAGGACCCCTCCTTTACTCCCTGTGGTGCAGGGTGCTCCCCTCCTTTGCCAGTTACCTCATGCAATACAGCTTCTGAAACGCCCTATGAAACAAGCTGCTCACTGCTTCTAACAGAGCTCCTCTGACCCTGCTGCTGTCTCCACTGCTGCACTGCTTGGCAGTACTTCCTTGGTAGAACTACAGCAACAAACTCAGATGCCAGGGCTTGGAGATAAGCAGCCAGCAAACATCCAATTTCCATACAGTGTAGAGAAAAGAGAGGAGGAGGAAAAAAAAAAAAAAAGAAAGAAGAAAAAGAAAATTCACAACAATGGGAATCCCTAATGAACCAGGGTGGAAAACAGGAGAAGTAAGTAACAACAGAATAGATTTTCAATAAGGGCACAGCAAGTTCTAGGGGACAGATCTAGTAGATAGACAGGGAGAGAGAAGAAAGGAGGTAGGAAAGCAAAGGGATAAGAGCAGCCTGTATGATGGGGAGGATGCTTTAGAAGCTTTTCATTTCCTTTATTATGATGTAGATAATGCCAGCTCATTGCAGAGCAACAATTCATACAGCCTGGTAAACCCACAGTCCAGTGCTGGCTGTTTCTGAACAAGGCTGCTGACCTTTAAGCACTTCTCGCCTGTAGCACCCAATATAACATAACAATGAAACAATAACAAACATCACTGCATTTAATTTATCATTTCAGCCAGGTGTTTGTTTGGATGTAACACAATGGATAATGCCACCTGGTCCCAAACAGAAAGACCTTCTGTCATTTGGGCACCACATTACTAGACTTACTGGATTTGTTTGTCCCACACTGCTGTAATGAGTTTCTCTCATTAATGCAAACCTTCCTCTCCATGCTTGCTCCTCTCACCCCCTAAGTTTCCAGGCAGCCCTCAGAGTTGGGGTTTATGGGGTGGGTAGGGTGTCACTCGTCCCCTCAGACTTAGAGGCTGCTTTAGCTCTTGCCATACAGGGAACCTGCAGATAAGCACCCACCCTGGAAGCAATGGGGTAGGGGTGATCATGAAGCCCCTGATGCAGCCATGGGGACAGACAAGCGAGTTGAGCTGTTTCACCTTGCTCCATCACCCTCACCCAACTGGTTCCTGCTCAGTCTCTTGACTCTGCAGACCAGTTTTTGATCCAGTGCCTTGCAGACTCCCTTATTTATCACATCCTTGGGCTGACACCTTCTCTGTTACACCCATCTGGATCAGCATTGGTGCCCAAGCCCCCTGGGCATCAACTTGCCTCACCATCCCTGGCCACCAGACTGCCTGTATTCTGCTTAGGGACCGACACTATCAGCCCATCAACACCTGAGCAATGCCTGCACACAACCCCCTCTCTCCAGACCAGTATCTGGTCCAGTATCTCTAGTCATACTGGCACTCGGCTCCAGCATCCCTACCCGGACTGGTATCTCAGCATGTCTAACAGAACTGGTGCCCACTCCAGCATCCTTACCTGGAGTAGTACCTCAGCATCTCTAATGGGAATAGTGCCTGGTTCAGCATCCCTACTTGGACTGGCACCTTAATATCTCCATCAGGACTGGTACCTGCTCCAGCATTCCTACATGGACCGGTACTTCAATGTTTTTAATGGGACTGATACCCGCTCAGCCATTCCTACCCAGACTGGCACCTCGGCATTTCTAACGGGACTTGTACCTCCTCCAGCATTCCTACCCAGACTGGCACCTCAGTGTCTCTAACGGGACTGGTATCTGCTTCAGCATTCCCACCCAGACTGGTACCTCAGCATCTCTAACGGGACTGGTACCTATTCCGGCATCCCTACACGGAGCGGTGCCTCAGCGTCTCTAACGCGAGAGATACCACCTCTCCCGCATCCTTACGCGGACCGGCGCGGCTGCCCCCCGTGCCCCGGCGCACCCCACACTACCCAGCAGAGAGGCGGTCCGGCCCGGGGCTGCCGCCGGCTCCGCGGCGCTGCGCGGGAGCGGAGCGAGCTCCCTTCCCACTTCGGCACAGCAAGAAACCGGGAGAGCCGGAGACAAAGAAACTGTC
>VWZE01011232.1:42921-87230 GCA_013396675.1 Eubucco bourcierii
TGTACCCACCTCTGCAGCCTGTCCAGGTCCCTCTGGATGGCATCCCTGCCCTCCAGCCTGTCTGCTACACCACACAAATAGAATTTTATGCCTTTCAAATAGGTTTCATCTTGCTTAGTCATCATTTTCTGGGCTGCAAGTGGACACTGCTGGCTTATGTTGGAGCTTCTCGTCCACCAGTTTATTGCAAAAGGGAACTGCACAAAGATTAAATCCAAACTCACCCAAAGTCCTGATTCTGTCAGTTGCTGAGTCACTGCAGCACCTGTTGAAAAGCCTTTAGCCACCACAAAGAAAAGCTACTGAAGTGGTTCACTTTTGGGCAGGAGTGTGGAATCTGCAGCAGTGTAGCAAGAGGCTGTCCATGCTGAGGCGAGAGCAAGGGGCAAGATGGGCATTCAGCAGCACTCATCAGACCTTTCACATCACAAAACATGGAGCCCTAAATAAGGACAGAGTCTCGTTTTAGAGCTCTTGACTCTGTTGTCTGAAATGGACCTCATCACAAATAAGATCTTAAACACCAGCCTGGACCACCCCATTATGTTTCTGAATTTGGGGGTTTCAAAAGGGAGAAACCTCTGTGGCCTTCAGGTGCTTGAGATCTGTGGGGACACAGGACACTGAGTCTCCCAACTTCCTCTCCAAAGCTGCAAAGCTGATCTGGTGGAGGTTGTAGCCAGGTGGAGTTGGTCTCTTTTCCCAGGCAAGCAGCAACAGAAGGAGGGAACACAGTCTCAAGTTGTGCTAGTGGAGGTCCAGGCTGGATGTTAGGAGGAAGGTGTTGACAGAGAGAGTGATTGGCATTGGAATGGGCTGCCCAGGGAGGTGGTGGAGTCACTGTCCCTGGAAGTGTTGAAGCAAAGCCTGGCTGGGGCACTTAGTGCCATGGTCTGGTTGATTGGCTGGGGCTGGGTGCTAGGTTGGGCTGGGTGAGCTTGGAGGTCTCTTCCAGTCTGGCTGATTCTATGATTCTGTGACTTGAAGCAGGCTCAGAAGAATGGATTTGACTTAAGGAGCTGGATTTAATTACTCCAGGAGTGGGCTTAATGCTTGGACTTGCATCTCAGTCAAACTTGTCTGTCATTCATAGATCACCAGGGGAAGAAAAAAATAACCTCCACTTATACATGGGAATATAATAATCAATCAAGCTTTATCGCTCCTGTTTCCATTCTAGCAGCTTATAACCACATAATAAAAGCACATAATGAAAACATCATAAAAAACACTCACTAAAAACACATCCACCATGGAGTCCTGTGTGCAGTTCTGGAGCCCCCAGCACAGGAAGGACATGGAAGTGTTGGAGTGGGTCCAGAGGAGGCCACGAAGATGCTCAGTGCTGCAGCAGCTCTGCTGTGAGGACAGGCTGAGAGAGTTGGGGCTCTGCAGCCTGGAGAAGAAAAGGCTACCAGGAGAGCTGATAGTAGCCTTTTAGTATCTGAAGGGGGCTACAGGAAGGCTGGGGAGGGACTATTGACAAAGTTTTGCAATGAGAGGACAAGGGGCAATGGGTTTGAACTGGCAGAGAGGAGATTTAGACTGGATGTTAGGAGGAAGTTGTTTACAGTGAGGGTGGTGAGACACTGGCACAGGTTGCCCAGGGAGGTTGTGGCTGCTCCCTCCCTGGAGGTGTACAAGGCCAGATTGGAGGAGGCCTTGAGTGACCTGTGCCAGTGAGAGGTGTCCCTGCCTATGACAGGGGATTGGAACTAGCTGATCCTTGAGGTCCCTTCCAACCTTACCATTCTATGATTCTATGCAAGTATTTCCATCTTATCACATGCTGGATAGAAATGCTGAAGAGTTTTTTGAGGCCTCTGGTATGTGCTGGTAGCCTCCAGAGCACCACATCACACCTACTCTTTCCACTTCAGCAGTGTTGTGTATTTAAATGCCAACGGCCACGGAAGGCACACAGAAATGTCTGCATTCAGCAAACTCAGAACATGAAAGGTCTCAAGAAGTGTTTTGCCTTCCCTGGCAATTTCGATTAGGAAATTCTGTGAGAAAAGCCTCTTCAGCTGCTTTTGTTGTATCATTTTTGTTGCTTGTGTTGGAAAAGCCACAGGAGATGGGTGTTGCATTAACACTCTTCTTCCCTCTGGTTTAAGGCAAGGTTCATCTTCACAGGCACTTTTTGCTTTATTTTGAAGGACACAAATAGCTGCCTTTGCTTGCTTGAGCTTCATTTCTCTGACTTTTTTTTTTTTCATCTAACTATGCTCTATCATTCCATAGTCCTACTCTGGCAGGGTGGGGGGGTTGGATTCAGAGACCTCCAGAGCTCCTTTCCAATCCCTAATATCACAGAAGCATCCAGGTTGGCAAAGCCCCTCAGGATCACCAAATCCAACCTAGAACCATACTCTACAAGATTTACCTTAAACCATAGACCCAAGCACCACATCCAAACCACCCTTTAACACAACCAGGCTGGGGGACTCCACCACCTCCTTGGGCAGAGCTCATTAACAGAATCACAGATCCTGCTCTGGCAGTGGGGGTTGAACTCAGCAACCTCCAGAGCTCCCTTCCAATCCCTAATATCACAGAAACACCCAGGCTGAAAATGCCCCTCAGGATCACCAAGTCCAACCTAGAACCCTACTCTACAAGATTCACCTTAAACCATAGCTCCAAGCACCACATCCAAACCACCCTTTAACACAACCAGGCTGGGGGACTCCACCACCTCCCTGTGCAGAGCTCATTCATAGAATCACAGATCCTGCTCTGGCAGGGGAGTTGGACTCAGAGACCTCCAGACCTCCCTTCCAATCCCTAATATCACAGAAACACCCAGGCTGAAAATGCCCCTCAGGATCACCAAGTCCAACCTAGAACCCTACTCTACAAGATTCACCTTAAACCAAGCACCTCTCCAAGCACCACATCCAAACCACCCTTAAACACAGCCAGGCTGGGGCACTCCACCACCTCCTTGGGTAGAACTCATTCATATAACCACAGATCCTGCTCTGGCAGGGAGGACTGAACTGGATAAGCTTTGGAGGTCCCTTCCAGCCCCTGACATTCTGTGATTCTATGAATCCCTTCAGCAGCTTTATCCTTCACTTCAGTAGTTACCTGTCACTAATAAGAGCCTCTTGAATTCTTCTCGCTTTCAAAGATTCTGTTTTGGGATTCAAACCAACATCTCAGTGACACTGTGAACTTAATGGCTCAGCCACAGGTTGATTTTTGTGTTTATTTTTCAAGCCACAGATGTTAGCAGCAGCATCTAAGATGACTGAACCTGGTTATCTTAGAGATTAAAGGCAATATTGTACCCTGGTTTGTTTTTTTTCCCAGCTGGTTGTTTTACTTCTTTGGAAAGCACTTTGTGCTCACATGGCTTTGCTTTTTTTCCCTTCCATTACTTCTATCTCTTTTGTTTGCTTGACACTTTCCTGCAGAGAAAGGAGAGAAACATAAACTAGGCAAATGTGATTTGATCACAGAGCTGGTAGGGGGCAGGTACAGTCAATCACACTGCCTTGAACTGTCTTGTGTGTGATCAGCTGGAGTTTGTTTGGAGAGAGTCCTCTGAAATTATGTAGCACAAAGCTGCTGCCCATGGTCCAGGGATGCCTTTGCACGCACTCTGGACGGGTTGTGGTAAGCAAATATCCCACCATATAATTTGCAGATGTGGGAAAAGCTGGAGGGCAGTTTACCAAAACCTGTAGATTGATTCAGCTGCAGAGAAGAAATTCCTTGCCCTGCTCCTTCAGCTCCTCTCTTGAAACACAAACCCACCATCAGAGGCAATTCCCCACCCCGAGTTCTCAGCCTCCTCAGAGGTGCAGTAAATTAACCTGAACTCCCCTGGCTTCCTTTAATCTTCCAAAACTGCAAGATGCAAAGCAAAGCCCTCGTCAGCAAACACTGGCACAGCTGAAGGCAACAAAGCTGCCCCCCTTCCACCGGCTCTGCTCTTGATCCCTGGGATTTTAACTGTTCCTTTATCTACTGAAAAGGAATGTTAAAAAGTTTAAATTGGCATGTAATGAGATAACTATAACAAGTTAATTAGTTCTCAATTAAATTGTGTTTACCATACGTTCTGAATATGTTGCTGGCAATTAACGACACCCTAATCAACTTGCAATAGTGACTGAGTTTATAGAGATAAGGAATAATAATAATAATAGTAATAACAATAGTAATAATAATAACAAGGACATTGAAGTGTTGGAGTGGGTCCAGAGGAGGCCACCAAGATGCTGAGAGGGCTGCAGCAGCTCTGCTGTAAGGACAGGCTGAGAGAGTTGGGGCTCTGCAGCCTGGAGAAGAGAAGGCTTCCAGGAGACCTTAGAGTAGCCTTCCAGGATCTGAAGGGGGCTACAGGAAGGCTGGGGAGGGACTGTTGACAAGGTCTTGTAATGCCAGGACAAGGGGCAATGGATTTGAACTGGGAGAGGGGAGATTGAAACTGGATGTTAGGAGGAAGTTGTTTGCAGTGAGGGTGGTGAGACACTGGCACAGGTTGCCCAGGGAGGTTGTGGCTGCTCCCTCCCTGAAGGTGTTCAAGAACAAGCCCTTGAGTGACCTGTTCTAGTGGGAAGTGTCCCTACCAGGGAGTTGGAACTAGCTGATCCTTGAGGTCCCTTCCAACCTTACCATTCCATGATTAACAACAATAATAACAATAGTAATGCTGATGTGTAGTTTCATAGTGCATTAAGAACCACAAAGGATTTAATAGTTATGTGGCTCAATCATCACATCTGGCACATCTAACACGGTCTGGGAGGAAATAATTGCTTTTCAAGATGGATCATATTGGAGGAAAGGATTCCTCATGAGCTGTAGGAGAATTGTGAAGGAGAAGGGAAAGAAAAGCAGTGGGATGAGGTCAATTATTTGGTTTAGACTTGAGCCTGATGAAGAACAAACAATAGGGATAAGGTGAGAACTCCAGTGGATGAAGAGAAGGGGTTAAATTCCTTTCCAAGATCCCTTAAGCAGGTGAGTATACTGAGTGCAATTTGTCTCTGTGCTTCCAGTTAACCTCCCCTTAATGCTTTGTGCCATTAAAGTGCCACACTGAATAGGCATTAGAAGGAGAAAAAAAAACCCCACAAAACCCCTTACAAACTAATTTACATTTTAATGAATTTTTAATTGAACCAAAATCTGTTGTTTCTGTTTAAAGATGCAGTGTTGACTTTGTGGTCTGTGCTGCTGCGAGCCAAGTGGGATCTTAATGTGATAAAAACAATGATAACGCTAAGCTTAATTAGGTTTGAAAGCCTGCCTGGTAAAGTGGTGTGGAATAAACCAGTTACTGTCCTGCATGGAAGCTGAGGAGTAGGGCTGGGCAGAGCCTGGACCACTCAGCTGTCCTGAGAACCATGAAGCAAGAACCAGAGCTGCTGCTTCTTGCTCTTGCAAAACTCAACTGATGACACAAATGGGGTGGGAGGGAAAAACCTGATCCCACCTGCAACAGCATCACCCCCAGTAACTTTGGCTCCGTCCTCTCCTGCCATTAGATCCAGCTCTAATGATGGACAGGACCTACTGGGGTTTCCCTAATCACTTTTTTCTTTTTAACAGGCTGTATTGAAATGCCAAAAGCCTGGAAGTTGCACTTTCCAAGGCCAGGATTTAGAGGTGTGGGCTCTCATACCCTTCTCGGTCCTGGAGCATGCCTCCAGCAAAATAAACACATCCTCCTCCTATGCATTCAAGCTTAGCTAGAGCTAGGAGACAGGAGAAAAGCCCTTGCATAGTGATTTCTGGCTAGCTATGCTTGGATTTAATAAAACATGCTCCCTAGCATCGAGGTGGACTCACTTGTTCTCTCTCTGGGGCACCTGAAATCCCATTCCAGACATTTTAAGGCATTTTGTTGTGTTTTTAGTAGCTTGTGCTGAGTCATTTGCCAAGTTGACCGTGGCACACACACACACAAGGAGCACAATGAAATGGCAGCAAAGCAGATTATTTAACCCTAGTTTCTTGCAGCTTCTCTTTCACCCTGCTTCTGGCTGCCTCTGCTTCTTGGGAGATTTCTTTGGGGTTCACATGGCCAGCAGGGCAAGGGAGGGGATTCTGCCCCTTTACTCTGCTCACCTGGAGTCCTGTGTACACTTCTGCAGGACCCAGCACAAGGGCATGGAAATGTTTGAGCCAGTCCAGAGGAAACCACCAAGATGCTCAGAGGGCTGCAGCAGCTCTGCTATGAGGACAAGCTGAGAAAGTTGAGGCTCTGCAGCATGGAGAAGAGAAGGCTTCCAGGAGACCTTGGAGTGGCCTTCCAGGACCTGAAGGGGGCTGGGGAGGGAGTATTGACAAGGTCTTGTAATGACAGAAGGAGGAGGAATGGGTTTAAACTGGCAGAGGGGAGATTTAGACTGGATGTTAGGAAGAAGTTGTTTGCAGTGAGGGTAGTGAGACACTGGCACAGGTTGCCCAGGGAGGTTGTGGAGCACAGAAGCACAGAATGGGATCTCTGATCCCATTCTGTGCTTCTGTGCTCCACAACCTGCCTGGAGGTGTTCAGGACCTGGTTGAATGAGGCCTTGAACAACCTGTTTTAGTGGGATGTGTCCCTGCCTATGGCAGGGGCTTGGAGCTAGATGCTCTTTGAGGTCCCTTCCAACCTAAACCACTCTATGATAATTAATCCTTGGGTTTATTAGTTACTGTTTACCAGGCAGTTGTTGATTTGCTCACAGCAGAGCAGCAAGTGAGCACACCCCTCACCTCCACAGAGAGCCCAAGCACTTGACAGTCCTAAGGAGCCTCCATCAACCCACAGCAATCAAACCCAAGCTATGGCAGCAGGTTTCAGAGCCTGTTAGAATCACTGCTTGAGCTTTGTCTCCGACATCCTGCTGCTACCTACCAGGTCCTGCATTTTGCAGCAGTTTTCTCCACTACTGCTCTGTTACCACACCTGAATTTTTATTACACATGAGTCACCAACATCCCATGCTCACCTCTGACCTTTGCATTGTGTGCCACCTTGTTTCTGACTTTTCAAAAGGAAGAGGTCCCCCAAACGATGGATTTGGAGCCTCCTCCTGGTTAGCCATTTGGTCCTCTGTTAACATGGGGCTAGAAATAAATTCCTTCCTAAAGAGAGCAAGTTTGTCACTCAAAACATGCTTGCATGCATAGGTGGGCATGCAGCAAAGACAGAGACCTTCCACCTCATCACACATCTGCAGGTCCCCTTGTTTCCAGTTGGGAGCAAGCAACTTTTCAACGCTCCATCAATTTTTCAGCTGCTGGTGATTTTGCCTTCAGAAGCATTAAGCTCAAAATTCTTTTCCCCCACTTGGCTGCTCTATCTCAGCTGCTGCTCTCTAAAGCTAGAGCAGCCAAACAGAGCCAGGCACAGCTCTCCTTGCCATGGCTTGGGGAATTATTCCTGCCTGTCCTGCCTTGCTTTGCAACAGCAGGAGCTGTCAATGAAGGCTGGGTGTGATAAGCAGAGCCATCCAAGAATAGCTCCTGGTCCTGAGAGGGCATAATCCCAGAGCAGGAAGTTAATGGAGGGGAAAAGGAGTCACTGGGAATTTTGAATTTCAATCAGGAATATCAGGACCTGTAAAACCACACATACTGAGCGAGGTGACATATTGAGCACAGGACTCAGCCTGTTCTTGCCTTTGCTGAGGACATCACAGTGGGGATTCACCTACCTGGAGCAGGTTATGGAATCATAGAACAGTAAGATTGGAAGGAACCTCAAACATCATCTAGTTCCAACCCCCTGCCATAGGCAGGGACATCTCCCACTAGCACAGGACCTCTCTGAGCAGATGGGATGCTGATGAGTGCTGGCTCCCCAAGAGCAGATCTGGCAGGGGTTAGTGTGTTTCTTATCTCTCTAAACTCCTCTTTTTTTTTTGATGTAGCCATTGAGCATGAGCAGTCCCAGAGATGGAAAGGCTGGCTGCAAATCCAACCAGCAGGGCTGGGACACTCTCAGAGAACAGACAAACCAAAGAGAGAGCTTTTTGCATGTCTTTGTGCTGCACTTGGTAGGAACTTGCCACTTTGGAGGAGCAAACTCTCTCCAAATCCAGGGAACAGCTGCTAAATGGCAGAGATGTCTTTGCATTTACACAATGATCATTCTTGGAGTGTGTGAGCTCAGGCTCCTGCAGATGAACTCTAAATGTGTGTGGGTGCCACCTTGCTTTGCTTCTTCCTTCAAAAGGGGTCTCTCAACAAATTCTGCCCTTCCTCCCCTGCCTTTCTCTGCTCTCCTTTCTGCTGTGGTGGGAAGTTCAACGTCAAGTCAATCGAATAACTTTCCATTTTGTTCTGACAGTTGCAGGCGTTTGAGGCCACCTGGAGCTCCTGTGACATCAAGTGACTGAACAGACCAAGGCAGCACCATTTCCCTCTCTAATGAGCCTCAGCAGTGTGGCTGGCAGGTGCCCATGAGCACCACAGCAGAGAAATGTCTCTACCACAGAGGTCACCTCCAAGGCATCTTAGGGCGGTTTCTCAGAGGGATTTGTAGCTGAGGGCTGTGGCTCTGAATTTAGCCTGATCTGGGTGATAGAGGCTCTCAAATCCAGACAATATTCATTTTCCTGCTTTCATAGACAGACTGGTGAACAGCAATCTGAGATTTAGACTAGATGTTAGGAGGAAGTTCTTTACAGTGAGGGTGGTGAGACACTGGCACAGGTTGCCCAGGGAGGTTGTGGCTGCTCCCTCCCTGGAGGTGTTCAATGCCAGATTGGATGAGGCCTTGAGTAACCTGTACTAGTGGGAGGTGTCCCTGCCTGTGGCAGGGGGTTGGAACTAGCTGATCCTTGAGGTCCCTTCCAACCTTACCATTCTATGATTCCAGGCAAAAGAAAAGGCAAAGTAGTAAAAACCATCATTAATTGCTGTCTTTGCTGTCTGCTGGGTCCAGCTGTGCCAGCACCTTCAAGACCAGACCTCATGGCAGAGCCCAGCATTGAGGGTGCTGCCCCAGATAACTCTTCCAGAGCAGGCTCAGGGGTTAGTGCACCCCAAGACATGCCTTGGAGCTGTAGCAACTGCTGCCATCTGCCTACAAACTGCTAGGGGGTGATGTGGAGTTGGCTGTTCTTTCTGCATGGGGTGGGCACAGCTGGTTGTTCTAGCACAGTGGAAGCTGAATATCCATTCCCATGTGCTACCAGCCACCATTCACTCCCCAAATACCTATTACAAACTTGCTTTCATGGTGGGCTGAAAAGAAATCCAGCAAAGCAATAGCTGGCTAGCTGCCTTGCTGCCTATTCAGGTGCTGGTAGCCCAGTGCTATAGAAAAGACCCTTTTGAAGTGAAGGATCTCTTGGAAATGATTTCTTTCCATAGCTCCATGTAAAATCTCTTTATTTTCCTTCCCCCCACAGATGAATCAGATCCATTGATCTTACACTGCAAGCCTTGCATCTCCCTTCCCACCTGCTTCTGCCTCTGTTCCCCACGGTATGGTAATGAATTCAAAACGACAAGAGCCCAGTCTCTCCTCAGAATGATTCCACTTGTATCACAAAGCCTAATTTGGGGCACCTGGATGGAAAATATTGTCAAGGTCCCATTTATGTAAATGTCTTTACTTCTAAAAGAAGGATGATTTTGCACTTCTGTTTAGGAAAATGAGGACAAAGAAGGGAATTCAGTGCAGACAGGTCTAGAAAGCATCTGGTCCACATGCTGCAGGCCACAGGGCACTTTCCATCTCTTTACCTAACAATGCTTACAGGAAAAAATAGGCCAACAATGCACTGTGCTGTAGGAGGTTTCCCAGTGTGTTAGGTTGGTATTTTTTGGAGAATCACAGGATTAAGCAGGTTGGAAAAGACCTTCAAGATCAGCAAGTCCAACCTATCACCTAACACTTGTAATTATCTAAACCATGGCAGCCTCCTCTTAAACACCTCCAGGGATGGGAACTCCACCACCCCCACAAGGCAGCCCATTCCAACACCAATAGCTCTTGCTGTGTAGAACTTCTTCCTAACATCCAGCCTAAACCTGCCTTGGTGCAGCTTGAGGCTGTGTCCTCTTGTTCTGTCCCTTGGTTGCCTGGCAGCAGAGCCCAACCTCACCTGGCTACAACCTCCCTTCAGGTAGCTGCAGAGAGCAATGAGCTCTGCCCTGAGCCTCCTCTTCTGCAGGCTGCACATCCCCAGCTCCCTCAGCCTCTCCTCACAGGGCTGTGCTCCAGGACCCTCACCAGCCTCAGTGACCTTCTCTGGACACATTCAAGCATCTCAACATCTCTCTTCAATTGAGGGGTGCAGAACTGGACACAGTACTCAAGGTGTGGCTTAACCAGTTCTGTGTACAGGGGCAAAAGCATCACAGGCCCTCAGGATGTCAGGGATTGGAAGGGATCAAAAAAGCTCATCCAGTCCAACCCCCCTGCCAGAGCAGGACCAGACTATCTAGCTCAGGTCACTCAGGAACACATCCAGACAGGCCTTGAAAGTCTCCAAAGAAGGAGACTCCACAACCTCTCTGGGCAGCCTGTGCCAGTGCTCTGGGACCCTTCCAGTCAAGAAGTTCCCCCTTGTGTTGAGTTGGAACCTCCTGTGCTGCAGCTGCCATCCATTGCTCCTTGTCTTATCCCAGGCAGCAGTGAGCAGAGCTGGCCTGACAGAAACATACCTGAGAGCTGAGTTTATGTGGGAGTTGCTGCAGTGGTTTAAGGTGCTGCTTCCTTCTCAGAGGAGAAGATGGACCTGGACTTCAGCTGCACCCACGCTGGTTCTGGCATCCTTCTTCAAAGCCACCATCACCATGTCACGAGATGCAGACCTGCGCACAGAAGAGGCTGAGATGTTTTGCTGAAGGGAGAGAAGCTTTGGCAGGCAGGCAGCAAAACAGCTGGAGGCTGTAATTTCTGAAGCTGCTGCAGCAGGAATTCATCTGCCAGCACTCTGTAGCCAGGAGGTCCTAGCGAGCATCTTGCTGCACACCCAGTTCCAGCAAGGCAAAGGTCAATCACCATCATTTAGTTCCCCAGCTCTGTAATGGGGTTAGGCACAGAAAAGCTGTCTTTGGAAGTGATTTGATATAATTGACTCAAGCAGAGATCAAAAACTCCTAAGAGATTTTGTGCATGGTCCTTGCATGCAGATGGCTCCTAGCACAACAGTGCCCCGACTTTGGTTAGGCCTACTGCAAATTAATAAGGGTAATAAATTATATAATGGATGGAAGAACTTTAACAAAACACTTCTGCCCAGGAAGGTAGAAGTGATTTTTTTATTTTTTTTTTTTTCTAATGGCATACTTTGCAGGTTTCCACCAGGCTTCAGCTCCTTTTTGAATAATGAAATAGATGAAGGAGTGAAATACATCTGCTTAAGCCATGATCCTGATTGAAACACATTGTGGTCAAATAGGGCATGTTCTACACGAGCTCAATGGGACAAAGCAAGGAACAAGATGGTCTGGTGCTTCAGAAGTGTTTAAAAGCTTTTCCTACTCGGCAGGAGTGGCTCGCGTTTGTGAAACATTTATTCAAGCCTTAGTTGAAAAATAAATCCTTGAACGTAGCTGTGCCACTGCCAGGTTGCAAAGTGGCAGTGGCCTCTTTAATCATTGTCCCATTCAAGCCCTAATCAGGGCAGCCTATGCAGGAATGAGTGGTAGGAGCCCAGAATTCACTTCCTCAGCAGGGTGAGGTTTCTCCTGTGTCTCTTCTTTCTAATTAGAAGCTCTATTCAGATGTTAATCAGCCACACCGTGATTAAGGAGGATTAAAAGAGAGCACTTGGACATCACTGCACTGATGTGGCTAANTGGTACATCTCGTCTTTGGTGTTGAAAAAGGTTTTTTTTTTTTTTTTTTTTTTTTTTTTTTTTTTTTCCACTAAATAAAGGTTTTCTCCTGGCAGAAGTCAGTTGGTTTCCCGAGTGCTGTTTTGTCTACACCTTAGCACCACAATGCCGCAGCTGTGGAGGGCAGTTTTATGTCCAAGACCTTCTGCCTTTTATCACTCATCTGAGCCATTGGTCCTTGGAAAATGTTGTTGGTCTGCTGAAGCAGTAATGAGGGACTCAACCACCACAGCCAAGAGGAACGTGGGAAATACTGAAGACAAAGATGACCTGAGAGAAGGTCACAGGAATAAGCTCCCTGCTCCTCCAATATTAGCTTTGAGCTCTCTCCTCAGTCATTCCAGTTAGTCACACAGAATCACAGACACAGAAGCATCCAGGGTCACCAAGTCCAACCGAGAGCCCTGCTCTACCAGATTCACCTTAAACCATAGCCACAAGCACCACATCCAAACCACCCTTAAACACAGCCAGGCTGGGGGACTCCACCACCTCCCTGGGCAGCTCATTCCACTCCCTGACCACTCTCTCCATGCAAAGCTTTTTCCTAGTGTCCAATCTAAATATCCCCAGCCTCATCTTGAGGCCATTCCCCCTTGTTCTGTCTCCCAGTTACCTGTGGGAAGAGCCCAGCAGCAGCCTCTCCACAACGTCCCTTCAAAGAACTGTAGACAGCAATGAGGCCTTCCCTCAGCCTCCTCTTTTTCAAACTAAAGTTCTTTAATTTTAATGTCCTTCTTGTCCCATCCTTTCTTGCCAGTATGGGTTCTTAAACTGCCCTGCTTGGATTTTTCTTCAGAGAGAGGAAGAAAAATCACTGGTAAGGTAAGATGGATTCAAATGGACCTGAGCTGAATGGGAGAAGTTGATTCAAAAATATCACAACAGATGGAAAGGGACATAACCCTGCAACAAAAACTCTGGAGGTTTTATCAGGATGACTCCAGACCAGACAGAATAAAGATGGACAGAACCAACAGACTACTACCCAGAATTTCTCTGCTCGCCTCTGTTCAAAGGGAAAAGAACAGAGAATGATAGGATACAGATTGAGAGAACAGAGTCTCAAGCTCCTCCAGGGGAGGTTTGGGATGGATGTCAGGAAGAAGATCTTTGCAGAAAGAATGATTTGCATTGGAATGGGCTGCCCAAGGGGGTGGAGGAGTCACTATCCCTGGGAGTGTGTGCTTGCAGCCCCGACAGACAACCAAGTCCTGAGCTGCAGCAAGAGCAGTGTGGCCAGAAGGGCAAGGGAGGGGATTCTGCCCCTTTGCTCTGCTCTCTTCAGACCCCACCTGCTGCAGTCCTGTGTGCAGTTCTGGGGACCTCAACACAGGAAGGACATGGAAGTGTTGGAGTGGGTCCAGAGAGGGCCACCAAGATGCGCAGAGGGCTGCAGCAGCTCTGCTGTGAGGACAGGCTGAGAGAATTGGGGCTCTGCAGCCTGGAGAAGAGAAGGCTTCCAAAAGACCTTAGAGTAGCCTTCCAGTATCTGAAGGGGGCTACAGGAGGGCTGAGGANTTGAAGAGAGGCTGGACGAGGCGCTTGGTGCGATGGTTTTGTTGATCAGAAGGGGTTGGATGATACCTTGGTATTGATGATCTGAAAGGTCTTTTCCAACCTGTTTATTTCTGTGGTAGGGTGCTTCACAGCTAGAGCCCATGTCCTTCTCCAGTGCCCTCTCCCAAGGTGTCTGCATCACATGCCAGGCCTTGCTCAGCAATGCCATGTCACCCCCAGTGCCTTCCTGTGCCCCAGAACCAAGGGAAACAAAAAGCTTTGTGTTTCTTCTGAGGGATGAGCTCAGCTGGCATCAAATGAAACCATTTGTCTAATGGTCTGATATTTGGGAAAAAAAAAAATCCCTTCCAAAGGACTGTACTGGAACTGCCTAGTCCTCCAAACACACAAAATGATGTAATTAAGGGTGACAATTGAAACAAAGTTTAGTAGATAGTGACCTCATTGTAAGTCTGTATTTCTCCATCACAAAAATTTACCAGCAGGTGAGAGTCCTCTACTAAAACCAGGACTGTAACACAACCAAATTCCCAGCACAGGGGGCAGGGACAACTCCCTTCATCTGCATCTCTCAGGGTAAAAAAAAAAGGGGAAAAAAAAGGAAAAAATAAAGAAAACAAAAAAACCCCAAAGGAAAATCAGAGCAATCAGTTAATTTCTGGTAGAGAATTTGGCTGCTACCCCCTGCATGCATGCATAATCCTCAGCACAGTGTTCATTAAGCTGTGATGATTTCTGGCTGGCTTCTCCAGCTGAGGTACAGGATGGGTTCAGCCCTGAATTGCCCTCCCTGTCTGGAGGCATTTAACCAGGGGGGTAACAACCCAGGGAATGCTGTGAGTATTTTGAGGCTGACTGCTCTGCAAAGCTAAGTGTTGGTTTCAGCTGAGCTTCTGGCAGTACAGAAGTAGGCAAGCAAAGGATTCAGCCCAGCCCTGTGGCAAAAAAACACCCCAACAATCAGTGTCTTTAGACCTTCTTGATATTGTAGAGGAGAAAAGAAATGGTGGCAATAACAGACTGTGTGCAGGCAGAGTACTTCCAGGCTGGATTAACATTTAGAGTCAGATAAAGGTTAGCCCAGAGTTGTCAGGGATTTCTGAATATGAGGGGTTTTCAACGTGTGCAATTCATATGTTGAGATGCTCTTAGCAGTCAATATCTACTTTGAACCTCTGAATATCAGCTGGGCCTCTGGCATACTTTTGTGTCACAGTAATAGGTGTTCAGACCTCAGCCATTGCCACTAGGAGAGTGACTCTTTGAGCTGGAGGCTTGTCCTGTCTAATGGAGATAGGCTGTAATCTTTGGGGGGGGACACACATCTGTGCCAGGTTTGATGTATCCAGCACAGGCAACAATGCTAGTGGAGGTCTGATGGAAGAGCCAGTTGTCTAAGCTAAACAAACACATGCTCTGGTGACCCATGGCAGCATCTGCCACTGCTATACAAGGTGGAATAAGTGTGCCTAGATCATTCTGCCCACATGACATCACTGTGCCAGGTGAGGCACTGGCACAGGTTGCCCAGGGAGGTTGTGGCTGCTCCCTCCCTGGAGGTGTTCAAGGCCAGGTTGGATGAGGCCTTGAGTGAGCTGTACTAGTGGGAGGTGTCCCTGCCTATGGCAGGGGGTTGGAACTGGCTGATCCTTGAGGTCCCTTCCAACCTTACCATTCTATGATTCTGTAATAGCAGCCTTCCAGTATGAAGTGAGCTGCAAGAAGGGTGGAGAGAGACTGTTCACAAAGATCTACAGTGTCAGAAAAAGGAGCAAAACAGGTTGCCCAGGGAGGTTGTGGCTGCTCCCTCCCTGGAGGAGGCCTTGAGTAACCTGTGCTAATGGGAGGTGTCCCTGCCTATAGAGGGGGTTGGAACTAGCTGATCCTTGAGGTCCCTTCCAACCTTACCATTCTATGATTCTATGACAGTGCAGCTAGGCAAGAAAAAAAAAAACCCAGGGGACAACTGTAATTGCAACAGACTGTGCCATGAGGAAGGTAGGAAACAATTATTCACTCTTCTTGCAGCAGAAGAGCAAGGGATCATCAAATGAAACTCTCAAATTGCAGGCTAAGGCAAAGCCAAAGCAAGTAGTTCTGCAGCATATTTAAAGTGTGGAACATATTGCCACAGGATTATGTGGAGGCCAAAAATATTCATGGATAGAAAACACTGTCAAAAGGCATTAAAAAGAGAGGCTAAAACATTGCCCAAAGTAATGCATATTCTGCTGTTGCCCAAAGGTGAAAGGACACAGAGAAATGTTTCCTCTCTCCCTGTGCTGAAAGGTTCTGCTGACAATCACTGTTATGGAGTGATCATAGAATTGTAGAGTTGGAAGGGACCTCAAGGATTAGCTAGCTCCAACCCCCTGCCATAGGCAGGGACACCTCCCATCAGTACAGGTCACTCAAGGCCTCGTCCAACCTTCAGGGAGGGAGCAGCCACAACCTCCCTGGGCAACCTGTGCCAGTGCCTCACCACCCTCACTGTGAAGAACTGTGATAGAGACCTCTGGAGATCGTCAAGTCCATGAGAGGAGGCCAAAGGCAGAGCAAGGCAGATGTCTTGGTCCAGCTGAGTGCAACCATTCTCACATCCTTCTAAAATAAAATGTTCTGCCCATGGACTTGGGCTTTCTGGGCAAGTTCAGCATCTCCATTTTGCCAATTTTGGGAAAGTCATCAAAGAGCCCAGTATGCCTTTGACCGATGCTGGACAAGGAACATCTTGTTGGGTGAATGCAATTTATCCCAAGAGTCCCTCCCTAGCCTAATGGATTATTACCACAACTCCCAAAAGTCATCCACACACAGAGAGCACTGCCAGGACAGCTGACCCCCATGTTAGCAATGCCACCCATGTCCTTATGCAGCCAGAACGGCATGGCGTGCTTCTGCTTGCACTCAGGGTCTCAGCTCCTCTGTCCTTCAGTGCAAGCCAGCAGACTGAGAGGAGCCTGTCTCAGCTGCAGAGCTGCCCAGGTCACTAACATTTTACTGCTGTCACTATGGCTGTGCCCACACAGCATAATTCAGTGCTCTGCAAAGCTCTATCAGCCAGCCCCGAGCCAGGCGGCGTCTGCGCTACTGGCACCTGAGCTGCACACACCTGGAGCTCCCTGGGAGTCCACCTATGTTATTGCTCACCCACAGGGCTACTCAGGTGTTTTTCTCACACCTCTGCACCATGCAGACACACTGCTTCATCTGAAGGAGGTGGTGATGAAGTCTGACAACCCCTTTGCTCATCACAGAAAGAGTAAAGACAAAAGACTGCAAAGAAGAACCACGTTGAGCTGTGCCATCTCGACACAGCTCCCTGCCAGCCATGAGGGGGTGAGGAGGAAGACTGGCAGGAGTAACAATGTGCAAGAAGCACAGACTTACAGTTTCAGTTGTCAGCAGAGCTCCATCAAGTTCAGGAGTGAAGCTTCACCAGGCAAACAGCACATCCCTTACAGTTTCTGCAAGCACAGCCACCTCCTGAGCAGCCTGCAAGAGTCCTGCCAGCCTGCCTGGTGCCATGCAGGTCTCAGGTGGCCCAGCAGGCACTCTGTAGCCTCATCAGAAGCCCATCTTTGGAAACGCTTTGTCTGCAGCACAGCTGAATCATATCTTGGGGCAGCCTCAGGTCTCTCCTGATGCTCATTGTGGTGTTGCCATTTCAGGAGCTTGACGGCCTGTGGACAAGGGTGAACTACTCTTACTAACGAGCTGCTTGTTCTCAGCTAAACTCAGGTCAGCTGGGGCCATTTAGCTAGGAGCATCAAGCAGGTACCACTGCATGGACACTTTTCTTCAGAGCTAAGGAGAAAGCCTGGGAAAAGATGAATTTCCTGGCTCCATAATGTTTGCTTGAGGAGAATGTGGCTTTGCAGCAGACCCCTTCCTAGTGCTTAATTGTGGCGCATTTCTCTCTGGCAAGAAAATTTCCTTAAAGCATTTAAAATAAATACAAACAACAACAAAACCCAAAATTCCAAGAGCTACCAAATGCTGAGGGTTTGATCCAAAACCATTATGCTGCCCATGTGCTTAGCAGCATATTAATATCCTTCTTGTTTGCTTCTTTCAGCTAACAATGTCTCCAGAGCAGTTCTCCCAACCTCACCTGTTTCTCAGTTGGTGAAGAGCTAAAACTCTTGATTGGTGATGGTAGGCAGATGTGATGAATGCAACCCAGTCAGAGGCACAACACCATTGCCTGGGTAATGGTTTTCCCACCCTCACAGGATGCAGCCACCCAGGAAATGCTTAGTTTGCTCATGAGGCAGACAAAATCCTGCACCATCTCCTCATAGAATGTCAGGGGTTGGAAGGGACCCAAAGAGATCATCCAGTCCAAGCCCCCTACCAATCAATCTAGCTCAGGGCACACAGCAATACATCCAGACAGGTCTTGAAAGGCTCCAGAAAAGGATTCTCCACAACCTCTCTTGGCAGCCTGTGCCAGTGCTCTGGGACCCTTCCAGTCAAGAAGTTCCCCCTTGTGTTAAACTGGAACCTGCTGTGCTGCAGCTTCCATCCATTACTCCTAGTCCTATCCCAGGCAGCAAGTGAGCAGAGCCTGTCCCCACCCTGTTCTGACCCCCAGAGAGTTAGAAACATTTATTAAATCCCCTTTCAGTCTTCTCCAGACTAAGCAACTCCAAGTCCCTCAGCCTCTCCTCATCAGGCAGTGCTCCAGTCCCATCATCATCCTCTCAGCCCTCCAACAGATTCCTGTCCCTCTTCAACTGGGGAGCCCAGAACTGAACACAGAAAATTTTGCTTCATAGGGCAAGAAGAAAGCAAATAGATAAACTCAAAAATCCTCCTTACCCCTGTCTGGATGCTAACACCCAGGCATGGGTGTAAGCCTGCTGCACTAGGTCACTTGTTTTAAGATGGTATTTGGCTCGACAAGGGAGTCTAGACAAGAGAGTGCTCAGACTGACAGGTTCCCTTTGCTCTTCATGGTGCCTCCAGGGCATAGCTCAGTCCTGTGGGGAGGCTGGCAGGGGATTTATAGCAGAGCAGCCTGGAGAAAGGGGCCTGGTTGACCAAGTCAGGTCTCCTCTGAAAGCAGGGAAGGAAAACACTCATCTTCCTCTGGAGCAGGGCTGAGACATTCCAGGGTGCCACCACCACCACAGAAGCTTTCCCCTGAGACATTCCAGGGTGCCACCACCACCACAGAAGCTTTCCCCTGAGACATTCCAGGGTGCCACCACCACCACAGAAGCTTTCCCATGAGACATTCCAGGGTGCCACCACCACCACAGAAGCTTTTCCCTGAGACATTCCAGGGTGCCACCACCACCACAGAAGCTTTCCCCTGAGACATTCCAGGGTGCCACCACCACCACAGAAGCTTTCCCCTGAGACATTCCTGAGAGGAGAAGAAGAGAGGAAATGAAAGTTATGAGATGTGGCTCTCTGCAGATGGAGAGCTTTGGAAGTCCTGGCACTGCACAGTCTGGTTTGGGTTTGTATTTTGCTTTGCTGCAAGATACTGAGTGCTCTCTCAGCAAGGTGAAAAAGCCTGCATTCATGTACAAGCATCCATCCTCTGTCTCCCAACCATAGTTGTCCCTGCTGTGAAAACAAACCCACAAAATCATCACCAAATTGCCAAAACCTGCTTCTGAGGGCCAGTGATAGTCCAAACCCCTGGTTGTGAGAGCCTGGCAGGGGTTGCCCAGGGATGTGATGGAAGCCTCATCCCTGGAGGTGTTTAAGGCCAGTCTGGATGAGGCTGTGGCCAGCCTGAACTAGTGTGAGGTGTCCCTGGGCATGGCAGGGGTGTTGGAACTGGATGCTCCTTGTGGTCCCTTCCAACCCTGACTGATTCTATGCTTCTGTGTTGCCCAGGGCAATTGATGCACCAGTTTTCTCCAGCTGCTGCAACAAAAGGGGAGCCTGCAACAACTCCTATATGCTGAGTCAGGTGTGATGCTGGGTGAGAAGTCCACAGCTCTTCCCAGAGGTGTTTCTGGGGATGCTTTTGTTGTGTGGTGTCCAGAGCTGCTGCACACAGAATCACAGAACATCAGAGGTTGGAAGGGGCCTCCAGAGATCACTGAGTCCAATGCCCCCTGCCAAAGCAGGATCACCCAAGGTAGTTTGCACAGGAATGCATCCAGGTGGGTTTCTCTCCAGAGAAGGAGACTCCATGACCTCTCTGGGCAGCCTGCACCCCTGAGTTTATGTCAGCAGAAGAGACCAAGGAGGCAGCTCCAGATAAAGATTTTTTTTGGCTGCAGCCCTGAACGCTTCTCTGCCCATGAAATATTTATGATGACATGTTGCCTAGCAATGACCAGATTGCCCTGAACAGGCAGGAGATAAAATATACTATGGGATGCAGGAACCAGAGAGAGACTGTGAAGGTGAGGAGGAAATATCAAAGAAAACCCAACTCTAAATGCCGCTGATTTTGCTGGGCTTAGGATGTTTTCTTAGTAAGACAATGAAAACCAGGTTTAGTTCAGTGAAGTGTTGGACTGGTCAGACTAATTTCACCAGCTAGGTAGAGGCTTAGAGGGATAAAAGCAGGCAGTCAGGAAGCACTTAGCTGCTGTGTAGCAAAATGGTTTCTTTTTGTCACTGCTTGTCGATGTGTGTCCGGACAGGGCTGTCCCGTGGTGTTTTCTTCCCTCTCGTTGTCAAAGTGCCAAAGCTAATCCAAGTGAGCTGGGTCTGTCTGTGAAAAAGGCACAAAAACTGAAACAAATTAATCAGAAAGGCAAAAATAAAATAGCTGCTTTTGGGTTTTTTGGTTTGTTTTTTTTTTTTCTTTTTGTTTGTTTGCTTTTGTCATTTGGAGGGATTCGTTTGGCTCAGAAAAAGGATGGAGGGAAGAGCTGCCACTGGATGTCATCTGCTTTGCCATCTGATGCTCCTCACCTGTCCAGGTGTATATTCAGAGCACTTTCAGAGTGGCTTCTTTGTTTTTAACCTAGATTTAACCCCGTTCCCAGCAAGCTGAAGAACCAACAGGTGAAGCTGCTTGCATTTCTGAGAAACCACCACCTAAGCAAGCTGCTGCTACATTTGCTTTGTGATGGACCTGGGTGTGAAAGAGTGGAAAAAGGGGAAGAGAGAAGTTCTTTTATCTGTGAAAGGAGATCATCTCATGACTTCATTTGCCAGCATTTGTTTGCTGGAGCCTTGGCAGAGGGCAGCTGTTAAAGGAGGGGCTGCAGGAGCCTTCTGATTCAATTTATCACCAATCTTGCACAAAACGATTCTGCTGCTTTCGTGGAGGCCAGAGTCAATCTAACTACCTCACATATCTGGAGAGTCCCCAATTGCTTTAGCATTCATTGCCTGGCAGCATTTATACTCTGCATAACCCTGTGGGCAAGGGCTGGTTGCTACCTCCATTTTAGAGAATCACAGAGTAGTGCTTAAGTCCTGAAGGGAAATCTGCATCCTCCAATTTAACAGAGGTTGGGATGTTTCATTGCTTACCTTGGTTCTTTGTGCATGCCACATGTCCTCCTTCCACATCCCACCACCAAGTGATGGAGACTCTCTGGAGAGCTTGTTGCTTTTTTGTTAACCTCCTGGAAATCTGTGTTGGAGCTCAAATCAATGACTATCTAATTCCAGCTGCAAGCTGGATGGCTGAGGCAGAGAGCCTGAATTCTTCAAAAGCAGCTGACTCTTGCTTTGACTTGAGGGAATCCAGAGAGCTTAAAACACCTGAAGCTTTTTGAGGGTGTAAATATGCTCTGTGATCCTAATGAATCAAACCAGGGCTTTTGGGTCAGAAATCCCACATCCAGCTTCTACCCTCTTTGAGGGTTTGGTTGTAAACATTTTCACAATCCTAAGGGGTTCAAGCCAACCTAGGGTCTGTTTGCAACAACTGCAAGTTTGGTTTGGCTGGTTGGTTCTCAAACCATTTCAAAGTAATCCTCAGAGGCTGCAGTGGAGACTAGAAGGTGGGTTAGAGTCCACCCTCAGAAGGAGGGCACTGACAAAGCAAGCAGAGCTCACAGAAGGGGAATGAAAAATATCCAGGTCTGGAAGGGGTGTTTTATGGTGACACCTGAGGCAGAGCTACCTGTGTTGGCTAAATGATAACTAAGCAAGATGGTACTAATGGGGAATCTATTTGAAAGGTATAGAATTATATTTCTGTGGTGCAGCAGACAGGCTGGAGGGCAGGGATGCCATCCAGAGGGACCTGGACAGGCTGCAGAGGTGGGCACAAGCCAACCTCATGAGGTTCAACAAGACCAAGGGCAAGGTCCTGCAGCTGGGTTGAGGTAATCCCAAGCACCAATACAGGCTGGGTAGGGACTGGCTGGAGAGCAGCCCTGAGGAGAGGAACATGGGGGTGCTGGTGGATGAGAAGCTCAACATGGGCCTGCAGTGTGCACTTGCAGCCCAGAGAGCAACCAGAGCCTGAGCTGCATCAGGAGAAGTGTGGGCAGCAGGACGAGGGAGGTGATTCTCCCCCTCTGCTCTGCTCTGCTCTGGTGAGACCCCACCTGGAGTACTGCATCCAGTGCTGGAGCCCCTGGGACAAGAGGGATGTGGAGTTGCTGGAGTGTGTCCAGAGAAGGGGCCATGAGGATGCTCAGAGGGCTGGAGCTGCTCTGCTGTGAGGAGAGACTGAAAGAGTTGGGGCTGTTCAGTCTGGAGAAGAGGAGGCTCCCAGGTGACCTTCTTGTGGCCTTCCAGGATCTGAAGGGGGCTGCAAGAAAGCTGAAGAGGGACTTTTTAGGCTATCAGGGAATGACAGAACTAGGGGGAATGAAGCAAAGCTGGAGGTGGGGAGATTCAGACTGGATGTGAGGAGAAAGTTCTTCAGCATGAGAGTGGTGAGAGCCTGGAATGGGTTGCCCAGGGAGGTGGTTGAGGCCCCATCCCTGGAGGTATTTAAGGCCAGGCTGGATGAGGCTCTGGCCAGCCTGATCTAGTGTGAGGTGTCCCTGCCATACAACCCACCTGGGCAGCCTGCTCCAGAGCTCTTTCCTTCATCATTTAGAGCAGATGTTTAGCTGGATCCCCTTGGGGTGTTTCCTCCACTGCTTCCATGCTGGGAAGAAAACCCTTTCTCCAACGTGGGTCATCATTGTGAAGCTGCTTGAAGCACTGGGGTGTCTGCGCCATCCTCTTGCAGCAATTATGGGGCCAAGGTTATCTCATACCCTTCTGGCTCTCACTTAGATTCAGCAGGGGAGAACTAATTGCTGTCTTCTTTAATAGACAAACCAAGGGCTCCTTAACCTTTGATGACTGAGTGGATCTGGGAGATGAATCGACCCATCTTAAACACAACAAATTACACGGTCAAAAAGGAGCAGAAAGCAGTGGCAGGTCCAATTGAGGTGCAAGAGGCCAGAACGTGTCCCTCTCTCCTCCATCCAAAAACTGTCATCAAAAGCTGTCCATCAGAAGTGAAGCTCAGGGGTGGGGTGATCAGATATGGCATGTCCATGCCAGGAGTCAGGCTCATCAATTACCACTGATGGAGTGGCCCCAGGGACGCATTCCCTTCGGCGCCGCATCAGACAGTGCTGAGTCAAACCCGTGCCCTTCAGGAAATTTCAAAGGCCCTCACTTCTTGCCTGCTGCTATCACTTTTATTAGCAGCTGGAAGCGTGAGGAGCAAGGAGGAAGCACCAGCTCCCCTGGGCTCGGTGCCTGCCTTTGCCAGTGATTTGCTGGATGCCCTTGGAAAAGCCAATTAAGTTTTTGTTGCCTGGGATTTCTCAGCTGTACAATCCAGAGCCGTTCGCAGGCGTAATTAAGCGGCGAGCTGACCGTGGTTTCGGGAGTGTGGTTTGTAAGGGGAAGGCATGATTATTTCAAAACTCAGGTATTGGAAGTATTAATGGACTTTTAAGGCCTGGAGCAATGACTGTGCTAATTTATTTATACAGCATTAGTTAAGCAGACCGCAGAACCTCCCCCAGCAGTATCTAGGCTGCAGGCAAGTCCTTCCTGCAAGGCAGCGCAGCCTCCGAATGAGATGGTGAACCTTGATTTAAAGATCTCAAGTGACAGAAACTTCATCACATCTGTAGATCAGCTGTTGAAAAGCTTGTTTACCTGCACTGCTAAAGCACGACCATATTGCTAGTCTGACTGTATCCAGGATCACTTCCCACCGTGAGAAGATTAAAGAGCCGTAAATGTGAGCAATCTCTAACCCAAGTGGGAAGCTGCAGGCGGTGACTGAGTGAGCTCTTTGCATTCTGGTGGATAAGCTGAATAGATTAGGGTTTAAGCCTCTCAGAATAAAGCAGGGTTTCGAGGTCTTAAATCATTCCTGGAACTCTTTCTGACTTTTCCAACATCTTTCTTTGAGTTGGTACCCAAACTGAAGAAAATGCCAAAACCTGATGTTGCATTTGGGTGTAACATCCCTGCACTGCTTACAGCCTCTTTCCGTATTTATTCGTGGCTCATATTTGTGCTCTTAGCTACAGCTTTGTGAGAACAGTTTGTGTTTGGCTTGCTTGCTGCTGCCACGCTCTGTTTCTATTCCAACAAAGTTTCTGAGTGTCTGTTTATAACTGGATCAATGTTTAGGTGTAGGGGCAGGATGAGTAACTCAGTATTTTTATCAAAATATCTTTAGGAGTTATTTGGATAAGTATTCTGGCTGCCCTGAAGTCAGAATTGGAGAAGTGGAGTCAAATTCACAGCTGGAGGTGTTCAACCAAGGTTTGAAAGGCTATCCAGGATGGGGAGTGGAATTAACTTGCAAGGTGGGGTTTGCCTCTGGAGCATACCAAGCCTGGCATTAAGCTTAGGAAATGCACCTTTCTTCTTTTCTTTCCTCACTGTGACTTTGAGCATCTTTGTTGCTGATAGGGGAAGGAGGACTCTGGGCCCGAGCTAGGGCAGTAGACCAAAATATAGCCAGGAGGAGATGATCTTGGGATACTCACATAGAGAGAAGATGGATAAGGAGAATCTATTACAAGAAGGATGTGGTGATGCTGGAGTGTGTCCAGAGAAGGGCCATGAGGATGAGCAGAGGGCTGGAGCTGCTCTGCTGTGAAGAGAGACTGAGGAAGTTTGGCTGTTTGGTCTGGAGAGGAGAAGGCTCCCAGGTGACCTTATTGTGGCCTTGCAGTATCTGAAGGGGGCTACAAGAAAGCTGGGGAGGGACTTTTTAGGATGTTAGGCAGTGATAGGACTGGGGGGAATGGAACCAAGCTAGAAATGGGGAGATTCAGCCTGGGTGTTTGGAAGAAGTTGTTCAGCATGAGGGTGGTGAGAGCCTGGCAGGGGTTGCCCAGGGAGGTGGTGGAAGCCTCATCCCTGGAGGTGTTTAAGGCCAGGCTGGATGAGGCTATGGGCAGCCTGATCTAGTGTGAGGTATCCCTGGGCATGGCAGAGGGATTGGAACTGGTTGATCTTTGTGGTCCCTTCCAACCCTGACTGATTCTATGGTTCCATAACTGAGTTTCACTGGTGTGAGAGTTAGAGCTGTTGTTCACTGGCACCTTATTTAAAGATGATCTCTGCAACACCTCTGTCAGTTGCTCTGGGACCATAAATGGCCTCATAGGCATCCAATAAGAACCCATCTCAAGCGCTTGGCTGTGGGGCCACAGCACAGGAAATGAACAAAAAAACCCCCCATTCAAATAGTCTTGGAGACAGCAGGTTAAAAAGAAAGTCAGAAAGAAGACATTCCCATTAACAATTAATAACCCCCCCTCCAGAGTACTGCTTCAAGGTGCTAAAGAACTATGCCTCCTGCAGGGAGGGAAGAGATTGTGTTTTCACAGAGAGCTGTTGGACTTGTCTCTCAGAGACCATCTGCACCTTCTTCTGTTGCTCCTCTCCTGACTAGGTCTCCTTCTCCTTCCCATTGTTTCTTTTGCTTTATGCCCTCCACCCCTTGGTTTGTGAGGAGTAGCCCAAGAGTTAAAACTGCAGGGCAAAGCCCTGGCTTGCTCTGGGATTCAGCACAGTGAGATGCTGATGCTCTCACATTTCTTCTGCTGGTCACAGGGCAATTTAGTTGGAGTCCAAGCCAGGCAGCAGGCTGTAGGGCTTGGCAAGAAAAGCTTTCCTCTTCTGATCTGTGCTGAGCAGCTGGCACATATCCTGTACTTCCACCACAGCCCAGCTGAAACCTGACTTGAATCAATTTCCTGACCAGTATTGTGAATCCTCCTAGCAAAGCTAACCCTGTGGGCTGTGGTGTCCAAAACCCTTCACCTTGAGCCTGCCAAGAAGACCTGCTGATTGCTCCAGCTATACACTGACTGCTTCTAGAACAGCTTGCACAGACAGGGTGGTACAAACATCCAAAGGTCTCCTTCTACAAAGTCGTGACCCATGGAGGAAGACAGGACAAGAATGCAAGGAAGATGCAGGTCAGTGGAAGAAGAGATCAAAGAATGGTCTGTGGGTAAAAGCTCTGTGGGGGAGGGAAAGGTGTTGACAGGTATGAAAAGGTTTCACTAAATTATAGAATGGTTTAGATTGGAAGGAATCTCAACGATCATCTAGTTCCAACTCCCTGCTGTAAGCAAGGACTGCTCCCAACTGCTGAACAGGTTGCTCAAGGCCTCATCCAACCTGGTCCTGAACACCTCCCTGGGAAACCTATACCAGTGTCTTACCACCCTCACTGCAAAGAGCTTCTTCCTAACATCCAGTTTCAATCTCCCCTCTGCCACTCTAAACTCATTGCCTCTTGTGCTGCCATTGCAAGACCTTGTCAATAGCCCCTCCCCAGCCTTCCTGGAGCCCCTTTCAGATACTGGAAGGCCACTCCAAGGTCTCCTGGAAACCTTCTCTTCTCCAGGCTGCAGAGCCCCAACTCTCTCAGCCTGTCCTCACAGCAGAGCTGCTGCAGCCCTCTCAGCATCTTGGTGGCCTCCTCTGGGCTGGCTCCAACACTTCCATGTCCTTCCTGTGCTGGGGGCTCTGGAACTGCACACAGGACTGCAGGTGGGGTCTGAGGAGAGCAGAGCAAAGGGGCACAATCACCTCCCTTGCCCTGCTGCCCACACTGCTCTTACTGCAGCCCAGCACACAGCACTCACACTGCAGCCTCATGTTGAGCTTTTCATCACCCCAGACCTCAACGTCCTTTTCCTCAGGGCTGCTCTCAGCCCTTCATCACCCATCCTGGAGTTGTGCTTGGGAGGGTAGTTGTGGTGAGAAACAAACAAAGTAACTCCAAGAATTGCTTTAATAAAAAATGAGGGAAAAGAAGTTGTGAGTGTAGTAGAGCCACCTGCAGAGAAATCTGGCTTTGAAATCTGCTGGCTTACCTGAACTAAACCCAGGGCTGGCTAGCTCCAGTTAATTAATCCAAGCCAAGAACTCAGTTTTCTTGTCCAGTAGATCTATCCTGCTAAGTAGAACAGACAGTATGAGAAAAACAGACAGCATAGGGTGAGTGTGAGTTGTCAGATGCATGTACTTGGGGCTGTATCAAAGCTGCACCAGATTTGAGTGTTTGGATTTGAGGAAAGGGAGAAACAGAGGTGAGAATTGTCCCAACTCAATGATAACTGAAAATTAGGAACCATCAACCCGAAGGGGAAAGAAGCTGAAGGGAATGAAGACAAAATCCTGTACAACAACAGCAAAAGAGAGAAGAGGGAATGGTTTGCAAGGGTGAAAGGGAAGAGCAAGTTCCTCTGCAAAAGCTTGTACAGGAAAACCGTGACCAGTTGCATAATGAAATGTTTTGGCCTCTGGGAAAACCTCTGAGGAGCTCCATGCAGCATTTCCAGCTGCTGCACTCAGATAGACAAATGTCATCTCCAAGGTTTTGTGTTGCTGCGTTTCGAGCTGGGCTATGCTATGATGTGGCATGTCAGCTATTAACACTATCAAAAGGTGGCTCTATGGTTATTGGGGTGTATGGTGGAGTATGTTTTACTCCTGGCAATAAAGGTAGGGTTTGCTTTGGGATGTCAGTCAATGAAACACCTGCCCTAAGTGCCATTGATTCCTTCATTCATTGCAGTGCTGCACAATGAAAGCCAATGCTCCAGCACTGTCACATCCCCTACAGCAGGAGTGGCAGAGCTCTCACAAAATCCATTTTGCACAGCACAACTTGGGATTTCAGATGGGAACAAGACTGTGAAACTCCCAGTGACTGCAGCTTTCCACTGGGATACCCAAGAGCCACCATCCATCACATCTTATTGCTATGGGCACGGGGCTGATGTTCGCTTTTGCCTCTTCCTTCATCTGGCACTGACTAGGAAAAGAAAACTTCACTTCCCCTTTTCTTCTGCCTCAATTCAGCAGTGGAGAACAAAGCTTCCCCAAAGTGAAAGTGTAAGCCCCCTTGGTTCTGAGGCACGTTTGCAGCCTGCAGAGAGGCTCAGCAGCGCAGCTTTGTTTAAGAATGGTGACAAAGGCTTCCTCGTCTTGCTAAGGCAGCACTAAACCCCCCCTGGCGCAAAGTGCTGCGCAGGCAGCAGCAGGGTTGCGGGGCTGCCGACTCTCTCCTGAAGATGCCCACCTTCTGCTCTGATCTGTTTACAAGGCAAACAGGTTTTATGCTACTTTTGGCTCGGTGGGATCCTGCCAATATCACAAACCCCTCTCTTTTTTAACCTGGGAGGGGCAAACCAGCTGAGTCAAAAGATTAACTCTGACATGACACTGGGGAGGCAGAAGCGATGCAGTGATGCTTCCAGCCCAGAGAGCACAGGTTCAGGTTGGTGACTCAGCTTACTGTGTTTTTGATTTATAAATAAATAAATAAATATCTGTTTCTTTGCTATTCTTATACTCCAAACAACACTCAGGCAGTCCTGGGACAAGGCTGCTAATGCTTACAGCATTTCCCCCCTACCTGGTACCTTCGGTCATGGCTTCTTGCTTTGTTCTGGGGATGCCCCTACATCCCCTGCTCCTCTAGACACAAATAGATGTGTTGGCAGCCAGACTTAGCACAGGCAGTTATGCTTCTGAGGGTATTCTCTGGTCTCACTCTCATCTGAACAAGTCAATTAATCTCTCTGCATCTCTCTTGCTCAGCCTGTAAAAGTGATGATAATAATGTGGGCACCACCCAGCAGGGCTTATTGAAGTGCTGGCATCTCCCTGGCTGAGAGGGCTGCAGAGCTTTTTATCTGAGGCAAAGTACAATGCCCTTGGCTGAGCGGTTGTCATTACGCTGCCCAGCCACAAACAGCTTGTGCCCACCCCTGGGATTCAGTGGGTCACCTCCCAGGACCTCCTGCCTGCTGTGGCTTTGAGCCACAGGAGACCCTGCTAAAAATAACAGCATTGGCACTTCAGCTCCGGATGCTTCAGTTCATCTGGTTTCATTTCTTTCTTTTTTAAAGCACTGATTTCATTCTCATTGCTTGGGGGGGAAAAAAATAGCATATATATATATATAAATGAGGATGGAAGAGTCAGAAATCGTTCAATTAGAGGTGAAAAGAATGGCCCTTTTAGGCTGAATGGGGCAGGAGGATGGTGAACTGCAAACACTCCATGTTGGGAGCAAGGGTGTATGGGCGGTGCAAGGATCTCTGCTGCAAACAGCTGTGGGTCTGGTGTGAGGAGAGCAAGGCTGTGAAGGGAAATAGCCCCAGAGGGATGACAGAATCTTGTCAGACCCCACCTGGAGTACTGTGTGCAGTTCTGGAACCCTCAGCACAGGAAGGACATGGAAGTGTTGGAGTGGGTCCAGAGGAGGCCACCAAGATGCTCAGAGGGCTGCAGCAGCTCTGCTGTGAGGACAGGCTGAGAGAGTTGGGGCTCTGCAGCCTGGAGAAGAGAAGGCTTCCAGGAGACCTTGGAGAGGCCTTCCAGGATCCGAAGGGGGCTACAGGAAGGCTGGGGAGGAACTATTGACAAGGTCTTGCTATGACAGGACAAGGGGCAAAGGGTTTGAACTGGCAGAGAGGAGATTTAGGCTGGATGTTAGGAGGAAGTTGTTTGCAGTGAGAGTAGTGAGACACTGGCACAGGTTGCCCAGGGAGGTTGTGGCTGCTCCCTCCCTGGAGGTGTTCAAGGCCAGGTTGGAGGAGGCCTTGAGTAACCTGTACTAGTGGGAGGTGTCCCTGCCTATGGCAGGGGGTTGGAACTAGATTAATCTTGAGGTCCCTTCCAACCTCACTATTCTATGATCTGCTTAGGGTTGGGCACTGGGGGTAGGAGCAGTGTCAAGTTCTCTTGGGAGTACAAACGACCCCCAGGTCACAAACCCTCTCTACATCTCCCTCCTCCACGCTGCGCTATTCCTTACAGCACTACGGAACATTACCTGCAGCCTTTCTTGTGGTGAGAAGTGACCCAATTAGATTTCAGGATGAAAATTTGCCAATTAGGTAACTTTTCTACAGAGAAAATTGCTGTGCACATGCCATATCACTTCAGGAGGGGATGTCCATTAGTGCTAATTGTGCTGGTGGCTTTGGTAATGGAGGCACGAGTCTGTTTGGAGTCGGAAGGACAAGCTTAATCCTATTTCAGTTACACTACTGAACAGATAGTGGCTGTTAATTACTTTAGTCACTAATTCTCTGGATCACAGTGCAACCCATGATCCAGAGGGGGAAAGTTTTGTATCCCATTATCATAGCCCTGGCATCAGCTAATGACTCAAACAATGAGCATCGTGTTTACACGGACAGCAATTCTCACGTGCTGCTCCTCAACAGAGCTGCTTCCAGCAGGCACTCCTTCAGCACTCCACTTCTTACTACAGAAAAATGGATTACATGGAAAACTATTTACTGGGTAATTCTGGGATCCAGTGAGTGCTTCCCTGGCATTAGTCCATCTTGTGTCCACCTGGATTTTAAGGAGAGGCTAAGCGGCTCTGACATGAATAGAGGGGAAGCAAAGTGAAGAAAAGGTAACTGGAGTAAATGAATTCCCAAGACTCCAAGTGGGCTGTAAAAAAAACCACTCTGGTGTCTGGGGGATCTCCATGTTCCCCAGCAGCATCTTATTCCAAGGAAAAGGGGAGGGATTATTTACAAGGTCTTGCAATGAAAGGACAAGAGGCACTGGAGTTAAACTGGCAGAAGGGAGACTGAAACTGGATGTTAGGAGGAAGTTCTTTACAGTGAGGGTGGTGAGACACTGGCATAGGTTGCCCAGGGAGGTTGTGGAGCACAGAAGCTTCCAACCCTGACTGATTCTATCATCTCTAAGGTCCGTTCCAACCTAATCCATCCCATGATAGAATCATAGAATGGTAAGGTTGGAAGTGACCTCAAGGATCATCTAGTTCCAACCCTCTGCCATGGTCAGGGACACCTCCCACTAGCACAGGTCACTCAAGGCCTCCTCCAACCTGGCCTTGAACACCTCCAAGGAGGGAGCAGCCACAACCTCCCTGGGCAACCTGTGCCAGTGTCTCACCACCCTCACTGTAAAGAGCTCCCCCAGTTGGCTACTTTGGCCATTCATCTACCCAAAATTATTTTTGTTTTCCATTGGAAAGACGTAGATTTTTCTATGGAAACCAATTTCTTCTCTTCATTTGTGTTTTAGGAGCTGAAAATGTTGTTTCACTATAAAACAACAAGCAAAAAATCCCTACATTCCCACCTGTTTCTCAGCCAGTTCCCATTAGCCTGTGCTCATTCATCTCAAAGCATCCCAGGAAGGTGATTTCTGGGGGTGTGACCCTAAAGCAGCATTTGGAATTCAGACTTTGCTATGTCTGCAAGAGGTGCACGGAGCCTTCAGAACAAATTTTTGTGACAGGCAGACAAGTGAAAGGGAGAAAGAAGTCACAGGAGGATTCAAATGTCTTATAAAACACAAGAACCAACCTGAGTGTTCACAGGGTGCTGGAGCAGATGGCTTTCTGAGAGGTAATCTATTTTCTCAATTTGGTGTTGTGGAAGGCACATAAACATTTCCTAAGGAGAAGATGACTCCTTGTCTTTCAATAAAAGACATCTGCACTCCATGCAGCCAGGTACCTGAAGAAGGAAGAGATAAAACTGGGACAAAAATAAAATAAAATAAAAATCAAGATGCAATTTTTTTTTTTTTTGGTGAAGTCTTTGTCAGGAAAAGAAAAAAGGAAAAAAAAAAAAGAAAAAAAGGCTGTAGAGAGGGGGTGAATACTCCTAATTACTGTCTGAGAAGCATTCACAGACATTGGCTTTGGGGAAGCCTGTGGCAGGGTAAGAGAGCACATCAGCGAGTGCACGCAAATGGTGAGGTACCTGCTGGAAGAAAAACAATGCATAAAACATCCTGCTTATGCAAATGGATCATGATATTACCAGGCACTGATTAGGAAATGAGTCTGACTTGCTTAGGGCTCTTTTTGTCAACAGTGTTCTGGGTTTTGAAGGAATCTGCTGGCTGTAACCTTGGCTTATTCCCGAGCTGAGGTCCAGTGCTTTGGAGATTAGCAGAGGAAGGAAATCTGCTCTGAGGGTGTCCTGCAAGCAAGACTCCAAACACTGGCTGATGAATAGGTCAGAGTGGCTCTTGTGCTTGGCACAGGTGGAAAAGGCTCTTTATCCACCCTGTAAGCTGCATTGTTCTTGTTCCTCTTGTTCCCCTCTCAAGACTCTCATCAATTCCTCTCCAACCTTGACCTGTGAAGAAGGAGAAATACAGAAATAGAATCAGTCAGAGCTGGAAGGGACCACAAGGATCATCCAGTTCCAACCCCTCTGCCATGGGCAGGGACACCTCACACTAGATCAGGATGTCCACAGCCTCATCCAGCCTGGCCTTAAACACCTCCAGGGATGAGGCTTCCACCACCTCCCTGGGCAACCCCTTCCAGGCTCTCATCACCCTCATGCTGAACAACTACTTCCTAACATCCAGGCTGAATCTCCCCATTTCTAGCTTGGTTCCATTCCCCCCAGTCCCATCACTCCCTGACAGCCTAAAAAGTCCCTCCCCAGCTTTCTTGTAGTCCCCTTAAGATACTGCAAGGCCACACTAAGGTCACCTGGGAGCCTTCTCCTCTCCAGACTGCACAGCCCCAACTGCCTCAGTCTCTCCTCACAGGAGAGGTGCTCCAGCCCTCTGCTCATCCTTGTGGCCCTTCTCTGGACACCTTCTAGCACATCCATAGCCCTCTTATGATAGTGGCTCCAGAACTGGATGCAGTACTTACAGAGCAGGTTGGTTAGCAGGTCACGTTAGAATGTCACTTGCTGTGGTTAGAAGGTCACTTCTTGCTGTGGTTACAAGGGATTGTAAGTTTCCATTGTTCTCTGCAGGGACAGAGACATCAGGAAAGGGCAGGAATGCCCCAGCAGTATCAGATGATGTGTTCCCAGGTCCCAAGCAGCAGCACAGTTCTCCTTCCATGGCATTCACTCCTTGGGATATTTTTCTGATAAACAGTGGCCATTAGCACATTCTGCAAGTGCCTTTTCTAAGCCCATCTCATCTTGGCATCCATGACCTGCAGAGACTGGCTCCTAGCTCTAAAAATTGGCAAGAGATCGCATTAACAGATGGCCTTGGGTACATGAATGCCAGGACTCATTATACACCTCCTTTCCCCACCCCCCCCTTACTTGTTGTTTTCTTCTTTTCTTTCTTTTTTTTTTTTTTTTTTTTTTTTTTTTTATTTTGGATTTTTTTTAAAGGAGTTGAATGTGGACTCTGTCCAAGTACGTGGCAACATCTCTCACTGGGCTGATGGTGGTACACCTTTGTTATAGAAGAAAGGAGCTGCCTCCATTTGTGCTGCAATCTGAAGTCCTCACTCACAAGGAGGGAAGCATCTGTCTGGCTTGAGTAAACAGCTTTGCATTCATTTTGGGTAGCTTGGAGAGGGCTGCTGGCAGCTGAGAGAAAATGAAGCGACTGGGATCCATCCAGTCCTCAGCAGACTCTCAGTCTCAGCAGATTTCCTCAGCTAAACAAAATCCCAGACACTCCTTCAGATGGTTTTCCCACGGCAGCCACAGCACAGGGAAGAGAGGGCGGGGAGTAGGAATTTTCTGGCAGGTGGCAGCCCACGGAAAGGGAGAACGGAGCCCCAGGGTATTTACAGCCTAGGGCCTCTTGCTGGGGCTACCTCCACTGCACACCTGGGCAGGGAACCTCTCACTGCTAAAGGACAGAGGCACCTCCTGAGCTAACAGACAACAGGTTCGAAGCTCTCAGCTGAATTTGCCTGACTTCAGCTCTGCGTTGTTTACCTGATGGATAAGGACACATCCCTTTGTCTTGCTGAGGATCGTCGTGACTCTGCTGCCTCCCTGCTTCTGGCAACTTCCAATTTATATCTTTTTTTAAATTTTTTTTTTTTAAATTTTTTTTTTTCCCCTGGGAGAAATATGTCATGCACTGATCTGTCAGTCACTCCTTCAGAGATACTGAATCTATTGAAAAAAAAAAAAAAGAACCTGGTTTTAAATGACATGTCATACTAAACTGTCTCATTACCTCCAAAGTGAGATGAAATGCATTCTCTCTAGACACTAGGCTTTTTTTTTTTTTCACTCCCCCCACCCCACTGTGTCTCAGTGTTATTCTTCATTCCTGGGAATAGTGTTTAGCCTGGAAGATTATAGACTGGTCATAAGGAAAGAAAAGGCAAGATTTACTCCAATCATGTCAAAGGGACTTCAGTGAATGTTAACTGATAAAGCACAGAGAGATCTCAGCGCACCCTCGTTGCCTGCCTGCGAATTGAGCTGGCTTGATAAATGGGAGCAGTTTAGAGAGCAGGCAGAAATTGATATGGAAGTGGTTTCTATCTGGAATGCTCTGTATAAATTACTGGATGCTTATCTGTGAGTAATTCCCTTGCATATGCTAACTGTCCAGACACTTACAGCCTATGGCAAAGACATTAGATAACCTTCAATTCCCAATTGCCCGGGGGGCATCTTCATGCTAAATAAATAGTTCATCTCTTTTGGACCCCAATGATAGATCTGTTTGCAAGCATTGCAAGGACTGGTCTAGAAATGCATACTTGGGCTGGAGCAGCTCTCCTATGGATGAGAGAGTTTGGGGCTCTGCAGCCTGGAGAAGAGAAGGATTCCAGGAGACCTTAGAGTAGCCTTCAAGGATCTGGAAGGGACCTACAGGAAGGCTGGGGAGGGACTACTGACAAGGTCTTGCAATGCCAGGACAAGGGGCAATGGGTTTGAACTGGCAGAGGGGAGATTGAAACTGGATGTTAGGAGGAAGTTGTTTGCAGTGAGGGTGGTGAGACACTGGCACAGGTTGCCCAGGGAGGCTGAGGAGCACAGAATCACCCAATGTGATCAAAGATCACATTGGGTGATTCTGTGCTCCCCAACCTCCCTGGAAGTGTTCAAGGCCAGGTTGGACGAGGCCTTGAGTGACCTTTACTAGTGGGAGGTGTCCCTGCTTATGGCAGGGGGTTGGAACTAAATGATCCTTGAGGTCCCTTCCAACCTTACCATTCTATGAGTCTCTCTATATAAATAAATATATATTTTAAATGTTATTTATTTTTTTTTCTTCTTTGTTCCTGCAATTTGTGGCTTCATTTAGTATAATTTAGCAGCCTTCTCTTCCGCCTCGTTTATTTTACCCATCAGGTCTCTAATGTACCAGTCTAGGCACTTGTCAGGTAGATGGATATTAACAACAGGGTTTTTCTTGCTATAGGAGCTTTATGGAGGGTAAAAACTACCCTGTGCATGTTCCTGTAATTTGCCCACACGGGGACTTTGCCCACAGTCCTTTTTTTGCCACAGAGCTATATGCTGAGCTGAAAGGGAAGCGTTTTCCTGTTGGGTTCTGCAGGCTTCTGATCAGAAATTATCTGAGGCAGGATGCACCCAGGGTGAAACTCAACCACTCAAGAGCATTTCCCAGCACACAGACAGGTGAGTGACAAATATCATCCTCTTCTGACATAACTCCCCCCCACCTCCTCCAGCTTAACATGACATTACATAGCTTTTGTTTGGCACCAGCTGGATTTATAGCTCTGTTTTCTAGAAATAAAGTCACTACCTCTGCCTGGATATCAGATTGCTTTTTTCCCCCAAGGGAAATGCATTGGCACTTGGAGTCCATCGCCAACCAAGTGAACCAGGAGGAAGTTCATCACATAAAGAGAAAATATCGTGCTGCTGAAAGGCTCTGGGCATCTCAGCAGCAGCAGATCAAAAACAGGTGGTCAGAAGCTGCTACTTCTCCAGTTGTCAAGTATTAAAGCCAGAGATGTCCATCCCATTGTGACCCAGATCCAGTGTCATGGACGTTTGCAGCCTCATGATGAAGGTGAACTGCAACTGTGATCAAGAGGCCAGAGATGTCCATCCCATTGTGACCCAGATCCAGAGTCAGGGACATTTGCAGCCTCATGATGAAGGTGAACTGAGACTGTGATCAAGAGGCCAGAGATGTCCATCCCACTGTGACCCAGATCCAGAGTCAGGGACATTTGCAACCTCATGATGAAGGTAAACTGCAACTGTGATCAAGAGGCCAGAGATGTCCATCCCATTGTGACCCAGATCCAGAGTCAGGGACATTTGTAGCCTCATGATGAGGGTGAACTGAGACTGTGACCAAGAGCACATGGCCAAAAGTCATAGTGTGATAGGAGGTGATCTGCTGTCCCTTGCCTGGGGGACACAGCCTCCCATGGAAGGTGAACACAAGACTCAGGAGCTCCCAGCTATTGCCTTTGACTTAAACCTGCTGCTACACATCAGTGGAGGTGTGCATCTTCCAGCTAACCTGCAACAAACTGCACGAGGGGGCCTGCACTGGCTCCCTCACCCTGGTCATGAAATAAACTGGAAATCACTATGCCTTAAGACACTGTTCACTCACCAATATTCTTTGCTCCAACTTTTACTGCCTAACAAACCATGCTGATAAGTGCAATTTCCCTTGGAAGTTATCAGTGAAGCTGGCTCTGCCTGTTTGCTGGGTTTGTATTTCTCAGCTGTGGAAGAGGTGCTGATCCCTTGTTTCATTCTTGGCATTGCCAGGATCCCTGGCTAAAAGCTGTGCACAGATCTCTCTGCAGAAAAAATACTCCATTAATCAAGTGCTGACAGACAGACCTCCTTGCTATTTTTTTCCCCCCGCTATGATGGTCAAAATTGTCATTTCTGCTCCTCAAAGGTGCTGCCTGTAATTCTGCACAGCACAGGTGTCTTGCACAAGCCTCGGTGCTGCTTAGCCTGGAGCTCTTCAGAAAGCAGCAGCACTTCCCACCAGCCCTCTGAGATCTTGCACAGATGCAGACACAGAGCTTGTCTTTTGACAAGCTTCCTACCCCTCTGGGGCTTAACAGCTAGTGACAACCTATTTCTCCTGGTCAGAGCCTCTGTGAAAGCTGTAAGATATGGTATCACCTCCAGGCTTGGCTGTCTTCTCTCTCAGAGCAAAGATTAACCCATCCTTTCCCCACCCCCTGAAAGCAGCAGCCAGATGCAAGGCAAAGCTAAGCACCTGGGGCCATACCCCCTCCCCCCCTCCCATGGGTACTCACCTCCAGGGGCCATCCCAAAGGATCACATCGAGGCAAAATGACAAAGTGTCTTGTTCTCAGTGACTTTCCTGATGCTGTCCAATATTTTGCAAGCTTTTCCTTTGGCTGCCACTGCACACTGAGCTAATGACATTGGAGAACTGTCAAGAGCAAATGCAACTATGCCCAGTCCAAGTTCAGCACACGTGGAGATGGCTCAGACTATGTCTCCCTAGAATAATTTTGGTCGTTTACTCAGATTTACCTGTTCATGCTGATTTCCAAGACCCTTCTGAGGTTCACCACCATCATGATGACATTTGACTGCCCAGGCCACCTGAGCTCTTCCCCCACACTCCAGTTGTGTTGCTAGCAAAGCCACAGCTGAAGGGATGCCCAGCTTGTTGGGCATTAGAGGAGCAGACAGTGCATGCTGAGCTCAGCTCTCTACGGGCCTCTTGCCCACTGACTCCTGCTCATGAGCACCTGAGGACAGATTTTACATCACCATTATTTTCTCATAAAAAGCTGACATCATTGACTATAAAGAGGAATGAGAGGAAGAGACCTCTTGGCAGTGTCTCCCTTGCTGAAATCTAAGAGCTATAGCCCACCTGCCAGGCTATTGATGGAGATAAGCCCAAGGTGCAAGCTTAGCAACTGGTTGCCACCCTGCTCACAGGCTTTCAGGATGTCAGGGGTTGGAAGGGACTCAAAAAGATCATTGAATCCAGCCCCCCTGCCAGAGCAGGACCAGACAGTCTAGCTCGGGGCACACAGCAACACATCCAGACAGCCCTTGAAAGGCTCCAGAGAAGGAGACTCCATAACCTCTCTGGGCAGCCTGTGCCAGTGCTCTGGGACCCTTCCGGTCAAGAAGTTCCCCTTGTGTTGAGCTGGAACCTCCTGTGCTGCAGCTTCCATCCATTGCTCCTTGTCCTATCCCAGGCAGCAGTGAGCAGAGCCTGTCCTCCCCCCGACCCCCATACCTCATATAGTTATAAACATTGATTAAATCCCCTCTCAGTCATCTGTCCTCCAGACTAAGCAGCCCCAGGTCCCTCAGCCTCTCCTCACCAGGCAGTGCTCCAGTCCCCTCAGCATCCTCATAGCTCTCCCTTGGACTCTCTCCAGTAGATCTTGAGTGACCTGTTCTAGTGGGAAGTGTCCCTGCCTATGGCAGGGGCTTGGAACTAGATGATCTTTGAGGTCCCTTCCAACTTAACCATTCTATGAGTCTATGATCCCTGTCCCTCTTCAACTGGGGAGCCCAAAACCGAAGGCAGTACTCAAGATGAGGTCTCACCGGGGCAGAGCAGAGGAAGAAGAGAGGACCCTATTAGACCTGTCCAGAACAAATATCATCTCTTGCCACTGCTACACCCCTTTGATTCAGGTCAAAGGATCATAGAATGATAAGGGTGGAAGGGACCTCAAGGATCATCCAGTTCCAAACCCCTGCCATAGGCAGGGACACCTCCCACTAGCACAGCTCACTCAAGGACTCCTCCAACCTGGCCTTGAACACCTCCAGGGAGGGAGCAGCCACAACCTCCCTGGGCAACCTGTGCCAGTGTCTCACCACCCTCACTGCAAACAACTTCCTCCTAACATCCAGTCTAAATCTCCCCTCTGCCAGTTCAAACCCATACCCAAGGAGACCACAAACAATCATAAGTTCTGGGTGCTCTTTGTCCTCTGAAATAGAATGAATGCCCTGAGAAATAGAATGAAAATGCTGGGGACTTCTTACCTTGGACAACCTGGAAGAGCAAGGGATGGAAGGAAGAATGGCACCCTGTGAACCTGGATGCCAGGTGAGGTGGAAGGAAGAATCATGAGCTCCTAGAAAGAAACCTTCTCCTGAACAATTTCAAGGACAATTTGCACAAACACCTTCATGCCCAGGGTCTTCTGGAGGCACACAAGAAACTGGGTCCAAGTTTGTCTCAGCAGAATCTCACACTTTTCATCTTGAAGGAGAGAAAAATCTAGACATCATTTCTACCTCTTCTTGGCTTGTTACTACAAGGATTCTCCTTACTACCTCTTTCCCAGAGGGGAGAAGAGTTGCCTTCATTTCTAAATTTAGCTTTAATGAGCACAAAATGAATAAGGCAGCAGGGGAACCTAATGGGGTTAGCAGAGTGGCAGCAGAAAACAGGAGGTGTTTGCATACAGCACTGGGGCTCGATGCTCTCTGCTGAATCCACAGGAGCAGTGAAAGGACTTGAGGCTCCTGAAACCTCGAGTGGTTTTGTGGATACAGAGTTGGTATGAATTAAGTAGTGGCAGTGATGACAGCAGAGCTGCGTTTGGCCTTGGGCGAACACAGGCCTGCTGACTCGGCTTCTTGGATGCTGTTTGTGGAGGGAGAAGCAGCAGAGGCTGGGATGTATAAAGTTCTGTGCTAGATCATCTCCTTGCCAGATTGTAGCTGTACTTCACTCCCAACATGTACCCTCTGGCTGTTGCTGCTATCATCCACGCTCTCTGCTCTGACTCTGCTCTGACTCTGCTCTTTCTCAAAAAAAGCTGGAGTACCACACAGAGCTCTGCTCATTCATCTCATTTTGAAGCAACATTATTTGCTGCATTGATTCCACTCTGAGATCCCAACACAACATTATCAATGCACCTCAGCTCCTCTCCAGGACTGCTTCTCTAAGTCTGCTGATAACCTTTGGTCCTGACTTGCATTATGATTTCCACCCTTTGCAGCCCAAAGAATTCTGCTGAACTCAGCTAAGCTGTGTGGCAGCAGACATCTGTGAAATATCTAAATGGATTAGCATGGGCTACCTGTTTGGTTTTTTTTTTTTTTGCAGATGGGACTTAGGATTTGCATCAAATGCTCTGTCCCAGGACTCAAAAACTACTCAACAGGTTGCCCAGGGAGGTTGTGGAGCACAGAAGCACCGAATGTGATCGAAGATCACATTCGGTGTTTCTGTGCTCCACAACCTCCCTAGAGGTGTTCAAGGCCAGGTTGGATGAGGCCTTGAGTGACCTGTTCTGGTGGGATGTATCCCTGCCTATGGCAGGGGGTTGGAACTAGATGCTTCTTGAGGTCCTTCCCAAGCTACACCATTCTATGATTCTATACCTTTCAAAGCCAAATTCCTTGGTCCATTGCTTGGAAGCAGCTCTGTGAGCCACAAAAAAAAAAAAAAAAAAAAAAAAAAAAAAAAAAAGAGTAGAAATTGGCACCACTGTAACCAAAGTATCACAAAGGAGAATATGCACAGAGATATAAATCATTCAAATACCCCTGCATGGCATTTTTAAGCCAGGATTCCAGACCTAGCACCTGGCACTTGTCAGAAACAACAGAGGATGGCTCCTGACTGCAAACGTGAAGGCAAGTGAAGGGTTGGAGTGGGTCCAGAGGAGGCCACCGAGATGCTCAGAGGGCTGCAGCAGCTCTGCTGTGAGGACAGGCTGAGAGAGTTGGGGCTCTGCAGCCTGGAGAAGAGAAGGCTTCCAGGAGACCTTAGAGTAGCCTTCCAGGATCTGAAGGGGGCTACAGAAAGGCTGGGGAGGGACTACTGACAAGGTCTTGCAATGACAGGACAAGGGGCAATGGGTTTGAACTGGCAGAGGGGAGATTGAAACTGGATGTTAGGAGGAAGTTGTTTGCAGTGAGGGTGGTGAGACACTGGCACAGGTTGCCCAGGGAGGTTGTGGCTGCTCCCTCCCTGGAGGTGTTCAAGGCCAGGTTGGAGGAGTCCTTGAGTGACCTGTTCTAGTGGGAGGTGTCCCTGCCTATGGCAGTGGGTTGGAACTGGATGATCCTTGAGGTCCCTTCCAACCTTACCATTCTATGATTCTATGATAAGGCAATTCCTTTGGTCATCTATGGAAGCTGAACCTTCAGAAACAATAAATTCTGCTGGTTCTGTACTGGTGCCACCAATTTCTGCAGAGTCCTGGGGCTTCCTGGGAGATCTGTGGACCAGACACTCATAAAGGATGTGAAGAGTGAATTTCAAAAGCATCTCTGCGCCCTCAAACTGCTAGGGGAGTCATTTGAGGGGGCTGCAAGGCTCCAAATCCTTTCCTAATTAGATCAGCAGTCTTGTCACCTCCTGAGAACGCTTGGTATATCCTCTGGCTTTTGAAGGAATTCTGTATTAAAAGCAGAGATCTGACAAATTGGAGCCCCCTCAGATACAGAAAGAAAGCTAAAGACAACAAAGGCTGCCTTTTTTTTTTTTTTCCCCCTCTCCCCCTCATAGTACTGAGTAACGCCAGTTGGAGAAATAACTCTTGTTTGTAAATAACCCCTGATCCTTTTCATCCAAAGGGATCTTAGAAGAAAACTAATCCTTATTTTTTTGTTTGTTTGTTTTATTTTCCCAGACATAAAGGACATTGACACCTTGCTAGGTCATTTTTTTTTTCACTTAGATTACAACTGCTTCAAGGCTGTGCCCACACATTCACAGAAGCAGCAGGTTAACATTCTCTTTGGTCTCTCACTAATTTCTGTGGACTCCTCTTCAGCAGCTGAAGCAGGTAATTTATTTATCCATTTTTTAGTTTCAGCTGTACATTTGTATCTCAGGGGCTGAATGGAAACAGTAGAGCAGCACTCAGTTGAGCACAGAGGCAGCGAAACAGCTGGGGACAAGCACATCACTTACAGGAGCACCAGGGGCAGTTCCTCCCTGGGTAAGGTATTTCTGCAGTACATGAATTAATAGCATAGGATGGATTCACATTTCCATGCTCTCACAGTTGCCTGGTGTTGCAGAGGTGCTGCATGTTTGTTTAGCAGCATTGGGAGGAGGGTCCAGTTCAATGAGTGGGCACAAAGATGTTGGAGCTGTGGCTTGTTGAGTTGGTAGAGTGAGCTGCTAGGGCAAGGAAAAGGTAGCTGGGAAAGAAGGCTGTTTGGTCTCTCACTAATTTCTGTGGACTCCTCTTCAGCAGCTGAAGCAGGCAATTTATTTATCCATTTTTTAGTTTCAGCTACACATTTGTATCTCAGGGGCTGAATGGAAACAGTAAAGCAGCACTCAGTTGAGCACAGAGGCAGCGAAACAGCTGGGGACAAGCACATCACTTACAGGAGCACCAGGGGCAGTTCCTCCCTGGGTAAGGTATTTCTGCAGCACATGAATTAATAGCATAGGATGGATTCACATTTCCATGCTCTCACAGTTGCCTGGTGTTACAGAGGTGCTGCATGTTTGTTTAGCAGCACTGGGAGGAGGGTTCAGTTCAATGAGTTGCTGGAGCTGTGGCTTGTTGAGTTGGCAGAGTGAGCTGTTAGGGCAAGGAAAATGTAGCTGGGAAAGAAGGCAATAATGAGATTTCCATTTTGCAGGTGAAAAGTGGAGGCCTAAGGAGGCAAGGACACCTGGAGTGTATAAAGGATTGAGAAATTCTGTGGGGTTTTTTCTCCAGCACATAGTGTTCGAGGCACAAGGCTTTTGTCTTCTCACCTCATGGGGAACTGCAGGTTTAACCTCACCACCTCCACTGAAACAAAAGGGATTTAGAGATACTTGGAGTTAACACACAGCCCAGGGCTCACCAGAGAGCCAAACTGGAGACCAACAAATCTGTCCAGTTGGAAGAGACCTGCAAGCTCATCCAGTCCAACCCTCAGCCCAGCGCTTTCAGTCAACACCAAACTGTGTCCCTAAGCAGCAGGTCCACACTCTGCTTGACCAACCCCAGAGATGGTGACTCCAGCTCTGCCTTCACAGACCATTCCAGCGTTTGAGAGCCCTTTCAGTGAAGAAATATTTCCTAATATCCAGTCTGAACCTTCCCTGGTGCAGCTTGAAACCATTTCCTCCATCTTCTTGTGTGACACCAAGGCTGCCCCCTCCTTGTTGCAACCTCCCTGCAGGTAGTTGTAGAGGGCAAAGAGGTCTCCCCCTCAGCCTCGTCTTCTCCAGACTGCACACTCTCAGCTCCCTCAGATGCTGCTCATAGGCCAGGTGCTTCAGGACCTTCTCCAGCCTCACAGACCTTCTCTAAACATCATAGAATGGTAAGGTTGGAAGGGACCTCAAGGATCATCCAGTTCCAACCCCCTGCCATAGGCAGGGACACCTCCCACTAGTACAGGTTACTCAAGGCCTCATCCAATCTGGTCTTGAACATCTCCAGGGAGGGAGCATCCACAACCTCCCTGGGCAACCTGTTCCAGTGCCTCACCACCCTCACTGTAAAGAACTTCCTCCTAACATCCAGTCTAAATCTCCCCTCTGCCAGTTCAAACCCATTGCCCCTTGTCCTGGCATTACAAGACCTTGTCAATAGTCCCTCCCCAGCCTTCCTGTAGCCCCCTTCAGATCCTGGAAGGCTACTCTAAGGTCTCCTGGAAGCCTTCTCTTCTCCAGGCTGCAGAGCCTCAACTCTCTCAGCCTGTCCTCACAGCACAGCTGCTGCAACCCTATGAGCATCTTTGTGGCCTCCTCTGGACCTATTCCAACAGTTCCATGTCTTTCCTGTGCTGAGGTGCTCCAGAACTGCACACAGGACTCCAGGTGGGGTCTGACAAGAGCAAAGAGGCAGAATCACCTCCCCCACCTCACATCCTCCATCACCTCAATGTCCTTCCAGTAATGAGTGGCTCAGAACTGAACACAGCTCTTGAGACGTGCCCTCACCAGTGGTGGGCACAAGGGGAATGATCACTTCCCTGTTCCTGCTTTCTAATCCAAACCAGGATGCCATTGGCTTTCTTGGTCACTGCTGACTCATGTTCAGTCAACTATCAACCAACACACCCAGGTCCCTCTCCAAGTCACAGCTCTCCAGCCACACATCCCCAGGTCTGTAGGACACTGTGGGCACCCACAAATGCCATGGATGAGACCTGTGCAAACCAACACAAGACAATAGCAATGGAGTTACAGAAACGATGCTGGAGTGTTTTCCTTGGAGACATTTCTGGTCTTTGCCACAGGATTTGGTACAAATGAGAGTTTTGTTTGCAAGAGCAATTGTACAATGCTCAGGAAGATGCATCTGAGCCAACCTTCAGCACAAAGGGGCTGACACAGGCAGGCAGAAATCTCTGCTGCCTATGATGAAGGTTTCAGTCTCTCAGGAAGGGAACTGAGGCAATGTGACCTAGGTAATACATGTTGCAAACCAGAAAACAGCAGTGAAAGGCTGGCAAACAGCCAGATGCAACTGAACCCAACTGAAGGACTGAGCTACATCCCAGACCATGCTTAAAACAACAACAACAACAAAAAACCCAAAAACCCACTGTCATAAAGCCCCAACCTGTTTATTCATGAATAATACAGGACCAAGAGGCAGGTCTGAATTTGTCAAGTAAATTATTTACTGTAAGTCTGCAATGGCCACCTGGCTCAGCCTGCAGCAGCATCTGAAAAGAGGCCCTTTACATCAACATGCAAAAGATAAAGTTGCTTGAGCTAAGGAGGAACTTCTGCTGAAGAGAAATTTTACTACTGCAGAGCAGTGCAGTCCTGCCCTCAGTCATAGAGGTGTGAGTGGAGGACAGGCTGAGTGAGCTGGGGGTGCTCAGCCTGGAGGAGAGGAGGCTCCAGGGGGACCTCTAAGGTGTCTGCCTTCCAGTAGAGTTCTGGAGCCCCCAGCACAGGAAGGACATGGAAGTGTT
>VWZE01011235.1:21976-33128 GCA_013396675.1 Eubucco bourcierii
GAGAAGGCTTCCAGGAGACCTTAGAGTAGGCTTCCAGGATCTGAAGGGGGCTCCAGGAAGGCTGGGGAGGGACTATTGACAAGGTCTGGGAATGCCAGGACAAGGGGCAATGGGTTTGGAGTGTCAGAGGGGAGATTGAAAGTGGATGTTAGGAGGAAGTTGTTTGCAGTGAGGGTGGTGAGACACTGGCACAGGTTGCCCAGGGAGGTTGTGGAGCACAGAATCACCCAGTATGATCTTTGATCACGTTGGGTGCTTCTGTGCTCCACAACCTCCCTGGAAGTGTTCAGGAAAATGTTGGAGGAGGCCTTGAGTGACCTGTACTAGTGGGAGGTGTCCCTGCCTATGGCAGGGGGTTGGAACTGGATGATCTTTGAGGTCCCTTCCAACCTTACCATTCTATGATTCTATGACATTTAAGACATCCCAGTTCTTAATCCCACAAGAAGAAAGAAATTCCATTAGAAAAAAATCTCCTCAAGATCTCGAAGCAGTTATTGATGGTAGCAATAGCTTTAAAGATGAGATAGGAAAACTGCATTTGCCTTAGAATGAGTGAGGTAAGTGGGATTGCCAATGGTGCAGACTGACATGTCCAAGCCTGCACCCTATATCAGCAAGCAGTTTCATCACTAGTGACTACCCTCAGCAGTCTTTACTGCTGTAGGTGTTCAAGCACCTTCTGAACAGAAAAAACATTCTGTTTAGTGTCTCTGCAGAGCCTTGTCTAGGAATCCAGAATGAGAGAACAGTGCCCAGCAGCATCCTCCTACATCACATCAAAGCCTTTCAGGAAATGGTGCTGAGCCTCACATACTTCTGTGTGTAGGTTCTCAGTGGGGCCCTTGGCCCACATTCCTTATCCTAGTTAAGGCAGCTAACAGCTAAAGGGACTGCAGCACATCTCTCAGGCAGGCACCCAGTACATGTTGCTGTTGTCAGTGTGGAGCTGTGTAAACGTTTTGAGACTGAATGTCTGCTTCCTGTCAACAGCAAGAATTAGACAGAGGAGTATCTGGCATGCATGGTTGTACTTTCTTAGAGTAGGAATATTGTGTAACAAAATTTGCAGGCTGCTTCTTTTGTCACTGGCCTGCTGCTCTCAAATCTGTTTTTGTGACCACACACAAAGGAAAGGAGTTTCCCGTACTCTCCAGCAGACCCTGGAAGAGGTGAGACTGGTGGGGAGGAAAATTAGGAGGTACTATTTGGCTGAAAAAAATTGAGAGACATACACAGAGTAACTCAGGGTACAGGACCAAAAAGTGTGTCTGCAAAAGGCAGCCCATCTCATCTCCAAGGCTGTCACAAAGATGGTAACCTTGCCAGCAGTTTGCAACTCCACCACTACCTCTTCCTAGTCACTACTTTGCATTTCTGGGACAGAGTTGGGACTTCTTCTCCCCTGGCTTCTATCAGATGAAACAGGCAAGTGGAACATGAATCAGTAGATGGCATATTCCTGTATTCCTGCACAGACTGCCATCAGAAGATCCTGTACTGGGTATGACATAGAATCATAGAATCAGTCAGGGTTGGAAGGGACCACAAGGATCATCCAGATCCAACCTCCCTGCCATGGATAGGGACACCTCACACTAACTAGATCAGGTTGCCCACAGCCTCATCCAGCCTGGTCTTAAACACCTCAAGGGATGAGGCTTCCACCACCTCCCTGAGCATCCTGTTCCAGGCTCTCTTCACTGTCATGCTGAAGAACTTCCTCCTAACATCCAGTCACATTTTACCCATTTCCAGTTTTGCTCCATTCGCCCCAGTCCTCAGAGCCTGCAGTGTGAGTGCAGCCCAGACAGCAACTGTGTGCTGGGCTGCAGCAAGAGCAGTGTGGGCAGCAGGGCAAGGGAGGGGATTCTGCCCCTTTGCTCTGCACTCCTCACACCCCACCTGCAGTCCTGTGTGCAGTTCTGGAGTCCCCAGCACAGGAAGGACATGGAAGTGTTGGAGCCAGTCCAGAGGAGGCCACCAAGATGCTGAGAGGGCTGCAGGAGCTCTGCTGTGAGGACAGGCTGAGAGAGTTGGGGCTCTTCAGCCTGGAGAAGAGAAGGCTTCGAGGGGACCTGATAGTAGCCTTCCAGTATCTGAAGGGGGCCTACAGGAAGGCTGGGGAAGGATTATTTACAAGGTCCTGCAATGACAGGACAAGAGGCAATGGGCTTAAACTGGCAGAGGGGAGATTTAGACTGGATGTTAGGAGGAAGTTCTTTACAGTAAGGGTGGTGAGGCACTGGAACAGGTTGCCCAGGGAGGTTGTGGATGCTCCCTCCCTGGAGGTGTTCAAGGTCAGATTGGATGAGGCCTTGAGTGACCTGTGCTAGTGGGAGGTGTCCCTGCCTATGGCAGGGGGTTGGAACTAGATGATCCTTGAGGTCCCTTTCAACCTTACCATTCTATGATTCTATGATTCTATGATAAAAAAACCATAAAATAGTATTTTTTAAAGTTGCTACCCTTTGGGTTTTTTAATTGACCTTTCCCTAGTAAATCACACACAACCATATTCTCCTTTTATTTTTTCTCCTATTAGGAAGCTCTGTGCTACTTTGTTCTTTCTTTTTCTTTTTCCAGACAGCCTTATAAATCTTCTTCCCAGCTCTCAGACAATCACTCCTTCCAGCTCTTCCTCTTCTGAGATGACTTAAAAGGTGACAGGCTCATGCATAGGCTAGGAAGATGGTTTGATTAATGACTTTTCCATTCCTGTAAGTCATTTCAAAGGGATGACAACAGGAAAGATTTTTTTCCATAAAACTCCACATGCTTCCAGCAAATACATAACCATCTGAAGGCAAGGAAAGAATGAAGACCTCATGCTCTGACACCACAATTATTTTCCTTTCCTATTTTGTTGCTTTCTCTACCCACACTTTTTTTTTCTCCCCCATACTTCCCGATATGTTTCAAACAGATCTTTGCTTTAGAGCACTTCATATATGTCTATAATTTTCTTCCATAATCTCTTTGCTATCTTTTATTTTCAAGCCTCTCCAGCCCCAGATTTCTCTTGTTTCTTACTTTCAACCATTAAGATGGAGCCAATAGATGCTCAAAGACCCCAAAAACCAGACAAACAAAACCAAACCAAACAAACCAACAACAACAACAACAACAACAACAACAACAACAAAAAAAACCAACAACCAACCCAACCAAACCACCCACAATGGTTTCTGAAGTTGAAACAGGAAAGTTGTAGAGACAGATGATGTCTTAGGAATCTAGTACAGAATAAGAGGGTTTGAAGGAAAGGTGAAAAGTAATCATAAAGGTCATAGAATCATAAAATGAGAAGGTTGGAAGGGACCTCAAGGATCATCCAGTTCCAACTCCCTGCCATAGGCAGGGACACCTCCCACTAGCACAGGTCACTCAAGGTCTCCTCCATCCTGGTCTTCAACACCTCCAGGGAGGTTGTGGGGACAGAAGACTGCCAGGGAGGTTGTGGAGCACAGAATCACCCAACGTGATCTTTGATCACATTGAGTGATTCTGTGCTCCACAACCTCCCTGGGCAACCTGTGCCAGTGTCTCACCACCCTCACTGCAAACAACTTCCTCCTAACACCCACTTTCAATCTCCCCTCTGACACTTCAAACCCATTGCCCTTGTCCTGGCATTGCAAGACCTTGTCACTAGTCCCTCCACAGCCTTCCTGGAGCCCCCTTCAGATACTGGAAGGACACTCCAGGCTCTCCTGGAAGCCTTCTCTTCTCCAGGCTGCAGAGCCCCAACTCTCTCAGCCTGTCCTCACAGCAGAGCTCCTGCAGCCCTCTCAGCATCTTGGTGGCCTCCTCTGGACCCTCTCCAACACTTTCATGTCCTTCCTGTGCTGAGGGCTCCAGAACTGCACACAGGACTGCAGGTGGGGTGTGAGGAGAGCAGAGCAAAGGGGCAGAATCTCCTCATTTTGAAATGATTGGACAACAAAGGAAGCAATCATGGAAGAAATGAAGTGAAAACTGAAATCTTTGCTTGGAATTGAAGCTTTTTCTTTTTCTTTTTCTTTTTTTTTTTTTTCACACAAGAATAAAATGATATAAAACAGTCATTATTTTTCTCATCTAATGTGTTTATGTATTTAATGATTTTAGCCATACTTGGGAGTGGACTTGCCCAAATATCAAGAGAGTCTTCCTATTAATGAGACTTTCAGAAAGAGGAAATGCCAGAATGTTTAGGTGAATCAGAAACAGAAAGTACTTAAATGAAGAGTTTCTTTACTGACAGAATCCAGCCCCATATCCCAAGAAATATCAGACCCATGAAGTGCTTTACTTAACTTCTTAACACTCCAACATGTTAACCAGCTTGATAAGAATCAGTCTAGGTGTCTCAGGAGGGGCAGGCCAAGGGCACTGAAGATAAAACCAAACCAAACCAAACCAAAACCCCCCAAAACCCAAAAGCAAAAACAATTAAAAAAACCCAACCTGCAACCAAACCAAATCAAACTAAAAGCTCCCAAACCCCAAAAGCAAAAACACAACAAAAGAAAACCTACAACCAAATCAAACAAAAAACCCCAAAGCCCAAAAGCAAACCCAACAAAAAACCCAACCTGCAAGCAAACCAAACACCCCAAAAGCAAAAACAACAAAAAAAACCCCTGCAACCAAACCAAATCAAACTAAAAACTCCCAAAACCCCAAAAGCAAAAAAAAAACAAAAGAAAACCTGCAACCAAACACTCCAAAAGCCCAAAAGCAAAAGCAACAACAAAAAAACCCAACCAAACACCCCAAAAGCAAAAATAACAACAACAAAAAAAACCCAACTTGCAACCCAACCAAATGCCCCAAAAGCAAAAACAAGAAAAAAACAACCTGCAACCAAACTAAACACCCCAAAACCCCAAAAGCAAAAACAATAAAACCTAACCTACAACCAAACCAAAAACTCCAAAAGCCCACAAGCAAAAACAACCAAAAAAAAACCAACCTGGAACCAAACCAAACCAAAAATCCCAAAAGCAAAGACAACAAAACAAAAACCTGCAACCAAACCAAAACCCCAACAGCAAAGCCAACAAAAAGCTCAACCTGCAACCAAATCAAAAACCTCAAACCCCCAAAAGCTAAAACAACCAAAAAAGCAACCTGCAACCAAACACCCCAAAAGCCCAAAAGCAAAAACTACAGCAAAAACCCAACCTGCAACCAAAACAAACATCCCAAAAGCAAAAACTACAGCAAAAAAACCCAACCTGCAACCAAACCAAACCAAACCAACCCTGAACTCTTACCTGGATGGATGCTACAGTTTAGGGTTGCAGCTCCAAACCAAACCAACCCTGAACTCTTATCTGGATGGATGCTACAGTTTAGGGTTGCAGCTCTAACAAATACTCTGCTGGTGTCATAGCCTATGGCACCTGCTGCAATGGTTCCCTGCTGCAACTCACTTCACAGACACTTGCTTCTGTCCGATGAAAATCCTCAAGAAGGAATTTGGGCCCTGAAAATTTTTAAAACATACCTGAAATAGTTTTTTACCCAAGAAACATCTATTAGAAGATTACTGTTCTGCTTCTCAAAACGTGGCTGCTGCAGGGGAAAACTTGCTCACCAGAGTACAGCTGACGACAGTTCAGCTTCTGAATTTCAGTTCTGCTCAGCTTCAGGTAAGTTAACAGGATGGGAACTCCAAGTTCCTTGTGTGTCAGTGGAAATGGAGAGCAGCACTTCTAGAGGACATTGCAGAGCACCGAAGCCGGATTTATTTTCTGAATCACCTTCTTAAGGTGCTCCTCTATGTAGGTCCTATACAGAGCCCAGAGAAGCCTGCTTTAAATCTGAGAGGTTTGTGTTTGCTTCTAAAAACAGCAGGGTGCACATTGCCCTCGGCAAGGGTCACTACTCAGCCTTTATCAAGCTTACAGTGTGGGCCAGGGGTCAGCTCATGGAATGTGCCAAAGGGAGAAGAAAGGATGGGAAAGGAGGGTGAGACTCTCACACTGAGACTGTACATGGAGGAAGGCACAGGGCAGTAAGGCATAGGACATGGAAGTGTTTGAGCCAGTCCAGAGGAGGCCACAAAGATGCTGAGAGGGCTGCAGCAGCTCTGCTGTGAGGACAGGATGAGAGAGTTGAGGCTCTGCAGCGTGGAGAAGGCTTCCAGGAGACCTTAGAGTAGCCTTCCAGGATCTGAAGGGGGCTCCAGGAAGGCTGGGGAGGGACTATTGACAAGGGCTTGGAATGCCAGGACAAGGGGCAATGGGTTTGAGGTGTCAGAGGGGAGACTGAAAGTGGATGTTAGGAGGAAGTTGTTTGCAGTGAGGGTGGTGAGACATCAAAGATCACATTGGGTGATTCTGTGCTCTACAACCTCTCTAGAGGTGTTCAAGGCCAGGTCGGAAGAGTACTAGTGGGAGGTGTCCCTGCCTATGGCAGGGAGTTGGAACTAGATAATCCTTGAGGTCCCTTCCAAACTTACCATTCTATGATTCTATGATTCTATGGCATAGATAGGTAAGGAAAGAAACAAAAGAAGAATGCAAACCAGGGATACTTGCACATTGCATTTTAGTTCTAATAAATAAAACCTAAGGCAATGCACTCATTTTTATCACAGGGATGTACTAATGAGCACACTGCTAATGAGAACACAACATGGACAAAAGCTTCTCTCAAAGTGTGTTCATTCAACACCAAACACTTCCCAGTCAACATCCAGAAAGACTTCTTTGCAGGAATTAGCTCATGTTCATTGTGAGCCAGGGGCCTTTGGAACAAAACCACCAAGTGTTTGGTCAGGAAAAATAATCTGGGCCAAATATTGTTCCCATTTGCTCTTAGTCTTTCTTTCCTTTCCCCTTCTGTTCTCTCCCAGTAATGATGAAGGCTCCAACTGTCACCACTACTTCCTATTGGCACAAAGGAAAGACTCAGGCAAAGAGTTCTTGCTCAATTCCATTCATCGCAGCTGGATGATGGAGGCAAACCACAGTGAGCTGATGCAATGAAAAGCTAGTATTAGCTGGGAAGCCTGAACTTTTCTTTGCCTCAAATTCTTTTGCTCCCTCACATCTCTTTAAAGCAAAGTACTAGAATGTGTAAGAATCTAATGCATAAAGCTAAGTGCTAGAATGTTTATAGAATCATAGAATCATAGAATGGTAAGGTTGGAAGGGACCTCAAGGATCATCTAGTTCCAACCCCCTGCCATAGGCAGGGACACCTCCCACTAGTACAGGTTACTCAAGGCCTCATCCAATCTGGCCTTGAACACATCCAGGGAGGGAGCAGCCACAACCTCCCTGGGCAACCTGTTCCAGTGCCTCACCACCCTTACTGTAAAGAACTTCCTCCTAACATCTAGTCTAAATCTCCCCTCTGCCAGTTTAAGCCCATAAGTTTAGGAGTCTAATGTATAAACCTAGAATGTTTGGGAGTCTAATGTATAAACCTAGAATGTTTGGGAGTCTAATATATAAACCTAGAATGTTTGGGAGTCTAATGCATAAAGCTAAGTGCTAGAATGTTTGGGAGTCTAATGTATAAGCTAAGTGCTAGAATGTTTAGGAGTCTAATGTATAAACCTAGAATGTTTGGGAGTATAATGTATAAAGCTAAGTTCTAGAATGTTTAGGAGTCTAATGTATAAACCTAGAATGTTTAGGAGTCTAATGTATAAAGCTAAGTGCTAGAATGTTTGGGAGTCTAATGTATAAGCTAAGTGCTAGAATGTTTAGGAGTCTAATGTATAAAGCNTAGGAGTCGAATGTATATAGCTAAGTGCTAGAAGGTTTGGGAGTCTAATGTATAAGCTAAGTGCTAGAATGTTTAGGAGTCTCAGGTGCTAGAATGTGTAAGAGTCTAATGCATAAAGCTAAGTGCTAGAGTGTTTGGGAGTCTAATGTATAAGCTAAGTGCTAATGTTTAGGAGTCTAATGTATAAAGCCAAGTGCTAGAATGTTTGGGAGTCTAATGTATAAGCTAAGTGCTAATGTTTAGGAGTCTAATGCATAAAGCTAAGTGCTAGAATGTTTGGGAGTCTAATGTATAAGCTAAGTGCTAGAATGTTTAGGAGTCTAATGTATAAGCTAAGTGCTAGAATGTGTAAGAGTCTAATGCATAAAGCTAAATGTTAGAATGTTTAGGAGTCTAATGTACAAAGCCAAGTGCTAGAATGTTTGGGAGTCTAAAGTATAATGTAATATAATGTGTAAGACTCTAATGGATTGAAACCAACTAATCCTTTCTTCCTTAGCTTTGTTTTTTCCCCTTACAAAGTAGGTGGAGTATGAAAACATGCATATATGTATGCATAGAATCATAGACTCATAGATCATCCAGTTCCAACCCCCTGCCATAGTCAGGGACACCTCCTACTAGCACAGGCCTCCTCCAGCCTGGCCTTGAACACCTCCAGGAAGGTTGTGAAGCACAGAAGACCTCCAGAGAGGTTGTGGAGCACAGAATCAGTGGTCGTCCCAGATGATCAAAGATGAAATCTTACCTTTATCTCCTTTTCTATTTATCAGTTGAGCGTCTCCTTGCTTTTCCCTTCACTACACGAATGATAAACAGTCTGCAGACCTTCCTGTAATTTAAATCTCTTCCTGCCTCAATTTCTTCTTCTGTAAAATGGGAGCAATGCACTTCTATTTATCTTTTGGTAATTAGGCTAATCCAATTAATCAGCTGCTTTCTTTGTAAAGTACTGCAAGCTCCTCAGATGCAAAGCATTACAGTAACACAAAGTTTTGTTGCCATTGTCATAAAAACAATAAAAATTCAGAAGGAAAGAGAAGACGCCAGCTGGCAGACTGAATATCCAGTCCTGCTTATCAGCAGCAGTTTCATTGTAATAAAAACAGGATGAATCACAGAATGGTAAGGTTGGAAGGGGCCTCAAGGATCATCCAGTTCCTACCCCTGCCATAGGCAGGGACACCTCCCACTAGTACAGGGCACTCAAGGCCTCATCCAACCTGGCCTTGAACACCTCTAGAGAGGTTGGGGAGTACAGAATCACCCAACGTGATCAAAGATCACATTGAGTGATTCTGTGCTCCACAACCTCCCTGGGCAACCTGTGCCAGTGTCTCACCACCCTCACTGCAAACAACTTCCTCGTAACATCCAGGTTCAATCTCCCCTCTGACACTTCAAACCCATTCCCCTTGTCCTGGTATTGCAAGAACTTGTCAATAGTCCCTCCCCAGCCTTCCTGGAGCCCCCTTCAGATCCTGGAATGCCACTCCAAGGTCTCCTGGAAGCCTTCTCTTCTCCAGGCTGCAGAGCCCCAACTCTCTCAGTCTGTCCTCACAGCAGAGCTGCTGCAGCCCTCTCAGCATCTTTATGGCCTCCTCTGGACTGGCTCCAACACTTCCATGTCCTTCCTGTGCTGGGGGCTCCACAACTGCACACAGGACTGCAGCTCGGGTCTGAGAGCAGAGCAAAGGGCAGAATCCCCTCCCTTGCCCTGCTGCCCACACTGCTCTTGCTGCAGCCCAGCACACAGTTGCTGTCTGGGCTGCACTCACACTGCAGCCTCAGCTTGAGCTTTTCATCACCCCAGATCCCCAGGGCCTGTTCCTCAGCCATTCCCCACCCAGACACTCTGCAATTTTCTCTGTATGATAAATGAAAGGTAATGTGGCAGCTACAGCTGAAAGGAGATTCCACAGAGGCTCATCTGAAAGCCTGGATAAGTGAAGAGACAAGCACAAGAAAGAGAACAAGTCAAACCACAGGTTAATGCCAACAAAATACGCCCTTGAAGAAAAAGGCAGGAAAGCATGGTGTGTAAATCAAAGGTGAGCTAAATGACTCTGATTATTGCTGACAAGCAAAAATAGATGACCTATATTGGCATATCTAAAGGAAGATCAGACTCACTTTAGACCCCAGAAGATCCTGTGCCAACCTGACTTTAACCTTCAAAACCATTACTGAGAAGCACATCAAGCAGCAAGACCACCTCATTAACTTAATCAGGTTTTGATAGCATCTGACAATCTCCATCACAGCTCACTCAAACACAAACAGAGGCATCTGAAGGTTGGTCAGAAGCAAACCAGGCCTTTGTAGTCACAGACAGGAGACAGAGTTGGGTTATATTCTTGTGGGAAGAGAACAACACTTTGTTCAAGAAATAACAACATTGTTTGTTATTTTTAGTGGCTTGAAAGGCAAACTGGCTGCCCAGGAACCCTCTTGCTCATCTCAACCCCAAAATGTGGATTACCAAGGCTCCATCACGGGCAACACACACAGTCAAGGCACTGACTTTGGTCCAAGCTGCCGTTTGCTGTGCCCACTTCCAGCAGCTTTGAATCTTTATATGCCCTGAGTTTCCATTAAAAACAATAATGAGCCTTGTTACAGGCTATCAGAGTGAAGCAATGAAACAAAAGCATGGGAGCAAAACACTTTGTTTGCCTTCTGCAGGACGCTGCCATGAATTTTGATATGAGAGATGAATAAATGGATATCATCTAAATACCAGCTTAGGCCTACAGAAAGTGACTAAGGTTTGGCATTCAATACCACAATAGCAAAGTCAAAATTAAAGTGTTGTGTGAATGTGTCTCAAAACTTCACACACAGCAATAATAAGATTTAATGGGGAGATTGAAACTGGATGTCAGGAGGAAGCTGTTTGCAATGAGAGTGGTGAGACACTGGCACAGGTTGAGAGTGGTGAGACACTGCACAGGTTGCCCAAGGAGGTCTTCTGTGCTCCAACACCTCCAGGGAGGTGTTCAAGGCGAGGTTGGATGAGGTCTTGAGTAACCTGTACTAGTGGGAGGTGTCCCTGTCTACAGCAGGGGGTTGGAACTAGATGATCTTTGAGGTCCCTTCCAACCTTACCATTCTGTGATTCTATAACACAAGCAGATGAGAAAATAACAAAAAAATGAAGATCACAAATGAATCTGGAAAGTAAAGAAGAAGAAAATTTGACAGAATTCATATATGTTGGTACTGGCATGAATGTTAGGAGGTCTGTTATCAGCAAACTCTTAAGCATTTACTCAATCAAACAAAACCAAAATCTGACTATCAGAATCAATAATTAAGACTATAATATTATATTAATATATAGTATAAATTATATAATACATATGGTAATATATAGTATAGACTATAGTAATATATTGGTATCATAAAATCACAGAATGGTAAG
>VWZE01011235.1:33508-46433 GCA_013396675.1 Eubucco bourcierii
TTGCCCTGCTGCCCACACTGCTCTTGCTGCAGCCCAGCACACAGTTGCTGTCTGGGCTGCACTCACACTGCAGCCTCATCTTCAGCTTTTCATCACCCCACACCCCCAGGGCCTGTTCCTCAGGGCTACTCTCAGTCATTCACCCCCCAACCTGGAGTTGTGCTTGGCATTGTGCCTACCCAGGTGCAGGACCTTGCACTTGGCCTTGTTGAATGTCCTGAGGTTGGCCTGGGCACAGCTCTGCAGCCTGTCCAGGTCCCTCTGGATGGCTCCCTGCCCTCTAGCAAGTCGACTGTGCCACACAGCTTGGTGCCAGCTGCACACTTGCTGAGGCTGCACTGATTCCTCTGTCCATGGCACTGACAAAGATGTCACACAGCACTGGTGCCAGCACTGACCCCTGAGGGACACCACTTGGCAGTGGTCTCCAGGTGGACATTGTGCCCTTGATCACCACTCTCAGGGTGCCACCATCCAGCCAGTTCCCTACCCAGTGAGCGGATATAAATAACTACCCTGGTAAGATGTGTTTGTTGTATTTCAACTGTGCAATTTATCTTAAAAGGAGAATGAAAAAAATTCCCTCTCTCATTTGCTAAGAACAAAGCATTAGCACCTATCTCAGCAGAGGTACCACTTGGCACCTGGGGAACACAGAAGGCAGTTTCTCCACTGGGTGTTCTTCAGGAAGGGATAATATGGGACCTGACAGAGAGAATGTACAAGAGTGGACTATTATTTGAGATTATAGGATACAAGAGTGGACTATTATTTGAGATTATAGGATGTCTTCCTCTATGTCTTCCTATGTCCTCCAGCCAGAGCACATAATTTACTGACATTGTCCTTATTTTATTAATGTCTGTACTTCACAGGACATACCTACAAGCATTTCTAGAGGCTTTTTTTTGCTATTAAAAAAAAAAAACAAACAACAAAACAAAACCACAAACTAAAAATAAACTGGGTTTCTCCTGCTGGCAGTATTTTTTATCTTGAATGTATTCAAGATAATGTATTGGTAATTCACCAATTCACCAATCACCAATAATCAATTCATTCACCAATGGTATTGGTGAATTACTTAAAAGTCAAACACAGGAGTTTGCTTGTTTGTTTTCCCAATAATTTGAGATTTGTTATTGTTTGTGGGGTTTCTTAATGTTTGGCTTCGGCAAAAGATGAAGCTTGAGGAACTGCAATCATGATTGACTGTTTGCATCAGAGTGCAGAATCTTACAATGAGCTTGGGTTCCACAGGGCACAGCCTTGTAGAAACCAAAAAGGAAGATGTAGCTCATGTCTTGAAGAAGGATGGATAAAACATGCATGACAAGTGGGAAAGAGTTATTTATTTGTTTGTTCAATTGTGCTGTACCTTTTTATAAGGAATGCTAAGGAATCTTCTGCTGACAGGAAAAACAATAAGGCTCAAACGATTTCAGCAAGCATGCCTATCCTTCACTGGATAGCATTATTCACATGACATGGATTCTATTTACTGCAAACAGCAGAAACATTTGCTGTTTTGCTCAGCTGAACAGAGGACAGCTTCTCAGCCATGCTTTATATATATATTTATTTTTTTTCCCAGACATTAAATATTACATCACTGCGAAACAAATTAACTGACCTGTGCTGTGAACAAATAAATGACAAAATCCAATATGCTGCTTTGAATTCACAGCTTATTTCAGCAAGGCAGTTGTGCAGCAGCTCTAACATATGAGTTAAGCAAGCCTTTCTGACAGGTGTAAAAGCCATTGGCAAGATTATGCTAGTGGAATACGACAGGGAAAGTGGACTAGTCACAACATCATATGTTCCATATCAGCATGTATCACAACAGAGAGGCTCACTACACTAAATAAAATGTACTGCATGCTAAAATAATGGCTGTACTGAAATAATGACAGAACAGATCAGGCAGGAGCTGGGGCTCTCATTTGGCTGGTTGCTTTGCCATAGGATTAACCCAAATGAGACCTCATTATCTGGGAAAAAGAAAATAATGACCTTATCCATCAGGAATATTACACTACGTTTGGCTATGGAGAGAGGAAAACGACATTCATTTGTTTGTGTCGGGGTATAAGGTTAAGAAGACTTACACAAGAGTTTGGTAGTTTTCACATCTGTTGCCTTCCTCTGCCACACTGTTGCATGTGCTTTCTTAAACAGATCTTACTCATCTCTCCTCTCAGATGTTTTGTACTTGAGAAGGTGTCATAAATCACTCTTAGATCAGGAGACATTGATGGCTCTTACCCATACAGTGCTCCAAATCTAACTTTAACGTTGATTTGCCTAATTAGTGGCTCACACCCACCCCTTGGCTCACAAACCTACACTGGGCTCATCCAGGCAATGCTCTGCATATTTTTAACGGCCAGAACATGGTTTCATTGTTACCAAATGTTATGAATGATGCAAAATTAATAGTGGATATTAATTTTTATATTCAGGTAGAGATTGTTAATAACTATGAAAATTGTTTATTCATGTTAAATCTCACCAGAAAACTTAGTTACAAGGTTCCAAATGCAGGGTTTGGAAATTTATATACACAGGGAACAGGCAAAACTGCAACACTGTAAGAGGTACCCAGCAAAGGCAAACATTACACTGGCAGAGAAGGTTCCTGTGGTCACTGCACTGCTTGTGGTTCATTATCCTGCTTAGCCACTGGATGGACACAGGAAGCTCCTTTCTGCTTCTGGCAGAAGGCAATTAGTGATTACAAGAGGCTTGAAGTATTTACTCACACAATATTATCAGACAGTACCCAAAGCACAGGAGGGGTTGCTGTTGGTGGTCTCAAAGACGTTAGAGGCTTTGGAGTTTTCCCAGGCATCTAGGTGCTGGAGAAATGAGGCAGACAAGCTCTGACCTGATCCTGACTCTCTGGATGATCTGTGTATCTCCAGGGCTTCCTGTCTTGGCAGGAAGCTTCCAGGTGCAGGCAGGATGCAATGCCATGTGCAGTGTCAGCACGGTGTCATGCTGGCTGTGCAGGTTGATTGTGTGGAGGCTTTTAGATCTTGATCCTGGTTGCTGGAGTTCCACACAGCTCAGGGTATAAGGCAATAAGCAAGCATGGATGCAATGGCAGAGAGTAGATACGATGGCAGAGCACAGGTTGTGCTCCCTGCTCGTTTCCTTTTATCCATACAGCCCAAGACTAATGTGCCTTTGGACACAGAATAGCCAATCAGAATGGCAGTTAGCCAAGCTTGACCATATTAGGTGAAGTCATAGTCTCGCTTTACCCTTTTTAGGGCAGAACACAGCCTTGCACAAGGCATACACAAGCTGAGCCTCTGTACCTTGTTTACCACAGTGTTCAAAACAAGTCTGGGCAAGCCACAGTTCTTAGACTCTGTGGCCCCAGGTTCTTTTGTCTTTTTTCCTGTGGTTGCTTCTCCCCAAAACAGAGGGAGGGAGAGCAGAAAAACATCTCTGGGCAAGCCAGGATATGGGTTACCCTATTTTGTCCTGCTTAGGCCTTCCGTGACACCAAAGCTGAGTGCCTCTGTCCAGTGCCTCCATTCAGAAGAATGGCAAATACTGTAAGGGAATTCTTTCTGTCTGGCAAGACTGAACAGGTGGAAAAAAATGTGTCTGTGTGGAACTGCAAGTGGAACTTTAATCAGAGTCTCTGTGCTGTGAGGCCAGAATTGCATTTGGTACATGATCCAGACCTTCTGCAGGGGGTTCATGTGGATTACACATTGCCTCATGTTGAGAGACAGGCAGCCAAAACATATTGTTCTAAACATCCTTGTTCACATGAATTTCAACCACTATTTAATAGCATTCAAGGAAAAAAAATAGCAAATTACAGCAACACTGATCTAATGCTTCAATGTTTTACTAGGAGGGACAGCTGTTTATACCAGTCTGCCTCATATTTGTGAAAAAGCACAGCTTACTGTGAGAGTTGAGCACTGGCAGTGAGCAGAACTGAAAACCAGGTGTCTTAAGCTCCTCAAATCTGAACTCACTCAAACAAACATTTTCTTTTCTGTCTCCCTTTAAAAACAAAAAAAGCACTAATGAGCATTCAGAGAAAGAAACAAGAGCAAGTGAGGTATCAACAAACACAAGAGCACCTCACTAGGATAAATGAACTAGGGATTGTTTTGTTCTGCGACCATCAACAAAGTCTGTCAGCTAGCATCTATTTCTGGAACTTCCAATTCAAATTACATCTAATGGGTTTACAGTACAGTTTTTAAAGGGTCTCGCTTGAGCCATAAAGACTGAAGCACCCATTAAGCCCCATTTGTTAACAGCTATGATAACTGCACTGTCATTACACACGCTGCAGGACACTGCTACACAGAGGACTGCTGTTATTGCAGTGAACTTCAAAGTCATCTTGTGCAACTATCAAGACAGGAAAAAAACACATGATCATTGTCATGGTAGGCCTAAGCAGGCCAAAATAGGCTGATACATGTCCTGGCTTGCCCAGAGATGTTTTTCTGCTCTCCCTCTCTCTGTTTTGGGGAGAAGCAACTGCAGGAAAGACGACGAAGAACCTGGAGCCACTGAGTCTAAGGACGCTGGCCCTTTGCATCCTGTGGTAAACAAGGTACACAGGCTCAGCTTGTGTATGCCTTGTGCAGGGCCTGTGTTCTGTCCTTAAAAGGGTAAAGTAAACCGATGGCTTCACTTAATATGGTCAAGCTTGGCTAAATGCCCTTCTGATTGGCTACTCTGTTTCCATAGGCCAAATAGTCTGAGGCTGTATTGATAAAAGGAGATGAGCAGGTGACACAACTTGTGCTCTGCCCTTGTATCCGTGCTCTGCCATTGTATCGGTGCTTGCCACTGTCTCCACTGCATCCTAAAGTGCCTGGAAACTGCATTCCAAAAGTTTACCAGGAACAGGCTCTAAATGCCTACACACAATCAACTTGCACAGCCAGTGTGACATCTGTGCCAAGACCGCACATCACAAGACATTCTACCTGCACCTGAAGGTCTCCTGCCAAGACAGGAAGTCCTGGAGATACACAGATCATCCAGAGAGATCAGGACCAGGTCAGAGATGTCTGCCTCCTTTCCCCAGCAGCCTGGGAAGAATCAGAAGTCTCAGCAGCTGACAAGACAGTAACAGAATTCCCTGAAAACCTTTGGGCACTGTCTGAAGCTGTAGCCTGCCCTGCCAGTCAGGAGATCATTTTGTGAGTCAATACTTCAAGCCTCTTGTAACTCACCATTGCCTTCTGCCATCAGCAGAAAGGAGCTCCTTGAGTCCCTCTAGTGGGCAAGCGGAGTATTGACCGCAAGCGGTGCCCTGACCGCAGCAACCTTCTCTGCCAGTTCAATCGAGTTCAGTCAGTGTTAGATATTATCACTGGGTACTGCTAGAGCCTCTGAGTGCCTGTGTAAAGCTTCCATGACCAATGCAAAGAACCCAGTATTATTAAAATTAGTGTTTTGGGTGGTGACAGTTCTGAATAGTGAATAGTAAGAAACAATATTAAAAAATCACCTCACATTAATTAATTATCTCTCCATTAGAATCATAAAAATCATTCTGGAAATTGTTGAAAATCACACATTAGTGTATTGTATTTTGTATATATATTGCATATATACACAACATATTATTGTATATGCATATGTATTTTGTATATATATTGTATTTTGTATAAATATTGTATATTTTAAATATGCCATGATTCTATCATAGTAACAGACTGCATTCACCTACCAAGTTCAACTTTGCAGTTTCTGTAACCTGTGGTTATCAGAAGAAACAAATGAAGCATTTAGGTTTTGGTTTCAGTTTGATTATGGTTTTGCCTTCTTATGCCTTTTAAATTGTTTTCATTTCAAGCAGAAAATTCAACTTCTCATTTTTTCTTCTTGTTAAACAACACTAATGTGTTATTATAACTGTTCACTGAGTGTAGACAATAACATGTGTCAGCAGATAAGTCAGCAAAAGTGAAGAAAACTGTGGAGCTGTACTTGAAACTTGATGAGTAATCAGAGTTTCTGTCACTTTTTTTTTTTTTTTTATAGTGGACAGAATGAGATGCTCTCAAATGATTTGGAAAGAAATACAGAGTTATATTTGAAAAGAAAGACACCAATAGGCCCAAATAAGGCCTCTGGTGGCCACAGGCCAACTCCCGACATATTTACCTAGATAATCAGGCAGGAGGGAGAGGAAAGGAGGGTGAGCTGGCCTTACTGCCAGCTAATAGAGATAGCAGAATTATTTGATTGAATAACAACTTTACATTTTCTTGTGTCCACCCTTTGGACTCCTGTAGTCCCTAAAGGATTTTTAACTCTATGGTTTCCGAAGCTACAACATTCCACCCCTTTATTCAATCCCATAATTTCTGCATTACACTACTCACCTCACTAGAAACAGACTCTATACAGTAGGTAGTGCCATCCAAATAATTCATCATTGTACTTGTCTTCACACAACAGGCAGTAAAATTTCAATAACCAATCATTCTTCATTCCGGCATTTTTCTGCGTATCACTCAGGCCCCAGACACAATTCTTCTTCTCATCAAACAGGACTTTTCAGGTGACATTAGTTGTCTGAAAGCAACTCAATAACAACTTGTACATACTCTGAACTCAAACTCTCTCAGTCAAACTCCTCTGTGGAACAGACTTGATCTCACCACCTTCCTGCATGTGCTGGATCCCTCAGCATTAAAAAAAAACAAACAAACCACCCCTTGGACAGGTTGTATCCTCACCCAAAGGCAGAAAACACCCTTACCATTTTCCCCAACAGATTCTTTATACAAACAGAAGGAACTCTATTTTCATCTGTGTTGTGCTCAGTAGCACTCAGCATCAAGTAATGGACAGCCCCAGTCCATTCTCACTCAAAGCTTTGCAGTTTGTGCATTCAACCAGGAACTGAACCTGGGTCTCCCACATCCAAGGGTGTTCTACCGCTGAACTACAAATGCACAAGCAGCTGCTCACTGCAAAGTCTCAACTGCTCATTGCAGATTTTCTTGGAGTTGCACCTGGGACAAACCAGACCAGTCCAAGTCCAACTCAAATGCTGTGTCTCCACCCCTGGGGTAGTCAAATGGGGCAACTAAGCCCAGTTCACTTCCATTCTTCCAGGTAACAGTAAGCTGTCACTTCATTCAGCTTCTCTACTTCCAAAGTGTGCTGGAGTGAAGACCCTTCCACCACAGATGAGTTCTATCTTTCAGATCCAGTATCTATAATACAGTCCTGTGCTTCTACTTGTCTCATGTATCAGGCCATCCACCACCCCTGAGGTTTCCATCCTGCAGTTCTTCCACTCTAGCTGCAAAATTAGAGGTGAACCCACCACACCATTAGTCCATGCCCTTATTATCTTCCTTTACCTATTTAGACAGAATTATCTCACATTTATTAACCTTCCCCAACATCTCTCCATCCACCTCCTCAGTGGATGGCTGAAAAGGAGGAGAAGGTGGTGGTGGATGAGAAGCAGATGGCTGAACAGGGAAAAGAATCAGGATCAGTGCTATTCACAGGAACCACTACCAGACCAGTACTGTCCATCCTCACTACTGCCTTACCACCCAGAGGGGAAGCTACTGCAAGGGCACCCTTGTGGCTCACCCTGCTGCTTGAGTTTGGCACCAAGGCTATTGCCACTGCCTCTGCCACCATGACTGCTGCTGCTGAAAACTCAGCAGGAATGCACAGAGCCACATTGCCATTTGCCACTGGTCCTGGCTGGCCACCCACTGCAGGACTGGCAGAAATATGCAGGAAAGGGAGCAAAATCACTCCACCACCCATACCTGGTACCACCAGTCCCACCACTGTAAATTCAAGAATGACTGACAGCAGGGGGAGTGGATTCCCATTGCTGCTCATCATGGGTACCCCTGCAGGACACACATCAAATACAGAGACACCATCCGCAGCCGCTGCCTGCACATGCACGCTGCCTACACCAGGGTAAGAGAGGTCCCGAGGCATGGCTGTTTCCTGTGCCATCACCAGCTCAGCCCCAGGAGTGGCTGTGTGCAGCAAGAGGATGGAAATGACTTGCGTCATTGTCCCCACTGCGATCAGGTTGCCAACAAGGACGAAGCTGTTTCCACATGGTGCCACCTTTGAAGTGCCACCTGGAGCCATGGGACCAGGGGAGGCTGTTGACATGGCTGCAGCCGCCTGCATTTTCATGCAGGGACTCACTTCTTGCATTTCTGCAACCCACAGATTCACACAGGGAAGGGAAGAGACAAATGGATTTGCCAACTCTGCTCTGCCCCACCCCTTCAGTTCAACCCATGCAGTGCTGCTCAGCACTGTACCATGAGTCAGCTCAAGCTGCAGCCACTTTGAGGATGGAGGACCCATATCACCTTTTTCACCCCCCTCAAAACATGCATATCACTGCCTGTCACTCTCTTCTACCCTCTTCACCACCCAAGATGGGAGTGGTTCATTCCTCCAAGTCTCCTCCCTCCAAGCCTCTGTGGCTGTCACTGCACCACAGTTCAGACCAGCAGGAGGGACAACACTTCATCTTGGCAAGCTTCCCCCCGTCACTTCCCTGCCACTTCAGGATGGTGAGTGAGCTTACAAGAAGCATGAAGCACTTTCTAATGCAGATGACAAAACTGCACTCACAACTAGGATGAATACATGCAGACAGCCCCCAAGGCATGGACCCAGCTCAGCAATGTCTGCCTGAATTTGCTTCCAATTCTCCATCACGTTGTCACTAAGAGGCACCATATTCTAACTTTCAATTCTGCATGGGTCAGCAATATGTCCTTGTGGCACAAAAGCCAATGGCATCCGGGGATGCATCAAGAAAGTGGGGCCAACAGGACTAGGGAGGTTCTTTACCCCCTCTACTCCACCCTGGTGAGAACACATCCTGAAATACTGTGTCCAGTTTTGGGCACCTCAATTCAAGAGAGACAGAGCCCTGCTGGAAAGAGTCCAGTGGAGAGCCACGAGGATGAGTGGGGGACTTGAACATCTCTTTTATGAAGAGAGACTGGAAAACTTGGGGTTGTTTATTCTGGAGAAGAGAAGACTGAGAAGAGATATCATCAATGTATACAAATACGTGAGGGGTAGGGATCAAGTGGATGGGGCCAAGCAAGAGCAGTGTGGGCAGCAGGGCAAGGGAGGGGATTGTGCCCCTTGGTTCTGCTCTCCTCAGACCCCACCTGCAGTCTTGTATGCAGTTCTGGAGCCCTCAGCACAAGAAGGACATGGAAGTGTTGGAGAGGGTCCAGAGGAGGCCACGAGGATTCTGAGAGTGCTGCAGCAGCTCTGCTGTGAGGACAGGTTGAAAGAGTTGGGACTCTGCAGCCTGCAGAAGAGAAGGCTTCCAGGAGATCTTGGAGTGGCCTTCCAGGATCTGAAGGGGGCTACAGGAAGGGTGGGGAGGGACTAGTGACAAGGTCTTGTAGTGCCAGGACAAGGGGCAATGGGTTTGAAGTGGGAGAGGGGAGATTGAAAGTGGATGTTAGGAGGAAGTTGTTTGCAGTGAGGGTGGGGAGACACTGGCACAGGTTGCCCAAGGAGGTTGTGGAGCACAGAATCACTCAGTGTGATCTTTGATCACGTTGGGTGATTCTGTGCTCTACAACCTTCCCGGAGGTCTTCTGTGTTCCACAACCTCCCTGGAGGTGTTCAAGGCCAGGTTGGAGGAGACCTTGAGTGACCTGTGCTAGTGGGAGGTGTCCCTGCCTATGGCAGGGGGTTGGAACTGGATGATCCTTGAGGTCCCTTCTAACCTTACCATTCTATGATTCAATGATTCTATGATTCTCTCCTTCCCTGTGCCTGGAATAGTTTGTATTTTTGCCCTAGGGATCAATGCATTATGAGTACATCTGCTGGAGTTAATGCTATGACTCCATGAGCATAGTTAGAATTTTTCCTGTTTTCACATTACTATTTTCCAAGTTCTGATTGCTTAAACTGTTTAATTCCGTGTTTATAAATACCCTTTGTGCAACTGCTTCCTGTCGACTGAAAATCCAAAAAAATCTTAGGGGATTTCCCCAAAATTTTAAATATTAATAGTAGAAATGAGTATTCATACAGAAAATAAGATTCATCATTCATAACCTGTTATTAATTTCTACAACACCTTGGGTTCCTGGGGCAGATGCAAATCTTGCAGTCTCAACAGCCAAATGGACTGGGAAGTTGTCAGACAAACAGTTTTTGTCTGAGAAATACCTCAGTCCACGTAAATTTATACAAATCAATATCATGGTTTCCACAGTCCTTTCACCTCCATATTGTGATTTCTTCTTTCTTTCTATGACCAAGAAAATAACCAAGGGGCTGGAGAACATCTGGTATGAAGACAGCTCCTGCCCCTGGCTTGGAGCAATCCTAAGCACAGATCCAGGCTGGATGATGAATATTTTGAGAGCAGCCCAGCAGAGGAGGTCTTTGAGCAATGTGTGTGTTTGGAGCCAAGGCAGTCTCACATAGCAGGGACTGCATTGCAAGAGGCATTTTTGGCACTCAGTTGCAAGTTGCAAGAGGCTGAACAGCAGCAGAGCAGTCTGAGGGTCACGATACCTGCAAAAAGGTGGAAGACATCAGGCTAGACACTGATGCAGACACAGAGCTCCAGCCTGGGTTTTTCACCTCTCAGCCAGCTGTCTGGATGGGGTGTTTCTTTCTAGTGCCAAACTAGGGACAGGAGAGAAACAGGTAAATACCAGAAAATACCTTTTTTGAGACCAACAGATGGTTGGAAAAGATACTTCTGCACAAATGAGCTTTTCTTCAGATTTGAAAAAGCAACACACTGGTTGCCCCCTACTCCCTCCTTTTCTTCTCATTTACAAAATCTTGGGTTCACCTCAATGCAGACTGTGTGAAGAAATCCTCAAAAGGGTTTAACAGATGGGAAAAGCATTTTTTGTCCTGTTTCATCCAAGAGTACTAATTCACTGCTTACTGCAGATGATGAGAGTTGGATCTTAAAGGGAAAAAAACCTCAAACCTCACTCTAGTGGACATGGGAAAGTACTAAGCAAAAGCTTGGTTCTAGTTGACACTGCTTGCTCATATGCACCTTCCAAAACAAAATAACTGGTAAAAAAATAAAACAAAATAAAATAAACAACCCACAACAAAAAACAAAACAAACAAACAAACAAAAACCCAAACCAAACCAAACCTACCAAAAAACCAAAACAAAAACAAACCAAAAGCCCCACGAAACAATCAACCAATACAAAACCAAAACCAACAAGCCAACAAAAAACCAATTTGGACCCCAAAAAGTTGTTTGTAGAATTTTGGATTTGAGGTTCTTCTGTTTGTTTTACATGGCTGCCTGTAAGCAGACCTACTTATAACCGAAATATTTACAGACACTAACATTGATGTTTGGAGTTGTCCACATTCCTGGCTTGTTAGTGATAGCCAAGAAAACAACCTTCTGTTAGTTCCAACTCTGCACTCACACATTGGCTTTGCTATGCAGCCAGTTTAAAACACAGAACCAAACCAAACCAAACCAAAAACCACCTCAGCTGAGCTGCACAGATGTTTTGATCTGGCACAAAAGGCCAAGCAGTGTGATCCAATGTCCTATCACCTAAAAGTTGTTCCCCTGAGCATTCAAGCATATATCTGTACTGTCAGTGACATCCAATAAGAAGCAACTAATTTAACAAGCTTGCCAGTAGATGCTTCAATATTTCTCTTCTGTCAAGAAGAAAACATTGTCACAGGTGTGCAGACACTTTCCATATCCATTCTGTAACAACCTGTGCTGGTTTGAGGCTAATTGGAATATTTTAATGGAGAAAATTACATCGTAGGGCTGTAGAAAGCAAATAGTGGTGATGGCTGCTGCACTCATGGACTTGCTGAGATGGGTAAGAACACAAACACAGATAAAACTGAGTCTCTTGGTCTCTCTGGGAGCTTCTGGCCTCTCTCCTAACCCAGTTAACCACTCTGCTTCTAACCTCCCTGCCCATCCTCCAAACTCATCTTGCACATAAGGCAGACCCTGGGGTAAGGTAGAGGGGTGGGGAGAAGGTGGAAGGGTGGTTGGGAGCCCCTCCTAGGCGCTCTGATTTCTGGGAGGGGGATTGTGTTTCTGTATTCCCTTTAACTTGTCTATGTCTGTAACTATTCCTGTCTGTTGTGTCTATCTCTGCTTGTCCATTGTGCTGAGCTGTAAATAGAGCTTCAGTCCTTAACTTCCAGCTGGCTGAGTCTAGTCTGGGGGATTTTACAAAGCGGGGGGGTGGGGGAGGGCCAGTGAACTCCCAAACCATCACAGACCAAAAAGTCCATTTCCAGAAAACACCTATATTGTCTTCTCTTGCCTTCCTTTGCACAATTTAAGCTTCTCTTTTTCATAATTTGATTCCCTCTTCCCCCCCACCCTTTTTTTTTTTTCTACTTCAGGGTATTTCTAGAACACTTTGGCCCTTTCTTTTTTACTCTACAGCTGCACAGCTTTATAGACCAAGATTTAGGTTTTACAGTGAATCTCATCCATGTGAAATCTCCAACACCAGGTGAAAAGAATGGGGGCGAATTTGCCTGGCTGCCCACACCAAAACCATAAAGATGACAACAAAATTAGAGAATTAATTGTGTGGATAGTTGATCCATCTCCAAAGAGATGGTTCTTGAGTCCTAACATCTGAGGGGGGGTGGGGTGTCATCATTTTCTATGTATAAGAAACTCAACTATATGTTAATATAAAAAATTAATTTAGGAAAGAGAAAATTACTGTGGAACAAATATCAACTAAAAAAAAATCCAGATCCATCAGAGTGGAGACTTTCCACAGAAAATAAACTATAAAATATATATAATATATAGAATCATTGAATCACAGAATGGTAAGGTTGGAAGGGACCTCAAGGATCATCTAGTTCCAACCCCCTGCCATAGGCAGGGACACCT
>VWZE01011242.1:34441-49265 GCA_013396675.1 Eubucco bourcierii
AGGTCTTCTGTGCTCCACAACCTCCCTGGAGGTGTTCATGGCCAGGTTGGATGAGGCCTTGAGCAACCTGTACTAGTGGGAGGTGTCCCTGCCTATGGCAGGGGGTTGCAACTGGCTGAGCTTTGAGGTCCCTTCCAACCTTACCATTCTGTGTTTCTATGACCTCAAATCCACTCTTTGACTCCTTCAAACTCCTCCTCCTGGCCTCGTGTGTCTGTGTGTCTTCCTGCACCCTTTTTGCAGATGGCTCTGCTGTTTGGCAGCCACTAACAAGCTCATTCAACTCTCTCCATGCCCTGCTCCATGGGCTGTTGTCACCTCCCAGCTCCTCATCCTCTCAGCCTTGCTGTCACGCAGCTCCCCGTAAAGCTTCCAGGCCTTTGAAAAACCAAAGGCTGCCATCTCCAAGTCTAATTTGACACATTTCCAGCCAGGGGAAAGCATTTATTACATTAGACAAGTTGATGCAGCTCTCAGGTTGAGAATTGCACTTATTTGCCATAATAATGGTGTAAAGTCCTCTTCCTTTTATTGTGTTATCTCTCTTTAATCATGCAGAGACGCTCCCCAGTAATTTTAATCAAAGGCTCAAGCATCACTTATCTGAAAACTAATGACTCAACTCAATGAGAGGAGAAACTTTGAAGAGCCTGCAGTGGAGCTGGGAGGAGCAAAGAAAAAAAAAAAAAAAAGAAAGGGGAGGTTGTTTGAAACTTTATATCATTTTTTTCCCCCCTTCCTTTAGGTCCATCATTATTTTGCCTGATTTCAGCTGCAGAAGCTTTGTGTCTCTGGTGAGCTGGGATGAGCTGTGCCTTTCTGCTCCTCCTGAACGTGCTGTGTTTAGGCAGGTGGCTGTGAGAATGAGGTTGTGCTTTCAGAGGGAAGGGATTCCTCTTGGAAAATGGTGCTGTGGTCACCATTGTTCTGCCTTAGAGGGGAAAAAGTCAGTTTGCGTGGATCTGGAGGCCACGAAGATGCTGAGAGGGCTGCAGCAGCTCTGCTGTGGGGACAGGCTGAGAGAGTTGGGGCTCTGCAGCCTGCAGAAGAGAAGGCTTCCAGGAGACTTTAGAGTAGCCTTGCAATATCTGAAGGGGGTTCCAGGAAGGCTGGGGAGGGACTACTGACAAGGTCTGGGAATGCCAGGACAAGGGGAATGGGTTTGAAGTGTCAGAGGGGAGATTGAAAGTGGATGTTAGGAGGAAGTTGTTTGCAGTGAGGGTGGTGAGACACAGGCACAGGTTGCCCAGGGAGGTTGTGGCTGCTCCCTTCCTGGAAGTGTTCAAGGCCAGGTTGGAGGAGGCCTTGAGTGCCCTGTGCTAGTGGGAGGTGTCCCTGCCTATGGCAGGGGGTTGGAACTGGCTGATCCTTGAGGTCCCTTCCAACCTTCCCATTCTATGATTCTATCTTTGCACATCCCCCCAAACACAGAATGGTAGGGTTGGAAGTGAGCTCTGCAGATCACCCAGTCTGACCCCCCTGCCAAAGCAGGATCAGTTGGAACACATCCAGGAAAATTTTGGATGTCTCTAGAGAAGGAGACTCTACAAATTGTAGAATAATAAAATCTTAGAATCAGAGAATCAAAGAATCACAGAATCTTAGGAGCAGAGAATCTCGGAATCATTGAGTCTTAGAATCAGAGAATCTTAGAATCACAGAATCTTAGAATCAGAGATTCTTAGAATCACAGAATCTTAGAATCAGAGAATCTTGGAATCATAGAGTCTTAGAATCAGAGAATCTTAGAATGTTGGAATCTTAGAATCATAGAATCTTGGAATCATTGAGTCTTAGAATCAGAGAATCTTAGAATAAAAATATACAAAATTTTAGAATCATTGAATCTTAGACACACAGAATCTTAGAGTCATAGACTCTTAGAATACAGAATCTTAGGATTATAGAATCATAGAATCACAGAATCTTAGAATCATAGAATATAGAGTCATAGAATCACAGACTCTTAGGATCAAAGAATCTTAGAATCATAGAAGCAAAGAATCACAAAATCAGAATCTTAGAATCTTAGAATGTCAGGGGTTGGAAGTGACCTCTGGGGATCATCCAGTCTAAGAGGCATGCATCCAGGCAGGCTTTGAAAGTCTCCAGAGGAGGAGACTCTACAATTTCCCTAGGCAGCCTGCTCCAGAGCTCCAACACCCTCACACCAAAGAAGTTTCTCCTCCTGATCTGATGGAACCTCCTGGGCTTCAGCTTGCACCTCTTGCCCATTTTCTCCTTGTCTCCAGAAACTTCACCAGTAGCTTTGTTGTCCTTCTCTAGGCCTGCTTCAGCACCTCAGTGTCCTTCTTGGAGTGAGGGGCTCAAAACTGAGCATGGTATTTGAGGTGTGGCCTCACCAGTGTGAGTACAAGGCAACAATCACTTCCCTGCTCCTTCTGGACACACAATTTTTGATCTAGGCCAGGATGCTGTAGGCCTTCTTGGCCACCTGGGCACATTGCTGCCTCATGTTTAGACTGGAAAAACCCTTTAGGATCATCAAACCCAATCATTAACCAACACTTTGCACTTGGCACAAGGGCTCAGCTGGCTCAAGGAGAACATATTGTCCCCCAGCACTTGCAGGCTCTTCTCCACAGAGCTACTTTCCAACAGCTCAGCACCTGACCTGTACTGGTGCATAAGCCTAGAAAAGCTCCAAATCCAGCTTCAGAGTGAGCCAGAACAGAGCCATAATGCCATAAACCAGCTACAGCCCCAATCTGCTTCAAGATCAACAACTCATTAATGTCCCCACAATTCATTAATGAGGCTTTCAGCCTCCCTTGCCAATTTCCTGTGAAGCTGGGCATCCTCCCCAGCTCCCACAGCTCTCCCCAGGCTCTGACTCACCACATGAATCTTCTCCCAGATGCCTCTCTGCAAATCAAGATGTGTTGCCTCTGCATCATTAGTTGCCAGAGCAGATAGCACAACTGATAGTCATCATCAGCAAGTGTGCTCAGGATGCTTTGTGTTCCTGCCTGCAGTGCTGTGTTTGTGCTAATATCATCCTGATAAATACTACTAATAGTAACTGCATCAATAACAACACCCCAGTTGTGAAGTGTTTACACAGGCTCCATCTGCTCCTTGATCCACCATGGCAGATAACTCTGCAACCATCTGGCATGGCTCAGTGTGCTTGGCTCCTGCTTACCAGCATGGCAGATCATAGAATCAGGATGGTAAGGTTGGAAGGGACCTCAAGGATCATCTAGTTCAAATCCTCCCACTAGCACAGGTCACTCAAGGCCTCATCCAACCTGGCCTTGAACACCTCCAGGGAGGGAGCAGCCACAACTTCCCTGGGCAACCTGTACCAGTGTCTCATCTCACTGGATGAACTTATCCAGGCTGAAAACCACCCTGAGAAGCAGAGGTGTCACCTGCCTCCATCATTTTATCAGTCTCACTGAGCAGGGAGGGGAAAGTCATCCCATGAGCCAGCCATGCACCAGTAATGGTCTCCTGGGGTGCACTGAGAAGATTGTGGCCAGCAGGTCCAGGGAGGTTCTCCTTTCCCTCTACTCCGTCCCAGTGAGACTACATCTGGAGTATTGAGATCAGTTCTGGGTTCCCCAGTTCAAGAGAGACAGGGAACTACTGGAGAGAGTCCAGGGGAGGTTACTAAAAGGCCTGGATCATCTCTGTGTGCAGGAAAGGTCGAGAGCCCTGGGGCTGGTGAGCTTGGAGAGCCTGAGAGGGGATCTGATTAATGCTTAGCAAGAGCTGCAGGGTGGGGGGCAAGAGGCTGAGGCCAGAGCTGAAGGGTGGGGGGCAAGAGGCTGAGGCCAGACTCTTGTCAGTGGTACTCAGTGACAGGACAAGGAGCAATGGGCACAAACTGGAACCCAGCAGGTTCCACCTGACCAAAAGGAGAGACCTGTTTGGTGTGAGGGTGCTGGAGGCCTGGAGCAGGCTGCTCAGAGAGGTTGTGGAATCTCCTCCTGTGGAGAGATTCCAACCCCGCCACGGCATTGTGACCCTGGTCGAGCTCCTGTGGGTGCTGTTGCTTTATCAGGGGGGTTGGGCTAGCTGCTCTTCAGAGGTCCCTTCCAAACCCACACCATGCAGGCATTTTGGGATTCCAGAGCATCTAGGCCAGAGCTATTTTGAGTGGTTTGTGCATTGGTGCCGAAGTAAAAGCATTAACTGGAGGCTCTCGGACCTGCTACTCGCCTGTGCTCTCATTTCAACTCTGCTTCTGACCTGCTGTGAGACCTGCCATAAATCTGTGCCTCCATCTGCCTTGTCTATTTTTGCTGCAGGCTTTGTTTTTGGGTTTTTGGTTTTGGCCTAGACAGCCAACTGAGTCCTGGGCTGCAGCAAGAGCAGTGTGGGCAGCAGGGCAAGGGAGGGGATTGTGCCCCTTGGCTCTGCTCTCCTCAGACCCCACCTGGAGTCCTGTGTGCAGTTCTGGAGCCCTCAGCACAGGAAAGACATGGAAGTGTTGGAGCCAGTCCAGAGGAGGCCACGAGGATTCTCAGAGGGCTGCAGCAGCTCTGCTGTGAGGACAGGCTGAGAGAGTTGGGGCTGTGCAGCGTGAAGAGGAGAAGGCTTCCAGGAGAGTTTGGTTGGAGTAGCCTTGCAGGATCTGAGGGGGGCTGCAGGAAGGCTGGGGAGGGACTATTGACAAGGGCTTACAACGCCAGGACAAGGGGAATGGGTTTGAAGTGTCAGAGGGGAGATTGAAAGTGGATGTTAGGAGGAAGTTGTTTGCAGTGAGGGTGGTGAGACACTGGCACANCTGCCTATGGCAGGAGGTTGGAACTGGCTGATCCTTGAGGTCCCTTCCAACCTTCCCATTCTATGATTTTTTTTTGGGGGGGGGCAGGGCTTGGCTGTGTCTGTGTGCAGCCCCTAACACAACAGGGTGCTGAGTTCAGTCAGGACCTCTAGATCCTGTAACAACACCAGCAAGGAGATGAGGACTGCAGGTCCTGGTTGGAGCTCAGGGCTGGATGGTGGCCCAGGGGCAGGTTTAGTCTGGCCCAACCTGAAGCACTGACACATGTTGAAGCTTGAGCTAGTTCCTACAGCCCTGTTTACCTTAGAGCTGTCTGCAGGATGAGATAATTTCTTGGCTTTGTGTTTTTGGAGGTTTTTTTTTTCTCTCTCCATCAGGATTCTGGAGAGAGCTGAAGGTGTGGTCCAGTGCTCAGCTTTCCCAAGGTAAGGTGAATTGAAAGTCATGCCAAGTCTGGTTTGAGAGCAGGGGCCTATCTCCTCCTGAAGGAGATAATTTCTTGGCTTTGTGTTTTTGGTTTTTTTTCCCCTCTCTTCCTCTCTCTCTCTCTCTCTCTCTCTCCTTCCATCAGGATTCTGGAGAGGGCTGAAGGTGTTGTTCAGTGCTCAGCTTTCCCAAGGTAAGGTGAATTGAAAGTCATGCCAAGTCTGGTTTGAGAGCAGGGGCCCATCTCCTCCTGAAGGAGATAATTTCTTGGCTTTGTGTTTTTGGAGTTTTTTTTCCTCTCTTTCTCTCTCCCCATCAGGATTCTGGAGAGAGCTGAAGGTGTTGTTCAGTGCTCAGCTTTCCCAAGGTAAGGTGAAATGAAAGTCATGCCAAGTCTGGTTTGAGAGCAGGGGCCCATCTCCTCCTGAAGATGTAAACCTACTGCAGTAACTTCACAAAGTGGTGAATTCAACTGAGGTACAGAGAAAAAAAAGTCTTAAAAAAAATCTTTTCAGTACCTTCCTGCCCAGCAGGTCATGCAATGGTGTGGCCTCTGGTGTGGCAAACCCCAGAGGGAAATATGAACCTCTCAGAGGGGCAGTGGGCATCCTTTGAATGCCATTGTATGCCATGAAGCCCCTAAAGCTTCCTAGTGCCAAGACCTCTTCCCTGGAGGGTTGTGCACCCCTGAGGGAGGTCTCTGAGCAGGGTGTTGGAGCTGCCATCCTGGAGGCATTGACTGGACAAGATGCTGAGCTGACAGGAGGAGGAATGTTTTCACTGTGAGGGTGACAGAACCCTGGAACAGGCTGCCCAGGGGAGTTGTGGGGTCTCCTGTTCTGAAGATATTCAAGGCCTGCCTGGATGTGTTCCTGTGTGATCTGGTACAGGAGATCCTGCTCTGGCAGGGTGGGGTTGGACTGGATAAGCTTTCAAGGTCCCTTCCAGCTCCTGACATTCTGTGGTTCTGTGATTTGTAGGTAGCTGAAGTCCCCTGAAAAGGCCAAGCTGGAGACCTACAGAGATGCCTTCAGCCCCAAATTCTCTGACATTTGTAAAAATCCCTTTCTACATGCATCTCAATCGTGAGGGATCTCAAAAGCAAACCAGACCTTGACCCTTCTGCTCCAGAAGACATCTTTGAAAAACCCAGGGCAGCTTCTGAATGGCTTTAGAAAACACTTCCCATCCATAAATGTCAAATGCAATGAGGCAGTTGGAGGTTCTTGCCCCATACAAGAACATGGGAAAGATTCATGGTTATGTTCTTTGCCCCTCCAGAAAACTCCTTAGCTTTGTTAATGAGCATTGATTATGTTCTGAGGACTTCACTGCATCCTTAGAAAGTCATTTAGGGATTTATTGGGCTGGCTTGAAGCACTGAAAGTGAGTCACTGCCCTCATCCACTTGTGATGTGCCTCAGCCTAGTGTCCAAGTACAGGAGGCAGAATCATAGAATCATTTGGATTGGAAAAGACCTTCAAGATCACAGACTCACAGAATGGTTTGGGTTGGAAGAGACCTTCAAGATGATAGAATGGTTTGTGTTTGAAGGGACCTTCAAGATCATCTAGTTCCACCTCCCCTGCCATGAGCAGAGACACCTCACTGAATCCAACACAACCAGAAAAGGGCTACAAGGCTGCTGGGGAGACTGGAAGAGCTCTCTCATGAGGAAAGATTGAGAGACTTGGGTGATTTTAGTCTGGGAAAGAGCAGACTGAGGAGGGAATCTCATCAATACTTCAAGGGTGGGTTGCAGGAATCATAGCATGGTTTAGGTTGGAAGGGACCTCAAAGCTCAGCCAGTTCCAACCCCCTGCCATGGGCAGGGACACCTCCCACTAGCACAGGGCACTCAAGGCCTCATCCAACCTGGCCTTGAACACCTCCAGGGAGGGAGCAGCCACAACCTCCCTGGGCAACCTGTGCCAGTCTCTCACCACCCTCANCTTCAGATACTGGAAGGCCACTCCAACATCTCCTGGAAGCCTTCTCCTCTCCAGGCTACAGAGCCCCAACTCTCTCAGCCTGTCCTCACAGCAGAGCTGCTGCAGCCCTCTCAGCATCTTGGTGGCCTCCTCTGCACTGGCTCCAACACTTCCATGGCCTTCCTGTGCTGGGGGCTCCAGAACTGCACACAGCACTGCAGGTGGGGTCTGAGGAGAGCAGAGCCAAGGGGCACAATCCCCTCCCTTGCCCTGCTGCCCACACTGCTCTTGCTGCAGCCCAGCACACAGTTGCTGTCTGGGCTGCACTCACACTGCAGCCTCAGCTTGAGCTTTTCACCACCCCACACCCCCAGGTCCTTTTCCTATGGAGGATGGCACCAGGCTTTTTTTAAGTGGTGCCCAGTGGCAGGGCAAGGTTGAACTCCATGGTCTTGAAGATCTTTTCCAACCTGACTGATTGGTTCTGTAATAGGCACAAACCTGAATGTGGGAAGCTCCATCCAAACATGAGGAGAATCTTCTTTAACTCAAGGTTGATGGAGCACTGGAGCAGGCTGCCCAGAGAGGTGGTGGAGTCTCCTCTGGAGACATTCCAAACCTGCCTGGATGTGTTTCTGTGTGACCTTTTTGTGGTGAACCTGCTCTGGCAAGGAGGTTGGACTCAATGATCTTCAACCCCCTACCATACTCTGCTACCCTGAACCATTAACTCTTTAACCTCATTTATCATTGTACCCTACCAAGTAAAAACTGCAAGTGGGGGATGAAAACATTGCCAGGAAACTCTGAAGGCAGCAAATGGGTTAAACAGAGCTTGTTAAGAGCACGAAGGAATTGCCTCATTTCCTCTTCCACCTCACTTTATCAGAGATAATAACAGGATAGCAACAGGAATTCAGAGCTGGTGCTACCCAGAGCTCAGAACAAAGCAGGCAGAGCCTGGCTCAGCAGCCTGGGGACAGGGATCCAGGGATTTTTCAGTCAAGGATTTTCACTGAGGATCAATGGGACTTGGCTGCCTGCCTCCCAGCACCAATTTGAATGCCTCTCCTCAGATCCAGACGATTATGGGTGAGACGTGTTGGCAGTTTCCCTTCAAACAGAAGGGGGATGCCAGAGATTTTCTTCGAGTTTAGGATTTGGCTCAATCTGAATCATGAGGTGGGACATGAGCCAAGAAAAATGTAAATCCTTTCTGGAAGGATCAGAACAAGAGGACACAGCCTCAAACTGCACCCAAGGTTGGTTCAGGCTGGACCTTAGGAAGAAATTCTTTGTGCAAAGAGTGATTGGCATTGGAATGGGCTGCCCGGGGAGGTGGTGGAGTGCCCATGGCTGGAGGTGTTTAAGAGGAGGCTGCAGGAGGCACTCAGTGCCATGGGTTAGTTGATCAGAAGGTGTTAGGGGATAGCTTGGACTGGGATAGCTTCCTTCTTTCCTTCCTTTCTTCTTTCTTTCCTTCCTTTCTTTCTTTATTCCTTCCTTCCTTCTTTTCTTCTTTCCTTCCTTTCTTTCTTTATTCCTTCCTTCCTTCTTTTCTTCTTCCCTTCCTTTCTTTCTTTATTCCTTCCTTCCTTCTTTTCTTCTTTCCTTGCTTTCTTTCTTTATTACTTCCTTCCTTCTTTTCTTCTTCCCTTCCTTTCTTCCTTTCTTCTTTCCTTCCTTTCTCCCTTTATTCTTTCCTTCCTTTCTTCTTTTCTTCTTTCCTTCCTTTCTTCCTTTCTCCCTTTCCTGGGTCCTTCCTTTCTTCCTTTCTTCTTTTCTCCCTTTCTTCTTTCATTCCTTTCTTCTTTCTTTCCTTTCTTCTTTTCTTCCTTTCTTCCTTTCCTCTTTCCTTCCTATCTTCCTTTCTCCCTTTCCTCTTTCCTTCCTTTCTTCCTTTCTCCCTTTCTTCTTTCCTTCCTTTCTTCTTTTCTTCTTTCTTTCCTTTCTTCTTTCCTTCCTTTCTTCCTTCCTTTCTTTCTTTATTCCTTCATTCTTTCCTTTCTTCCTTCCTCCCACCCTCAGTTCCTCCCTCCCTCCCTTCCTTCCTATATACTTTTTTTTTTTTGGGGAGGTTTCTTTGTGTGTGTGTTTGCTTTTTTGTTTTGTTTCCCCCATCCCCCAGTGCATTGCTGGAGGGGCATGCTCAGGGGTTCTGGCTGATACAGTAGTGGTAGCAATAACCACACCAATCACCATGATGGTGATAATAATGCTAAGGCACTGAGATGTACCCTGGCACCATGCAGACCAAGCTGTGATGTTTGACTCTCAGGCCAACAGCTTCTGCTGGTCCAGGCAGCTGAGCTCTGTGGTTGTGCACAGAGCACAAAGCAACCTTAGCATTTTCCTCTCGTTTTCCATTCAGGCTTCTGCTGCTTTTGGAGCTTGTGGAGTCCTCATTTCCTACTGAACACAGAATCACAGAATGCCAGGGGCTGGAAGGGACCTCCAAAGCTCATCCAGTCCAACCCCCCTGCAGAGTAGGATCATAGAATGGGAAGGTTGGAAGGGACCTGAAAGCTCAGCCAGTTCCAAACCCCTGCCATAGGCAGGGACACCTCCCACTAGCACAGCTCACTCAAGGCCTCCTCCAACCTGGCCTTGAACACCTCCAGGGAGGGAGCAGCCACAACCTCCCTGGGCAACCTGTGCCAGTCTCTCACCACCCTCACTGCAAACAACTTCCTCCTAACATCCACTTTCAATCTCCCCTCTGACACTTCAAACCCATTCCCCTTGTCCTGGCATTCCAAGCCCTTGTCAATAGTCCCTCCCCAGCCTTCCTGTAGCCCCCTTCAGATCCTGCAAGGCCACTCCAAGCTCTCCTGGAAGCCTTCTCCTCTCCAGGCTGCACAGCCCCAACTCTCTCACCCTGTCCTCACAGCAGAGCTGCTGCAGCCCTCTCAGCATCTTGGTGGCCTCCTCTGGACTGGCTCCAACACTTCCATGTCCTTCCTGTGCTGGGGGCTCCAGAACTGCACCCAGGACTGCAGGTGGGGTCTGAGGGGAGCAGATTAAAGGAGGAGAATCCCCTCCCTTGATCACACAGGAACACATCCAGGTGGGTTTTGAATATCTCCAGAGAGGAGGACTCAACAACCCCCCTGGGCAGCCTGTTCCAGGGTTCTGATGAACCTCCCCACCAAAGTGTGCCAGGCTGGGGAGACTGAAGCAAGGTCAGGTGAGTCAGAGATCATTTGGATGGCTTCTTGTCCCCATTCCAGTGTGGTTTTGGTGGCAGGTCTGTTGCAACCGGGCTAGCTTAGGGTCTACTCTAATTTACATCACTTGGCTACAGCTCTCTTTCTGCACACAGTGAGCTTGGAAGCTCCCCTGCTTTGCCAGGCCAAAACACACATTTGTGCCAAGTGAAAACATCTCCACCAAGGACTCAGTGATGTCCTGCAACATCATTGCTTGCTGAAGCAGGGATTTCCTTTAATGCAGCTACCTCAGCTGGGGAGCTAAGGCTCCCTTCTCTCCACCCTTCACAGGCCTGGCCTGTGCCCAGTCATAAGGTGAAGCACAGCAGACTTGCAGGGCAAGGACAAGAGAAGTCCAATCAAGTTTGTCCAGAGTTAAGGAGAAAATACTTAACAGCAGGAAAAGGGGAAGAAAAATATCCTAAAGGTCAAAAAAGAGCTAAAATCAGCCAAGGAAAGGCAGTAGCCTGAGGAAACCTTCAGCCCCCCAACTTTTAGAGCTCTGGGTCCCTCAGGTCTCATCACCTTAACAAAGGAGACACAGGATGGGGTTTTGGGTACTGCTGGAGCAGGTCTGACCTGCTGAGGTTGGAAGGCAGTGCCTGGTCTTGGCATCCTCAGAGAAACTCAAGGAGAAAAAGGAGTTTCTTGCCCTGGAGGGATGAGTTCAGGATGGCTTTCCTGGAAAGAGTTGTGGGGGGTTGGTGCCATAAATCAGCTCTCCTAGGAGGGATGCCCTGCAGTGCTGCTGCGTGGCTGGGAGCTGGTCCTCCTTGCCACAGAAGCTGTGGCTGTGCACAGATGTTTGCATCTTTCTTTCCATCCCACCTGAGCAAATCAGCCCTCCTGGAGGCAAGGAGGGACATATGGAGGGGACGGCACAAGATTTACCCAGGGCCAGCGCTCAGCGAGGGGCAGAGAGTGGGTAAGGACTGGGGGGCAGACTCTCAGCTGCTACAAATTAATGTCACTCCATCAACGTCAGAAAACACATGCTGGAGTGCAGCAGCCCTTTGCTTTGCAGCTCCTGAGGCCCTGCTTGGCTGCCAGCAGCTGAACATTGCCTCCCAGGTCTTGAAGCTGTGGAGCCTGCAAATGGTTTGGTGCATTCGTGAGGCTGGTCCGAGGCTTTCAACCAGATGCTGCGGTCTGGGGAGGGCAAGTTTCAGGTGAGGTCAGGGGATACACTGAAGTTAACCAAGATTTTTGTCCATGAAAACAACCTTGTTTTGCTGGGTTTCTGTTTAAAAAAAAAAAAAAAAAAAAATTAAAAAATTAGCAAAAAAATTCCCCCCTGAAAGTTCAATTCTGTTGGCAGTGTTCGTTTCTTTCCTGCAGGAGAGCAAGAACGAAACACTTCCCCCTAGGCTGATGTTAAACTGTTTTGTCTGAGTTGCCACAAGCAGAGCTTTCTGGGTAAAAATTGTCACCTGAAATGCTTCTGACAGGAAAAAAAAAAATAAAAATCAGAGTGGATTGAGTGGAAGTGTTTTGCAAATTCACAGTGAATTGTGACAAGGAACAAAGAAACCTCTGCACAACACCTGGCGTCCTGCCTTTCAAGGCTCTGAAAATGAAAGCAGCCTTAATTCAGAGGAGCTCCTTGCCTCAGACACTGGGTCATAGAATCATAGAATGGGAAGGATGGAAGGGACCTCAAGGATCAGCCAGTTCCAACCCCCTGCCATAGGCAGGGACACCTCCCACTAGCACAGGGCACTCAAGGCCTCATCCAATCTGGCCTTGAACACCTCCAGGGAGGGAGCAGCCACAACCTCCCTGGGCAACCTGTGCCAGTGTCTCACCACCCTCACTGCAAACAACTTCCTCCTAACATCCAGTCTGAATCTTCCCTCTGCAAAATGGGAAAACCATTCCCCTTGTCCTGGCATTGCAGGACCTTGTCAATAGTCCCTCCACAGCCTTCATGCAGGCCCCTTCAGATACTGGAAGGCTACTATCAGGTCTCCTGGAAGCCTTCTCTTCTGCAGGCTGCACAGCCCCAACTCTCTNCAGCCTCAGGTTGAGCTTTTCATCACCCCACACCCCCAGGGCCTGTTCCTCAGGGCTGCTCTCAGCCATTCCTCTTCACTAAAACACACATGTGCACATATACATACATATAGATATGTGTGTTTAAAAATGAGCATTTTCAGTCTAAAGCAGAGATTTGATTCCTTGCAAAAATGCTTTCACAGTATCACTTTGGCCATTATCAAATTGTTTCTTCACCATTTGTGTGGTTTGCAGCCCCAAAGGGGGGGCTCAGGTATTTATGAGCCCAAGGAGAGGTGCTCAAGATGGACAAGAGGCAATGGACACAAACTGGAAGCCAGGAGGTTCCTGGGAAATATAAGGCAAAAAATTCTTCCCTTAGAGGGTGTCAGGGCCCTAGAGCAGGTTACTCAGAGAGGTTGTGGAGTCTTCTTCTCTGGAGAGATTCCAAATCCAGCTGGATGTTGTGATCCTGAGCACTGCTCTGAGTGCCTCTGCTTTAGCAGGAGGCTTGGGCTAGGTGAGCTCATAACTACATTTCAGTATCTGAAGGGGACCTACAGGAGGGCTGGGTAGGGACTGTTTAAAAGGGCTTGTGGTGATAGGACAAAGGGCAATGCTTTGAAACTGGAGCTGGGGAGATTTAGGTTGGATATCAGGAGGAAGTTTTGCACAATGACGGTGGAGAAACACTGGAACAGGTTGCACAGGCTTGAAGCCCCATGCCTGGAGACAACCAAGACCAGACTTGATATGCCCCATGGCAGCCTGATGTAGTTGGAGATGTCCCTGCTTGCAGAGGGTTTGGACAAGATGGTCTTTGAGGATCCCTTCTGACCCCATGAAACCTGTGACTCTCCAGAGGTCCCTACCATGCCCGCTGAATCCTGGGGTTCGGTGAAGACCACCACCTCATCTTTGTCTCAAGAGCCACCACAAACTGGTTTTTTCCCCCTGTGTGCCTCAGGTTGAAGTGGCAGCCCAGCCTTGTGTCTGTCCCACAGCTTTCCTGAGCTGAGTGGCAGCGTGGGCAGAGGCTCAGCACTGCCTTGCTGCTCCCGAACGAGCTGTTTTGACACATCCAAATGGAAATCGCATCAGATCCCTCTTCTGCCATTTTACATTTCCTTTTCCTGTGGAGTGTTTTGAATTTTCTGTCCTCATTTGGGACAAGCAAATGTCAAAACATCAGGTTTGGATTTTTCTCCCCTCTTGTCTCCCAGCCTCTCTGACAAAGCAATGATTTGCTCCCTTGTTTCACCCAGGCTCGAGAGATCAGGCGCGGCGAGACAGACAGCATCACTCCTGCCTGCTGGCTGCTCCTGGGAAGGATTTTTCCACATCAGCCTGGAAATCAGCTGCTCTTTACTCATGGCTTGAAGGTAGGTGCTCTGCTGTCTCCAGTCCTGCCCCAGTCTGGCAGCATTACCCTGCCTGGATGTGCCCCAGCAGTGCCTGGTTGGGCTGCAGCAGCTCTGCTGTGAGGACAGGCTACAAGAGTTGGGGCTCTGCAGCCTGGAGAACAGAAGGCCTTGAAGTAGCCTTCCAGGATCTGAAGGGGGTTACAGGAAGGCTGGGGAGGGACTGTTGATGGGATCTTGCAATGCCAGGACAAGGGCAATGTCAGAGGGGAGATTGAAAGTGGATGTTAGGAGGAAGTTGTTTGCAGTGAGGGTGGTGAGACACTGGCACAGGTTGCCCAGGGAGGTTGTGGCTGCTCCCTCCCTGGAGGTGTTCAAGGCCAGGTTGGATGAGGCCTTGAGTGCCCTGTGCTAGTGGGAGGTGTCCCTGCCTATGGAAGCCAACCCATTTCTTCCACAGAAACTTTCTGTCCCCCAGTTAAACCATGGAGACTTGCAGAGTCCACACCAAGGCACCGAATCCCCCACATTCATTTATTTTCAAGCTGGGTGGAGGTAGCTGTGGGTAGAAAACTGCCTGACCTGGATTTCCACTCTCCCTTAGCTGGGGAGTTTTGCTCTGCTGATGCCTAATTAGATCCAGGCAAACGTTGCTGGTGGAGCTGGGCTCCAATCTCAGCTGCTAAATCAAGCCCTAGGCGTGGTGTGGAGGAAGGGGAAGGAGCAGGCACAGGACCATTAGTGCTGGGCTGGGAGTTAATGAGTCTGAAAGAAATCCTGCCTTTCACTGGCTGCTTGGAGCAGTGCTCTGTCAACCTGTGAGCTTCTCTCCTCTTTTTAAAGTTACTCAATATTTTATGGACATCTGTAGGGCAAAGAATTAGCTTCTTCCTCCACAGCAGCCCTGCAGAACTTGCTGGGTTTACTGTGCATGAAATCCATCATGGGAGTGGTTGGGAAACCTTGAGAGAGGCTTCAGTGCAATCTTTGTTGGTGTCCCCTCCACAGGGTGACAGCCAGGAGTAGGACATGCTGCACAGTGGTGTACATCTCTATGTTACAGATGGCACCTGAATGTCACCAATGGGGACCCTGTGTGCAATTCTGGAACCCTCAGCACAGGAAGGACATGGAAGCGTTGGAGC
>VWZE01011243.1:0-40879 GCA_013396675.1 Eubucco bourcierii
ATTCTATGATTCTATGATTCTTCATGCCACAGTGGCAATTTCTACTGCTCACCATGGGACTGTACAATGCAGTTACTTTTCCTCATGTTTCCTTCCTCAGTGTCTTTGGTTATTTTTCACCTGAAGCACTTCACTCTCTCAGCTGAATAATCTATAGTGCTTTGCACATCCTGAGCATGGGTTTCCCTCTTTAACTGTTTTTCTTAACCTTTGTTAGTTTATTTTGTTCCCCAGCTATTCCCACACCTACCCCTTCCAGAGGATTATAATTTTAACAACCTTTTTCATCCATGACTATTTAACCATGCTTGTATCCAATGCCCTTTTTAACTATTTACACTTAATAGGATTGATTTCCCTTGTGTTCTGCCTGGTGCTTTATTAAGTATTAATGACTTCTCTGGTGTAGATGGCATGTGTAATTCAGGATAGAATTTCAGTTAATATTTCTCTAGGTATTCTAAATTCCATAAAAATCTTTTCAGCATTAAAAAGAGTGAATAGCAAAGAAATAATGATTTTGAAAGATTCCTTCAAGGCAGGTAAATCCTCTCACTGAAACCTTTTTCATTCCCATGCTAGACATTACCCTTTGAAAGGTTTAGGGCTTCAAAAACACTGGTTGCAGGGAGCAGTATTATTGGTATTAATTTGTGCTACCACAGAATCCCAGAATTCCTGCATGGTGGGAGTTGGAAGGGACACCTGGAGATCATCCTGTCCAAACCCCTGCTAAATTAGGGTCACACACAGCATCTTGCCCAGAATCACAACGTCCAGATGGGTTTCAAATCTCTCCAGAGAAGGAAACTCCACAACCCCTCTGGGTAACCTGTTACAGGGCTCCAGTACCTTCACACCAAAGAAGTTTTTCCTCATCTTCAGATGAAACCTCCTGGGTTCCAGTTTGTGCCCATTGTCCCTTTTTCCATCATTGTGCAATCCCCTCTCAGTCTTCCAGGACTCTCAGCAGAAACACTTCTCAAAAAGATGCTCCAGTCACCTCAGCATCTTTGTAGCCTCTCATGAATTCTGTCTCCCTACCTTCCTTGAATTGGAGAGCCTAGACCCGGATCCACTACACCAGGATGTACTTTAGGGTGAGGCAGAGGCAGAGGGGGAGGAAAACCTTCTTCAGCCTGCTGGTCACATTCTTCTTAATGCACCCCATGAGGCGATTGACCTTCTTAGACTAAAGATCACATTGCTGGCTCATGGTGAACTTGTTGTCCACCAGGTCCTTCTCCGCATAGCTGCTTCAGGCCACCTCCTCACCTGTACTGGTGCAGGGGGTTATTCCTTCCCAGGAGCAGGACCCAAGACTTGCCCTTGCTGAACTTCATGAGATTGCCCATTGCTCAGCTCTCCAGCCTGTCCACATCTCAGTGAATGACAGAACAGCCTCATGGAGTGTCAGCCACTCTTCCCAGTCTGGTATCATCAGCAAACTCTCAGAGGGTCTACTTTGTCCCTTCATCCAGGTTTTTGACAAAGATGTCGAAGAAGCCTGGATCCAGTCCTGAACCCTGGGCAACACATACATGTTCACTGTGCAACGATCAGTAGTTACTAGAGAGGAACAAATCACACAGCCTATCTGAGTTTGCCAACAGGACTCAGACACTGCAATTATGAAGCTAATTTTGCAGAGTTCATTAAACAGAGCAGAAAGTATGGCCCATCACTTCCTCAGTCACAACTTGACCAGTTCTCACTGGTGTGAGAAGATGTTATGTCAGGTTTTCAATGACTCCTGCCACTGATGACTCTGATAATTTTTTTCAGGACTAAGAGATGCAAATTTAGACTCAGCCTTATTCCATTATGACCACTTAAATCTATCTTACTGAAATTGCCCTAAGTCTTTTGCACAAGGTACTCTGTCCTGCTGAGACCACACCGGAATACTGCGTCAGGTTTTGGACTCCCTAGTTCAAGAGAGACAGGGATTTGCTGGAGAGAGTCAAACAGAGAGCTACGAGGATGCTGAAGTGACTGGAACATCTCTGCTATGAAGAAAGATTGAGAGACCTGATGCTATTTAGTTTGGAGAAGAGAAGGCTGAGAAGGGATTTTATATCAATGCCTATAGATATCTGAGGGGTGGGTGTCAAGGTGAAGGTGCCAGGCTCTTTTCAAAGGTGTCCTGTGATAGGACAAGGAACAATGGGTATGAGTTGGAACACAGGAGGTTCCACCTCAACCCAAAGAGACACTTCTTTACTCTGAGGGTGACAGAGACCTGGATTAGGCTGCCCAGAGAGGTTGTGGAATCTCCTTCTCTGGAAACATTCTAAACCCACCTGGATGTGTTCCTGTGTGACCTGCCCTAGGTGATCCTGCTCTGGTAGGGTCGTTGGAACTAGATGATGTTTATGATCCCTTCCAAGCTAAACATTTCTATGAGTCTATGAATCTGCAGATGTTCTCCTCTGCAGTTCAGGGAGCTTTCCAAAAATGTTAATATAGATGGTTCTCAGTAAAAGATCTTCATAGTTTTATTATTAGTGTAATAAACTCTAGTTTATATGTGCTATAGTTTAGATATAGTTTTTATATACACTTTAGTCCTCATAGTGCTATCATTGTTTTATTACTTATTTAGAGAATATGAATGAAAAGAACTGTAAGTAAAATGCAATATTCTAAGCAGTTGGTTTTTTTTTTTTTAAATTTTCTTTCCAGAACGTACTATCAAAGCACAAAAAAACCCCACCAAAAACCCTGAGAAATTATTTTCAGCTCCTTAAATCTTTCTTCACAGCAACAGTTCACTTTTCTTCTTAATTCTTCCTACTTCACAAAACAGAAGAGCTTTTCTCATCATCAAAAGAGACAAACTCATCTCTCAATGGCCTGATTAACCTCTAAGGCTGGATTTCATTGTTCTGAAAATACCATTGATAATTGCATACAGCTAGACTTGAGTTGTGGGTTCTACATTCTGCTGTGGGGCTTTGTTTTGTTTGCTTTTTTCCTTAAATAGGCAGAATTGGCTCACAGATTCACAGAATGCCAGGTGTTGAAAGGGACCTCCAGAGATGATCAAGTTCAGTACTTGTGGTGGTTTGGGAGTTCACCGCCCCCCACACTTTGTAAAATGACCCAGACTAGACTTAGCCAGCTGGAAGTTAAGGACTGAAGCTCTATTTACAGCTCAGCACAATGTACAAGCAGATATATACACTATAGACAGGAATATTTACAGAAATATACAAGTTAAAGGTAATACAGAAACACAACTCCCCTCCCAGAAATCAGAGACCCCAGGAGGGATTCCCAACCACCCTTCCACCTTCTCCCCACCCCTATACCTTACCTCAAGGTTTGCCTTATGTGCAAAGTGAGTTTGGAGGATAGGTCAGGGAGGTTAGGAGAAAAGTGGTTAGTGAAGATTAATTGGCAAGGAGAAACCAGAAGCTAGACTGCCCGAGACACTGTGCCCCCAGAGAGACACAGACTGAGACTGCCTTTTCTAATGTTTTGATTTCCTTTCCCAAACATCTCAGCAAGCCTGAAAGAAGTAGACATCACCATGTTTTCCTTTCACAGCCTATAGTGTAATTTTCTCTATTAAAATATTCCAATTAGCCTCAAACCAGCACAGTACCCCTGCCAAAGCGGGATCACCCAGGGCAGGTCACGCAGGAACATATCCAGGTGGTTCTGGAAGTCTCCAGAGAAGGTGACTTCACAGTGTACACATCATAGATGGGCTATGTCAACACAAATAGCCTTCTGCCCTCAATCTCCCTCTGAAAGTCCTGGTGGACAACAGGATGAACATGAGCCAGCATTTCACCTTTGTGTTGAAGCAGGCCAGTGGCATCCTAGGGTGAATTAGAAGGGGTGTGGTGTGTAGATGGAGAGCGGTTCTCCTTCCCCTCTACTATGTCCTGGAGGGGCTGCATCTGGAATATTGTGCCCAGTTCTGTGCCACTCAGTTCAAGAAGGACCTCAGGGAGCGGCTTGAGAGAGTCCAGAATAGAGTCACCAAGGTGCTGAAGCAGTAGAACATCCCTCTGATGAGAATCACAGGATCACAGGGGCTGGAAGGGACCTCCATGGATCATCAAGTCCAAACCCCTGCCAGAGTAGGACCATAAAATCTAGCTCAGGTCACACAGGAACGCATCCCATGGAGAACTTGCTGAAAGGCCTCATGCTTGATATATGTGTATATTTATAATTTGTATTTGGTTTACTTTTTTCTTGTTATTTCTAAGTTTTTATTTCTTTATTTCCCTCATTTTTTCCTCTTAGGCAGGTGTGACTTGCTCTTCTTCAGCCAATGCAGTGAGCCAGTGAAAATGTCTGGGTACTACTCCAAGCAGAAATGACAAAGGGTTGGTCACAAAAAGGCTGGTTTCAATGCAAACACTACAGTCCAGGGTTTTTTGCTTGGTTTTGCATTTTATTTTATTTTTTTAATCTCCTTTCTCCCCCAACTCTCTCCATTCCTCTCCATCTCTATCCTTTTCCTCTCCATCCTTTCCCCCTCCATCTTCCTCTTTGGAGCACAAGCTCCTCCTTCCCACTCTATCTGCCCCTTTCCCACCCCACCCCGTATTTTCCCCATTTTGCTCCAAACCCAAAGCACCTGGGTGTTGTTGGAGTCTCCTCCCACCCCAGGTGTGACCACTTAGCCCTCCCTGCCCACTTCCCCTTAAAATTGGCCCCAGGAAGCAGAAGCCCCAAGCTTGCCCATTTGGGCAGAGGGATCCTCCTCCNGCTTTTTGCTTCCCCCTTTCAAGTGGTTAGAAGTGTCAGCTGCAGTTAAAAAGATCAGAGTTGATTTTTTTTTTTATTTCTCATGTGATAGCAGTGTGTTTATCCTCACTGGGAAATGGGCCCTTACAAAGTGATGTTAACTCAACTGAGTCCCAACATGGCCGCAATGTTCCTTTTCCTCTTTGTACTGCAGAGCAGCCCTGTTCTGCAATGGACTCGTATTACACCAGGGACAAGTGGGCTTGGGTGGTTCTTGTTAAGGGTTTCTTTTCCTATTGAAATAATCATGTGAAAACTTCTAGCTTGAGTGCTAGAAGTGGCTCTTCTTCAGCCAACATAGTGAGCTGGTGAAGATGTTTTGTTACTACTCCAAACAGAAATGACAAAGGGCTGGTCATAAAAAGGTTAGTTTTATAACAACCACCACAGTCCAGCTTTTTGTTTTGGTTTTCTGGTTAAATCTCCCTTCTCCCTCTTCCTCCTCTTCTCGCTGTCCTTTCTTTCCATCTCCCTCCTTTCAGCACTACCTTGTCTTTTCCACCCCATGACTCATTTTCCCCTTTTTGCCCCAAACCCAGAGCACCTCTGTCTCCTCTCACCCCAGGTGTGACCACGTTGTCTTCCTTGACCACTCCGCTTTTAAGTCTCTTCAGGATAGGCAGAAACCCCAAACTGTGCCACCTGGGCAGAGGGTTCCTGCTCTCTCACCGCTGGCAAGTTTCTATGGTGCACACTGGGGGAATGGTGAAGGGGACAAAGGCCAGGGGGCATGGTGGTCCCCAAGTTAGGCAGGCATAGGCTTGATGGTCATTCTAACTTCACTCATGGGTGCTGGCTGGGCCACAGAATCACTGAGGTTGGAAAAGGTCTCCGAATTCATCAAGTCCAGTCTATAACCTGACACACTGACTCTTGGAAATACCCATTTCAGATTCTTCCACTTGCTATGTTTTTGTAGTAAACTTGTTCTCCTCATGTTTATATTGAAAACAAGCATTGAGTTCTGCATCCTTAGCAGTCAAACTCAGGATTTTCTCACACATCCTATTGATAGTGGTTGTGTTCCATGAAGTAGTGTCTCCAGCAGGAAACCAAGCCACAAATTAAAGTTGGTTCTCTTGGGTCATGCTCAATCCTGTGAATTCATCTCTTTGGGCGGCAATGGAAGCATTGCAGGATAAGGCTGCACCACAAGCATAAGAGTCAGCCTAGAACAGGGATAACCTGACTTTTGACTTGCTTCTTTGCTTCCATGAGCTAGCTCTTGGTCTACCACGAGGTCGGACTCAGAGAAAGTCACCTACACAAACAGCTCTTGACTTCACTTAAGCATCTCAAATTTGCATCTAGCCCATAGCTAGTTTAGTATGAGCTCATCTTCATGCTAGGTGATTTTTCTTTTCTGATGCTAACAGCTGCTTTGGGCTTGAGTAACATGCATAGCACTAATCTAAATCCAGATAACTTTCCCAAGAAGTAAGACACAAATAGTTCTGATCTTCACTCATTCTTGGTTTTTCCAACCACATCAAACAACTGGGTCTAAGAACATAAAGACTGAGGCATGTAAGGTGCAGCCTTCCCTCCTATTCCATGCAATGCTGATTGTTTTTCTGTTGTGCTCATGAGGACACAACACACATCTTGACACCCAGGAAAGGCTAAGGGAGCTGGAGTTCCTTATCTTTGAGGAGAGGAGCCTGAGGCGTAACCTTGTTTATGAAGATGTGAAGGGCAGTGTTAGGAAGATGGATCCAGGCTCTGATCAGTGATATCCAATGAATAAGACAAGGGGAATGGGCGCAAGCTGAAGCAGTAGAGGCTTCAAAGGAACATGAGGAAAAACCTTTTCACTGTGGGAGTGCCAGAGCCCTGAAACAGACTCCCCAGATAAATTGTGGGCTTTAGATTAAAGGAAATATTGCCAAAGGGCAGGCACATTGTTTTTCTTAAATATTTAAAACATTTAATAAAAAACCCAAACCTGTAACTTGTCGGTTTAGATACTTATTAAAAAAAAACAAAAACCAAACACTGGAGTCCAATAGTTAATCTGAATAACTTCTTTAACACTAACAACTGGCACACCAAGAAAAAGCTGTTGAGGTCATTGTCATTATCTTCTTATAGGAAGAACTGACCTGGGAATTCGCCATTCTTTATTTGCGTTTTGTACAGTCCCCTTTCTATTCTGTGGTGGACACTGTCAAGGGTCAGGTTGGAGTGAGGGCTAAAGGCTTGCCATGAAGCACTCTACCTTCCTAGAGGAAAGAGAAGGGAAAGGAAGGAGAGAGAGATTGATGAGCTGGGAAAGAAACTAAACAATTTGGGACAGAAAGAAGATCAATCCCATGGAACAGAGACACACACAAACCAAGAGCCAAGCCAACCCCTGATAGCACTGTTAACACCATTGATGTTGGGAACAGGCACTGGGCAAGTCCCATTCTGATTCAGCAGCAGATGGGAACCAGATCCAAGAGGTAGATGATGGAACTGGATTCAGGTAACAGATAGACCAGGATAGAAGGCAGAAGGGGACAGTCTTCCTGAGAAGTCATTGTAGAGTCATGGAAGAGGGTTAGAAGGCAGGGATGGCATCCAGAGGGACCTGGACAGGCTGGAGAGGTGGGCCCAGGCCAATCTCATGAGATTCAACAAGGCCAAGTGTAAGGTCCTGCACCTGGGTAGGCACAATCCCAAGCACAAATACAGGCTGGATGGTGAATGGCTGGAGAACAGCCCTGAGGAAAAGGACCTTGGAGTCTGGGTTGATGAAAAGCTCAACATGAGCCTGCAGTGTGCACATGCAACCCAGACAGCCAACCGAGTCCTAGGCTGCATCAAGAGCAACGTGGCCAGCAGAGCAAGGGAGGTGATTCTGTCACTTTACTCTGCTCTTGTCAGACCCCACTTGGAGTACTGTGTGCAGTTCTGGAGCCCTCAGCACAGGAAGGACATGGAAGTGTTGGAGCGGGTCCAGAGGAGGGCCACAAAGATGATCAGAGGGCTGGAGCAGCTCTCCTATGAGGACAGGCTGAGAGAGTTGGGGCTCTTCAGCCTGGAGAAGAGAAGGCTTCGAGGGGACCTGATAGTAGCCTTCCAGTATCTGAAGGGGGCCTACAGGAAGGCTGGGGAAGGATTATTTACAAGGTCCTGCAATGACAGGACAAGGGGCAATGGGCTTAAACTGGCAGAGGGGAGATTTAGACTAGATGTTAGGAGGAAGTTCTTTACAGTAAGGGTGGTGAGGCACTGGAACAGGTTGCCCAGGGAGGTTGTGGATGCTCCCTCCCTGGATGTGTTCAAGGCCAGATTGGATGAGGCCTTGAGTAACCTGTACTAGTGGGAGGTGTCCCTGCCTATGGCAGGGGATTGGAACTAGATGATCCTTGAGGTCCCTTCCAACATTACCATTCTATAAGATGGCCCTGGTGATCTCTCAGATTTCTCCTGAAGATACCATCCATGGGCTGCAATCCCTTGTTGGCAGCTGAAGGTCACCTGTTCTCTCTGCTCCTCCCTACATGTGCCACTCCTGCCTTCCTGCCCCTCAAGGTGGGGCACAAGCTGTGACAATACTCTTGGTTAGTTCACAGTTAGTTCTTTAAACTATTTGAACCCTAAATGAAAGTTCTTAAAAGTAAAGGCGAAAAATTCGGAGTGACCTTATTAGGCTAATATTCTATCTCACAGGTGAATGATATCAGTGTATTTTAGTTGACAATAAAAAATATTAGCTTTCATTATTTTCACCATTTGTTCAATCTCTAACTAATTAGATGGCTGATACAATGGTTTTTACAGTAGCTTTCATACCCAAACTTACATACAACACTCTGCAATATTACTTAGTCATTTTAACAACTGATTTGCATTTAATCTTTAACTGCACAATGTGCTATATTCATTACACTTTTTAATTTCTTGTATTTTCTGCAATTTGGATTTTAATATTACAGGATGTACTCTGTAATGAGGTTTCGTTATTTGTTCAGCAAAGATATTATGATAAGTAATAATCTAGCAGATTTAATTTTTTTATCTCTAGACCTCAATCCAGTAAAACCAGAGATGTAATTAACTCTGTGTATGTATCACCACACTACTTTCCAAAAGATCTTAAGTTTTCTTTGGAGTATCTTGAAGCATCTCAGTTACATAGTCTTCATCTGATACTGTAAAATGGTACTGGTCTCTCAAAGACTATTGATCAAATCTGTCACCACATGGCAGCAATGGGTGAGAGTGAAAACTCAAATGAGATCATGAATTGAATCCTATGGGTCATGAAATTGGCCATAACCAATGGGATGAGGTTAAGCAATGCCAAATGCCAGGTCCAGGCTCTTATGCCTGGGGCAGAGTAGCTGGAAGCTGCCCAGCAGAAATCAGATCTGAGGATGTTGTTTGACAGTGACTGAATATGAGCCAATACATACCCAGGTGACCAAGAGGGCCACCAGCAACCTGGCCTGGACCAGCGATAGCGTGGCAAACAGGACTAGGGCAGAATCATCCCCCTGTACTTAGCACTGGTGAATGCTGTGTTCAGTTTTGAACCTTTCATTGTAAGGAGAGTTTTGGTGCTGGAGAAAATCCAGAGAAGAGTGACTCTTCTGGTCACAAAGTTGAAGGGTTGAGAGCATAAGCCCTGAGAGGAGCAGCTGAGGGAACTGAAATTGTTTAGACTGGAGAAGAGGCAGCTGAGGGGAGACTTTCTGGCTCCCTACAACTCCCTGAAAAGAGATTGGAGCCAAGTGGGATTGGTCTCTTCTCCCAAGCAACAAGTGATAACATGAGGGAAAAGACCCTCAAGTTGCACCACAGAAAATTTAGGTTGGACAAAGAAAAATCAGTTGTTTACAGCTCACATCCTTAAACAAATTTCAGGATGACCTATTTGTGGTCAGTAATTTAAAAAAAAAAAAAAAATTGTGTGTGTATATGTATATATAACAACCTGAAAACTTACTGGATTTTTCCTGAGCCAGTGAAACACAGAAAACAAAAAAAGATTTGAAATAAGTATTCCAACCTTGATCACTTACAGAAAGAGGTTGTCATCTTTCTTGGAATTGTGGATTAAGATGCAGATGTTCTTGGCAACAGTTGCTAAGTGAAACACAGCATGACAAAATGGCCTGCCATAATTTACAGGAGACAAAAACTTGGAAGTTATTCATTTACATGCCTAACTTCTGTGATTTAATTTTATAATTGCTTCTTTTGTTTAAAGGAATGACACAGTGGCTCTGGCTCCTTACAAACCTCTGTGTGAAAATAATAAGGGGCAGTTTGTACTCTCAAATTGAATTCTTGAATACTGCAACCAGTCCTGGTGTCCCCAGCATAAGCGGCACACAGAGCTCTTGGAGTGAGTCCAGAGGAGGCCTCAAAGATTATCCTAGGGCTGGAACACCTCTACTATGAAGACTATGAAGGCTGAGGGAGCTGGAGTTCTTCAGCCTTGTGAAGAGAATAATCCAGGGACATCTTAGAGCTACCTTCCAATACCTGAAAGATATTGTTAGAAGCAGGTGAGTTCACCCTTTTATTTCTCTCTGAGTGTGAGGGTTTTTTCTTGTTGTTTTTGGTTTTGTTGGTGTGGTTTTTCAGGGGGTGGGGATTTTTTTTGTCTTCTGCATAGTCATGCATGAACTTCCTATGTTTCAAGCAATCTTGAGAACACTTATCTTTGTGCTTTTTTAAAATCCTATTTAGTAACCAATATTGGTCTGAAAAAGATTGGATGGTTGAAGACACTTTTGCTAACATGTGATTTGTGCCTGATCTTTTAAAGTCTGTTTTCAAATATGAGTCTGCGAAAGCAAATAAAGTTTTTGTGTACTTGCATTCAGTGCTGATATTCTCTTTGTTATGAAATGTGTGATCAGAGTCACAGGACATTACTGTCCTTGTGAATCCACCTGAGACTGTGTGGGAGTTTGATAATTAAAGCTTTTCGCTGAACAATGGCAGGGGAAAGGTGCAGGTCCTGCTGTAAGATTAGTGTCCACTCCAACACCACTGCAAGAAAATGAAAGCACTTAAACCAGGGAACCAGGGAACCAGGCACTTCAGATTATACTTGAGGACTGAAGAGGAGGATGAAAGGAGAAGTGATGTGAAGTCACAAACATAGCTCCTGCCCTGTTCAAAATGCAATGAGGAGTACAGTGGCGAGGTCACAGAGTGACCTTTGTAGGGTAGTCCATGCACCTCACATCAGGGATGTAGTGTAATAGCTATGAGGACTTATGAGCTCTGGTTTGACTTATCTGGGATCACAGGTGTTTAAAACCTACAGAATGCTCAGATTCTCCTGTAGGCACTCGGGTTCTTCAAACTGACAAACACTAAAGCAGTGAGAGCAGCAGGACAGGAAGAGGCTTCTACCCCTCTGATCTGCTCTGGTGAGACCACACCTGCAGCACTCCATCCAGTTATGGTGACCTCAGCACAAAAGGGATACAGAACTGCTGGAGACAGTCCAGAGGCAACCATGAAGATGATCATAGGGCTGGAGATCCTATCCTTATGGGCACAGACTGATAACAGTTGGGGTTGCCTAGCCTGGAGAAGCCTTCCAGTAGCTGAAAGAGGCCTACAAAAAGCTGCAGAGGGACTTTTTACAAGGGCTTTTAGTGGTAGGATGAGGGGTGATGGATTGAGGCTGGAGGAGGGGAGATTTAGACTGCAGATTAGGAAGAAATTCTTCACAGTGAGGGTGGTGAGACACTGGAACAGGTTGCTCAGGGAGATCATGGATGCACCTCCCTGGAGGTGTTCAAGGCCAGCCTGGAGGAGGCCTTGAGCAACCTGGTCCATGGGAGGTGTCCCTGCCAACAGCAAAGGGGTTGGAACTAGATGATCTTTGAGGTCTGCTTGATTCTTGGTTTGTTTCTTTTTTTTTTTTTTCTCTTTTTCCAATCCAGCAAATACAGGATTTCTCAAACTCACCAGAAGTTTGCTTATGCAGTAGATGAGTTTTGTAGCACAACACTTCTCAAACAGCTGATCACATAACTAGACATCTCTCTTCTAAGAGAGGCTCCATCTTATCATAATTAATATTTATCACACTAAGTATATGATTGCTTGCTTAGAGATGCAAGACTAACATATTTCGTGGGTGCTTCAAATGATGAATAAAAGTAATTAATATGATTGGTTTATCAACATAAAATTATTCTGAGGAATTGTTTCTGTTGATTATATTAATAAAACTAGGCATTAAAGAATGACTCCCTTAGATACTTTATAGTGCCACTTTTATGCCTTATTATTGCTGAAGAGTCAGACTCAGCATTATATAATGGCAATATTTCTGCTCTTGTCTTCTCTTTATTCTTTCGTATGCATGGAAAAGAGGTTAAAAAAGAATCTTCATTTCTCCTTTGATGGATGTGTATCAATACAGTAGGACAAGAAATATGTTCTCCCTTTTTGAGAATTAAATCAGGAAACATTAAAGTTTTAGACAACCTGTAATGTTTTCAGAAATGGCTTCTCTTCCAGGTATGAGTTTTGCCACGTTTCTCTGCCAGCATGCGGACCTAACTCATCTCATACAGTTCATTCTGGCTTAAGACAAGAAAACTCAGTTTTTACCATGGTAAAGCCATCTGACATGACTTTATAAACAAGTGCAGTTTGCAATAAAGATGGGGTGGCACCAACTTGGCTCACTTGCATTCTCCCCTAGAACGTATTTGTGGTTTGTTTGGTTTTTTTGATTTGTTTGGTTTGTTTTTCAGTTGGTTTTTTTTTTTTTTTTTTGTTTTGGTTGGTTAGTTTTTATCCTTGTACTTCACACTTAATGTAAAAAACAGCAAACAGAAGTTGGATTGTTTTTTCTTCCACATATCTGTGACTTTGCAGACTTTCAGTGTGGCCTGAAATAAATAGAATCATAGAATGGTTTGGGACTGAAGGGACTTTTAAAGGTCATCTAGTTGCAACACCTCTGCCATGGGCAGAGACAATTCCTATTAAACTAGATTGGTCAAGGGCCTATCAAACCTGGCTTTGAACATCTTCAGGGATGGAGCCACCACAACTTCTCTGGCCAAATGGGCAAATGTCTCACCACCCTTGTGGGGGAGACTTTCTAATGTCTAAAAAGAAGATTGTAGAATGATAGAATGGTTTGAAGGGACCTTAAAGATCATCTAGCTCAAACTACCCTGCTGTAAGCATGAACACCTTCCACTAGACCAAATTACTCAGGGTCTCTTTATATGTAAAAAGAAATCTCTCTTAGTGTAGAAGCCATGTGTGCAGTTCATAACACTTTTAATTCCTTTCTAGCAGTAACCTTTGTTAGAAGACAGTCTGCATCAATCTCTGAATCTGAGATGTTTTGTGGCACCCTGCCAAAACAAAAGGCCTGTTTTCAGGAGGCACCATTAAACATTTAAGAGCAGCTGCAGTATCTCCACTGAGCTTTTTAGGTGCAAAAAGGAGAATATACTTCAGCTCTAGAAATACTAAGGAGATGAACCCAAGTGCAAAATATGTACTTTAGTCAGTACACAGATAGATCTTTGAGATCTGCTCCTCTTCAAATTGCTTGTTTTAGTTAAATTAAAGCTATTCCAACTGAGAACAGATGAAGTTTTCTGTTTTATTTTTCTGACAAGAACCGCACACAACAAAGAAGGATCATTTATGCTATTCTGATTTCTAATTGCTTTAGAAACCCCACAGTCTGGGGGAAAAGAAAAGATAACATGACCTCTGAAGTGTCTCATGAGCTATTCTTTGAGTATGTGATTCCACTAAAGCATCACTTTCCTGTTGACAGAAAGCTAAGGGGGTCACTAAGAATAAAACCCAGGTAACAGAAGGACAGCTGATGGTGAGATTCCCTAATTATTACCATTGCCTGTTTTATGCCTTTGCTTATGCATGTTTCCCTGAGGAGAGGTGGTTGTCCTCACATGTTCTTCCATGTCTGACACAAAAGAAACAACCAATAAAAGTGGGTTTTTTGTAATTGACTTGCTCCATGGAAATTAATCTGACAAAGATGATAATATGGAAGGAACAATCTGCTCACTTGATTCAGCTGTTTCAACCAAACAATAAAGGTATTTATTATGCAGAAGTATTTCTAAAACCACTTATTTTGGAATAATCCTGAAGTCAGTGAGGGTGCTGCCTGCAGAAGGTTAGATTTCTCACAAGAATGCACCAAACTGGAACAGAAAAGGACTGTGCTTGTACAATCATAGCAATCATCATAGAATTGTATGGACATTAGGAAAGAGATTTTCACTGAGAGAGTGGTCAGGCACTGGAATGAGCTACCCAGGGAGGTGGTGGAGTCACCAACCCTGGATGTATTTAAGGGTCATTTGGATGTGATGTTTAGGGATATGGTTTAAGGTGAATCTTGTAGAGTAGGGCTATAGGTTGGGCTTTGTGATCCTGAGAGTCTTTTCCAACCTGGATATTTCTGTGATTCTGTGATAAAATGGCTTTGGTTGAAAGGGACATCTAAAGGTCTTCCAGTCCAACCACCTTGCAGTCATCAGGGACATCATCCTCCACTAGATCAGGCTGCTCAGAGATTTCTTGAGCCTGACCTTGAATATCTGCAGGAATGGGGCATCAACTACCTCCCTGGGCAAACTGCTGTAGTGTGCCACCATCCTCATAATACAGAACCTGTTCCTAACATCCGTTCTAAATCTGCTCTCATTTCAAGCCATTGTCTCTTATTCTGTCACTGCACACTTTGAGGAACAGTCCCTCTGCAGCCTTCTTGTAGCCCCCTTCAGGTACTGGAAAAGTGCCATTAGTTCTCTCTGGATTCTTCTCTTCTACAGATTGAACAGTCCCAGCTCTCTCAGCCTGTCCTCAGTGAAGAAGTGTTCCAGCCCCCTGATCATTTTTGTGGCTCTGGACTCATTCCTTCAGGTCTATGTCCCTTCTGTAGTGAGGGTTCCAGAGCTGGATGCAGTGCTGTGGGTGGTGGTGGTGGTGGTCTCAGAGCAGATCAGAGGGACAGGATCACCTCTTTCCATCTTTTGGTTCAGCCTAGGATGTCATTGGCCTTCTGGGCTGCAAGTGCACATTGATGGCTCATGTCCAGCTTCTCATCCATTGGAATCCACAACTCCTTTTCTGCAGGGCTGCTCTCAATCTCATCATTCCAGGTCTGCACTGATACCTAGGACTGCCCCAACCTAGGTGCAGGACCTTGCACTTTGCCTTACTGAAGCTCATGAGATTCTCCTCATCGCTCCTCTCAGTCTGTCCAGATCCCTCTGGATGGCACCCAGGCCATCCTTCAACCTGCTATCAACCCCAAACTTGTAGAGTGTGCCTCAATCTTGCTCTAAATATCACTGAAGAATCACAATCATGTTCACTTTCCACAATCTCTCCAAACCCCACAATTGTTTTGCCCCTATTCATCCACTGTATGAGCAATTCAGTAGCTTGTAGTAGCGCTAAATAAATCAGCAAAGTGCTTACCACAGGGATGCATCTACCTGACAGCTCTGTTCACCAAACTACCTCACTCAAGAGCCAAGAGCATCCATGCTGATTAAAGATTATTTTTTCTAGCATCATTGCCTTCTTCCAGAGCCACAGCACTTCAGCACCTTGGGCAGACACAGAGCCTCACCACATAGCATCACCTGGGCTGAAGGGAAAGCAGTGTGCTTCAGAGGCAGGGAATTCTGTGGAGGGAAATATTTTGCAGGAGGGAATGCAAAACCTCGTGATGAAGGAGAGAAGGGAATGGCTGTGAGGTACAGCTCTGCCTGGACAAAAGCTACCTCAGCATTAACAGAGCTGGAGACTGCATTATCTTTATTGTGGAAACTCTCTGTGCTCCCGAGGGGATGGAGATGATCTGATAGCTATTATTATACTGTTACTTTGAGGCTGTTCAGAAAAAGATTGCTCACTCAAGGCATATTGTAAGACACTCTCTGTTTTTCTAATGTCTTCATGAATTCGTTGTCTCACTTTTAATTTTCCTGGGGCTGGATTCTGCCAGCTCATTTGGAATCATGATAACCCCCAGGCACAGTCACATTGATTACATTGGTAGAAGTGATAGAACTCCAACTGCTAAGAGCATTACACTTGTGCTGCAGTGACCTGCAGGATTATGAGTACTAGGGTTGTATGTATGAAAGGTCAGTCCACAGTCCAAGCTTTCAAAGTTCTCTCTTCCAGAATTGTGAAATAATAAAATTGTTTTGTTTGGAAGAGGTAGTAGAATCAGAGTTATAGAATGGTGTGATGGTTTGGGAGTTTCCCAACTCCCACACTTTGTAAAATGACCCAGACTAGACTCAGCCAACTGGAAGTTAAGCAGCGAAGCTCTATCTACAGCTTAGCACAATGTACAAGCAGATATATACACTATATACAGGAATATTTACAGAAATTTACAAGTTAAAGGTAATACAGAAACACAACACTCCTCCCAGAAATCAGTCCCCAGGAGGGGCTCCCAACCACCCTTCCACCTTCTTCCCACCCCTCTACCTTACTCCAGGGTCTGGCTTATACACAAAGTGAGTTTGGGGGATCGGTCAGGGGGGTTAGAAGTAGAGTTGTTAGTTAGGTTAACAGAGAGGCCAAGATCAAAACAGCTAGAGAGCCCGAGACTCTCCATGTCAGAGTGTCTTATCTATGTTTCTGTTCCTGTTCTTATATATCTCAGCAAGCCCATGAGTGAATTAGACATCATCATTGTTCTCTTTTCACAGCCTATAATCTATTTTTTTTCGTTAAAAATATTCCATTTAGCCTTGAACCAGCACAAATGATTTTGGTTTAGAAGGGACCTTGAAGATCCTCTAATTCCAATCACCCTGCAATGGGCAGGAACACCTTCCGCTAGACCAGGTTGCTCGAGGCATCGTCCAATCTGGCCTTCAACGCTTCTAGGGTGAGAGCATCCACAACCTCCCTGGGCAACCTGTTCCAGTGTCTCAGCACTCTCATTCTAAATACCTTCTTCCTTATCTCCATTCTAAATCTGCCCTTTTCCAGTTCAAAGCCATGGCCCTTCATTCCATCACTACGAGTCCTTGTAAAATGTCCAGGAAGGATGGAAGAAAGGAAGGAAAGAAGGTCAGAACACAGCATAGGATGAAACTCTCCACTTTTCAGCAGTATGAACAGTGTCAAGGAAAGACAGAACTCTTTCTTGGTCTGAAAATGAAATGTAAATATACTGAAGAAAAGACAGTGAGAGACTTACTGAGTGTTTTTATCTAACATCTGGCTGCATTATAAACAGGGATAAGCTAATCCATGAAATTCTTCTCCCCAAAGATGAAGCTGTCAGTTGAATTTTCAATTTAAAATTATGTCAGTAGATTTGAATGTAGAGAACCTTTGTAGAAGCTCTTGCAGTTTTACAGAAGCTACACAGCTGTCTTAAGAAGCATCTGCAGTCAGAAAGCCTGGTATTCTTAATCAGTAATGGCAGAATTAGTAAACCGATGCAGCCCTACATTGTAATGTAATAAATGAAAGCAGTTCTTGTAAGAAAAAAAACAAAACAAAACAAAAAAAAAAAAACAACCCCAAAACACCAACAAAACACCAAAACCCAACAACAACAAAAAACACCCCATCAAAACCCAAAACAAACCCCATAACTATCAAATCATAGGATGATAAGATAATTCAGATTGAAAAAGACCTCAGGAGCTCAGTAGTTCAGCGTCCTCCAGATCAACTATGGAGTCAGTCCAAGCTGCTCAAGTCTTGAAACCTCCAAGAATGGAGCTGGCATCACCTCTTTGGGCAGCGTACTATTGTGCTTGACTGTCCACAAAGAAAAACTGAGGTTTCAGTTTATGATGATTTTCTTTTGCACTCTCAGCATGGACCATCACTCTCGTGCAGAAGCAGTGAAAGAAAATGTGTACTGGAAAGGCACAGATTATATGGAATTTCACAGGACAGAGCAAGCTTTGACCTTTTCAAGCCTTGCAGCTTTTCTAGACGATGTAAAGACTAAAAACCAGGCAGAGGAGTGGATGTCAACAACCTTGGATAGCTCCCTCTTGAGAGGGAAGGGAAGGTGCTTGTGGTTGTTCACCCACAGACACTGGCTAGAATCATATAATTGTTTCAGTCGGAAAAGACCTCTATGATCATTGTGTCTAACCATCAACCCAACACCAACTTGGTCACTAAACCATGTCCCTGAGTATCACATCCACAGGTTTCTTGAACACCTCCAAGGATGGTGGCTCCAGCGCTTCCCTAGGCATCTTGTTTCAATGCCTGCCCACTCTTTCAGTAGAAAATTTATTCCTAATATCCAGCCTAAACCTTCCCTGGTGCAATTTGAGGCCGTTTTCTCTCATTCTGTCACTTAATGGTAGGAAAAGGAGATCAACACCCACCTCACTCCAACTTGCTTTCAAGGAGTTACAGAGAGAAGTGAGGTCTCCCCTCAGTCTCCTTTTCTCCAGATTTAACAACCCTAGTTCCCTGAGCTGCTCCTTGTAATATTTGTTCTCTAGATCCTTCACTGAAAGACCATGAGAAAGGTTGACCAGAGTAGCGTTAAGGATAGTTTGATAGAGTTCTGCTTTCCCAGCTTAGAGTGAAAACATTTCTGTTAATTTCTGGGAAATTAATTCACTTTATTTCTCACATGTAATCTACTGACAAGGCTGACTGTCAGGAAACACCTTCTTTACTGCCATGTTCTGCAAGAGTGCCTCTGTGCCTTTCATGTGTAAGGCTTTAACTACAGCATGCTTTCTGTCTGTAACAGCAGCTGAGGAGTGACTGTTGTGTGAGTCAACCCCATGTTGCACAACAGAAAGTCTTCCTTTTTTCTCAGTATGTTGAGTTCTCTTTATTCTAATCACAGGATGGTTTGGCTTGGAAGGGACCTCCAAAGATCATCTAATCCAACCTCACTGCAGTCAGAAGGGAGATCCTCTACTAGATAGGTTGCTCAGAGCCTTATCAAGCCTGGCCTAGTAGCAGAGGTTCTCCAGCCCCCTGATCATCTTCATGACCCTCCTCTGGACTCACTTCATCAGGTCCATGTTCTCCCTATGTTGAAGGCCACAGAGCTAGACACAGTACTGCAAGTGAGGTCTCATCAGAGCAAAGTGGAAGAATCACCTGTCTTGAGCTGTCTTGTGCTTCTCATCCACCAGCACCCCAAGTCCTTCTCTGCAGGGTTGCTCTCAATCTTATCCTCGAACCTGGACTGGTATTGAAGGTTTCCCTCAGCTAGGTGCATAATCTTGCCCTTTGCCTTGTTGAACCTCCTAAGATTCTCCTCAGCCCACCTCTGCAGCCTGTTCAGGTCCTTTATGATATGCCTTGTCTTCTAGCTTCCTCAGGGATCAGTTTTAGTCACTGTGGAAGACAAGACCCGGGAGGAGATGTAACTTTGAATTTGATTCAGTGTGGCCATTTTCATGACCACCTTACAGCAAACGATAAAATCAAGAGTTCTTAGTCAGGCAACATGAGATCAGAATTTAATTCCTTTATGCTCTGGTTTGGAAAAGGTGCCTGAGCCAACATAGGAAATTGTCCTGTGGTTTAAGACTTAATTTTGTGCTGATGTGTACAGTTTGTTGCCCTTGTTCAGCCAAAAATGTGAAATGCTGTTTCTTGTCTCATCTTTTAAATCTCTCCAAGAAAGTTGGTGCTTGAATCTCCCTCTGATGACAGTAGCTTGTTGTTTACTTTCAAGAGAGCATTTTTATTCCATGCCCTCATCTCAGTTTGTTATTTCTTCCATTTTGTAAACAAACCATAGCAAGCTAATTTATATTTTTTAAGTTATCTGAATAAATCCTGCATTTGAAAATTATATACCAAGTCTGCAAATCCCTGAGTAACTAGAGGAGGAACTTCTTACATTTTCATTACCAAGAGCAATGGATGGTGTTATTGCTGGATGGTAATTCTGATATTAATAAAAATCTCTCCCCTATTCTGTAGAACTGCAGCAAATGAGAAAGGTGCCTGGCTCTGGCTGGAGTAGAGAACTTGTAGATTTTTACCAATTAGAAAGTGTTGTCTTACATAAGAAAACTACAGGGCTTAGTACAACTGAATGCCTTTTATACTGCCATTGCAGCTCAAAAAGCTGGAATTCTTCACAGGATTATAATTGTAAACAAAATACCCAGAGAGGTGGGAAATGCCTCATCCCTGGAACCATTCCAACCCAGGTTGTTTGGGTCTCTGAGCAACCTGCTCTGTTGCAGACGTCCCTGCTGACTGAAATGGGTTGGACTAGATGACCTTTAAAGGTCCCTCGCAATCCAAACCATTCCAGGATTCTATGAATATGTGAAAAGTTTATAAATGCTAAAGCTTTGAGGTAAATAATGACCATGACTAAATACTTCACCCATAAATAGACTACCCAAATTGAGAGGCACAGCATTACCTGCAAATAAATTGAAATAGTTCTTTGATAAACCTGATCCACATGAAAGAATTATCAACTGGTGAGGGGTGAAATAGGATAAACTGGATATTCTGAAAAGAACATCTGACACCTGCAGAGCTCTGAAGGACAACTCTTCTCTGGGTGGTGTTCTATTTAAAGACTAAACTTTTCCCAAGTGTTTTCAGTCTTCCTTCCATTGAAATTTGCTGTCATAGTTCCATCATAATTTCCTAGAAGTCTAGATGAATTTGGGATAGAGAACGAAACAATTCAGATTTACCAAAATATGTTCATTGAGAGAAAGGTTTTGACAGATGAAGGAGGTGCTCCTGTCTAATTATGGTTGGAATTCTAGTTATCATTGGATTTTAGTTACCCTTTTGTCATGGTCATCTGCTGGAGTCTTTAGAATGGAGAAAAAAGGAAGACCCCAGAAACTCTAGTCCAGTCAACCTCACCTCTGTGTCTCATGGAACAGATCTTCCTGAAGGCTTTGCTAAGGTATACAGTGAGGATGATGAGACCCTGGAACAGATTGCCCGGGGACGTTGTGGCTGCTGCATCCCTGGAGGTGTTCAAGGCCGGATTGGACGAGACCTTGAGCAACGTGGTCTAACAGAAGGTGTCCCTGCCCTTGAAGGGGGGTGGGAGGAGTGTTGGAACTAGATGATCTTGAAGGTCTCTTCCAATATATTCAGAGAGTTACTAAAGCAGAGCATATGCAGAAGCTTTGCATTCTGGTGCATTCTGTACCCCAGCACTGAATCATTTTGTCTCTCTGCCCTTATTCCTTCACGCAGTAACAGCGTTTTGCACAGCATCTGTTAATAGATCACATGAAATCACGTTGCATTTTGTGCACAGAAAAAGAAACTGAAGAAGTGTGCTTTTTTAAAAGGAAGCATGTATTCTGTTTTGCTCAAATCTCCATGGGAATTACTAGCAGGAATAAAAGAACATTTATAGCTTTTTTCCTTCTCCTCCCTCAACCCCCCTCCCCCACCCAATTTCTTCCCTTAAAAAAAGCTACAAGGTTTTTGTTGCAGTTCTTTTATTTCTTCAAGAACATGTAATTCCTCATTTATCTTCAATGCCTTCACTTCATGAGCAGAATGGAGGAGATGTTGTTCACCAACACAGTTTTTTGCTGTGCTTTACAGACCAGCAGAAAAAAAAAAAAATCCATCTGGCATCAAAGGCAAAATCTTGCTGTCCTGGTTGAGCTATAAGCATGGTCATAGAGTTTGGTACAGCACGTGTCACCGGTGATGTTAATTTGAGTGTCAACTTGTTTTCATAAAGGAGACAAAGCTCAAAGAGTCAGTGGATGTTTGGACATGTGTACTTGACTTCCTGTGCACCCTCAGAGTTACTGCTGAATTTCAAACCCTTCTCCAAATTAGACAGAAATGTAAAGGTCTTGCAATAGGTTGCAGGAGATTTCAATGAGAGAGATTGTGCTTTGGTATAAAGCCTACACCGTAGCTTCCCCTCGCTCCATGAAAGATATCAAGGTGCTGGAGCACATCCAGAGAAGAGCATCAAACTTGGTGAAAGGTCTAGAGAAAAATTTCTGCGAAGAGCGGCTGAGGGAACTGGGATTGTTCAGTCTGGAGAAAAAGAGGTTGAGGGGAGACCTCATTGCTCTCTACAACTCTCTGAAGGGAGGTTGGAGTGAGGTCAGGGTTGGTCTCTTCTCCCACATAATGAGCGAATGGATGAAAGGGCCTCAAGTTGCACGAGGGGAGGTTTAGGTTGTATTTGAAGAAAAACTTTCTTCCCTGAAGGGTTGTCAAACCCTGGAACAGGCTGTCCAGGGCAACGGTGGAGTCCCAGCCCCTGGAGGGATTTAAAACTCGTATAGATGTGGTACTGAGGGACATGGCTAAGCAATGGACTTGGAACTAGATGATCCTTGAGGTCCCTTCCAACCTTACCATTCTATGACTTGGTAGTGTTGGGTTAATGTTGAACTCTTAAAGGACTTCTCCAGCCTGAACAGTTTCATAATTCTATATCCTCTGTCTTTATTAGACCATAGAGAATAGAGACATACCTAGAAATTAATCTTAGGGAATGAAGGACTATTTACTTGATACTAAATGAGATAAAGAGGCTATTGCTAAAGACAAAACAATCTGTCGGGTCATTTTTTCATGAAAGTGCAATCACAGCTCTTAATCTGTCTTTGCAAAACCCATCCATCTGCAGGTTCTATTATTTTAAAGTTGCATTCATTTAAAAATAATTAATTTGAATATTTCATACAAAAAAGGAGGAAACATTTCCTTAATGAAGGAAAGGAATTTGCAAGAGATAACATTGCCGTTAATGAAGTCTAATTAGAGATTCATTTAAAAAACAATCTCCTGTGCTAATTTATCATGGAACACTAATGGAGTTCTAACTTGAGACAAAAATAGTTCTTTGGAGTTTTATAAATGCTCTTGTCTAAGTTAACTATTTCTATTATTCACAGAAATTAAATTAGTGTGCTAGAAACCTGACTATTAGATAAAGAAAATCACTATGTGCCACACAACGGTTTTGTTATTTTTGTGAAGGAGGTTGTTGTATTTTCTCATCGCTGTAGATTTTTGAAGGAAGTGCTGCACTTCAGATTTTTGTCATACTATTACTCTCCCTTAATCTCTACTGAGGAGGAAATTTATCCTCCCCCTTCACTCTGCCCTTAGTGAGGCTACATCTGGAGTACTGAGCCCAGTTCTGGTCTCCACAGTTCAAGGGAGGCAAGGAGAGAAGCCAACAAATTGCTACAAAGATGCTGAGGGGCCTGGAATATCTCTGTGAGGAGCAAAGGCTGACATACCTGGACCTGTTGAACCTGGAGAAGAGCAACCTGAGTGGGAATCTGATCAATGCTCAGCAAGACCTAAGGGATGGGGGACAATTGAAACAATCCAGAACCCAGGAGGCTCCATATGAACAGGAGGAGAAACTTTGGTGTGAGGGTGCTGGAGCTCTGCAGCAGGCTGCCCAGAGAGGTTGTGGAGTCTCCTTCTCCATGAAGATTCCAAATGCACCTGGCCATTGTGATCCTGTGCAAACCACTGTGGGTGTCCCTGCTTTAGTAGGGGGTTTGGACTGAAGGGTCTCCAGGTATTCCTTCCAACCCCCACCATGTTTGAGTTCTGTGATTCTTTAAAGGCACCACTTCTGCCTGAGTGGACCTGTGTGCCTGGCCATGTGTCCATTCATGCCACATGTGTCTGTGTGTGTGAGCTTACTGAGAATGAGCACTCAACTGGCCCGGGGACTGGGATTCCCTGTGGCCTTGTATCTGTCGGTTTACTGCTGTGCTCTGCAACCTCTAGCAGCACTCAGAAGATTTTCTGATGGGACAAATAGCTCTCATTCTAATACAGATGCACTCAGCCTGGCTGCTGTCTTCTGAAACTATCAACTTCACCATAATTTCCATAATGATAGTGTCTGGCAAAAAAACAAAACAAAAAAAATTAAAAAAGGAGCACTTCAATATACTATTGATTATTTCTGTCTGTTTCTTGCTTATCTTCTCTAATGGGCCCTGAGATTTTTTGTGCTGTAATAGATTATGATTAGCACATTATCAAGAAACAGAAATAATTATATGCAGCCTTCTACAGAATAGGAAATTGACTTTGTGGTGTAGCAACAACTTCACTCAAGAATCACTTTTTGCAGGTGAAACATTTTGATGTAATGTAAAAGAAATGGAGAAAATCACCTTCAGCAGGACATCACCGTACTGGTATCTAAATGCACACATGATCTATAAGAGAACTAGGATAATCTGGAGAAGAGGAGGATCAGGGGAGGCTTTATCACTCTCTACATGTACCTGAAAGGAGATTGGAGCAAGCTGGGAGTTGGTCTCTTCTCCCAGGTAGCAAGCTACAAAATGAGAGGAAATGGCCTCATGTTGTGGTAGGGAAGGTTTAGATTAGGTATCAGGAAAAAACTGCCCAGGGAGGGTTGTGGAGCCTCCCTCTCTGCAGATATTCAAGACCTGCCTGGATGTGTCCCTGTGTGATCTGGTATAGGTGATCCTGCTCTGGCAGAAGGGTTGGACTAAATGATCTTTCAAGGTCTCTTCCAGCCCCTAATCTTCTGTGATTCTGTGTCATTCTGTGAAAAATTCTTTAATAAAAGAGTGGTTAAGCCTTGAAACAGGCTGCCCAGGGCAGTGGTAGAATCACCATCCCTGGAAGTGTTCAAAAATCTCATCAGTGTGACCCTGAGGGGTATGGTTTAGTGGTGCACTTGACAGTGTTAACAGTTGGGTTCAGTGATCTTGGAGATCTTTTCAGCCTTAATCATTCTATTGCCATTATTTGTTATCCACACACACACACACATGGATATTCACTATGTAAGATAAATGAAACTTTCCAGCAGATAATTATCATATTCTTCCATATTTATATAACTTCTTTTAAATTGGGTAACTTAAAAGGCACATTCTATTTTAAAAAGGTTGTTTTGACAGGGAGCTGGCTTACTACTGATATACTAATAGTTACTTATATGGCCTATGACTATTGTTATACGAAAAACAAAACTCTTGTTTCCATATGGCATCTACTAGATGGGCATAACTCTTCTGCCACAGAACTATGATGCTTGAGAAAGTCCAGTGCAGAGCCACAAAAATTATTAAAGGAAGTTGAATATCTTCCTTATGAGGAGAAACTGAGGGAACTGGGCCTTGATAGCTTGGAGAGGAGGAGACTAAAGGGTGACCTCATTCATGTTTATAAATATGTAAGGGGTGACTGCCAGGAGGATGGAGCCAGCCTCTTCATAGTGATTCCCAGTGACAGGACAAGGGGCAATGGGTGGAAGGTGAGGCATAGGAGGTTCCATGTGAACCTACGGAGGAATTTTTTCACTGGAGGGTGACAGAGCACTGGAACCAGCTGCCCAGGGAGGTTGTGGAGTCTCCCTCTCTGGCAATATTCAAGAACCATCTGGATGCATTCCAGTGTAATCTGCTCTAGGTGACCCTGCTCTGGCAGAGGGGCTGCACCAGATGATCTTTTGAGGTCCCTTCCAGCCCCTGACATTCTATGATTCTATCAATGTATGATTCTATGATGTTATGATTCTGTTGGTGATATCACTAGGAACAACAGTCAGTTTCATTTTGTGCAACCTAGCTTTGTCAGAACTGTCACCTGAAACTCTCACATATCTGCAGAGTGACAGTTGTTCTCAAGACTGCACATTGGTCAAGCTTAGGGCCAAACTAATGATAAGTTTTCAAATTTTAGTTCTGGTAAAACATGTTTAAATAGAAAGGAAATGTCCTTCACTGTGATTAGAAGTGGGGATTTCCTCAGGCAGACTATAAAATGTGTGAGATCACAGAATCATAGAATGGTTTCAGTTGGAAGGGACCTTAAAGATCATTTAGTTCCAACACCCCCACATATCATGGGCAGAGACACCTTCCACTAGACCAGATTGCTCAAGGTCTCATCCAACTTGGCCTTGAATGCTTCCAGGGAGTGAGCAGCCACAACCTCCCTGGGCAACCTGTTCCAGTGTCTCACCACCCTCACTGGAAAGAATTTATTCCTAATATCCATTCTAAATCTGTCCTCTTCCACTTCAAAGTCACTCCCCTTCATTGTATCACTGGAAGTCCTTGTAAAAGTCTCTCCCCAGCTCTCTTGCAGCCCCCTCAGGTGCTGGAAGGCCACTCTAAGGTCTCCCCAGAGACTTCTCTTCTCCAGGCTGAAAAATCACAACTGTCTCAACCTGTCCCCATAGGGGAGGTGTTCCAGATCCTGATCATCTTTGTGGTCTCCTCTGGACCTACTCCAACAATCTCAGGTCCTTCTTGTGCTGGGGATGCCAGAACTGGATGGAGCGCTCCAGGTGGGGTCCCAGCAGAGTGGAGTAGATGGGCAGAATTCCCTCCCTGTCCTTCTGCTCTCACTGCTTTGGATGCAGACCAGCACATGGCTGCCTTCTGGGCTGCCAGAGGCCATTGCTGGCTCATGGTGAGTTTGTCATTGACATCCCCAACTCCTTCTCCAGACTGCAAGATGCTTCAACCATTCATATAAATAAAATTCAGTGAACACTTTGCTGCCCTGGGCAATCACCTGCTCTGTCTGCTTGAAAGAAGGAGGTCAGCTTCTGATGCTTCATTAGAAAAGCATTAAGCAGTTTTAGCCTAGCACTGCATTTGCTTTTGAAAAGAGGAGGAAAAGAATATTTCAAAATAATGTGGTTGGACTTTATTTGACTTTTTTGTTTCATTTTTTTTTCTTTTTTTTTTTTTTTTCTAGCAGATAGTAATAGATGGATTCCACAACCATAAGCATTACAAAAAGTCTTTTACCTCTGTTCCTTGTTGAGCATTTGTACTTTCAAGAGTAAGTTTTAAGAGTAAAACAAGAACTTTTGATTGCAAAAACCCTAATTAATGTATAGCTAAGTTATGAAAGTGTGAACCAGCAATTGCTTGGATAACTTATTAGGCAGAGTGCAGTCTAAAAGGGATAATGTTTTACAGACCACTTTAAAATACCTGTGTAAAGGTTTTTTTGTTTGTTTGGGGTTTAGGGATTTTGATTTTGGCATTTTGGTTTTGGTTGGTTTGGTTTTGGTTTTTTGGTTTGTTTTTTTTTTTTTTTTTTGGTTGCTGGTTTTGTTTTGGTTCATTTTAATTAATTTTTGATTTTTTGGGGAGATGTTGGTTGGTTGGTTTTAGGTTTGTTTTGGTTTTCTTTTTTTTTAGTTGCTGGTTTTGTTTTGGTTCATTTTATTTATTTTTTGTTTGGAGAGAGGTTGGTTGGTTGGTTTTAGGTTTTTGGTTTGGGTTTGTTTGGGTTTTCTGGTTTGGTTTTGGTTTTGGCTGATTTTATTTTTTAATTTAAAGTCGTTGCCTGAAATTAAGATGTATAGACAAGAGAATTTCCCAGACCAACCCTTAAAAGCTTCTCTTATCTTTAGAAGATTGGGGAAAATGAGATGTTAAGATACCTATTTAAGGAACAAAATCAGAATGCCCTTGAAATTCTTAAACCATATTGCCCTACCTGATGTCATCAGAGCAACTTGATTTAGGGCCCATTCAGGGTGCAGTTACTGCTGTTCAGCATAGAAACATCAGGTACTTGCACACCAAGTTCTAACCTCTTAGTTATGGAAATAGTAAACTCACCTGAAAATCAGCTTCAGTAAAATGGAGCTTTGGGTAAACTCACAGGCTATTAAACCATTACATTAGACAGTGTATCTCCCACAGGGTTCTTCAAGGTGCTAATTGCCAGTTATCTGCTAGAGTTTTCAGCTCTCTCAACTCCAGGTTTTGACTCTGAGAGAGTCAAGTAAACCCTAACAAGAAAGATCTTGCTGCTTGCTGCAGAAAGAGTTGAGTTAAATGACTTTTAAAAGGTTCCTTCCAACCCAACCCAGTCTGTGGTTCTACGATTCTTTGACTCAAATCAGAAGCAGGAATAGCAGTGCAGACCACTACCACATCTTCAGAGGAAAGACAACGTTTAGCCACATAACTGACCTTATTGTTACAAACTTCTGTAGGTCTACAGGACACAACAGTCCTATTTAATGTGGGCAAAATTTGAAGATTCTAGTTATTAAACTGGGGAGGAACAATCCCCTGCACCATAAGAGGTTAGGAGTTGACCTACAAGAAAGCATTTCCATAGAGATAGACCTTGGACTCCTGGTTGATAGTAAGTTGTCTATGGGATAGCAATGTGTTCTGGTGGCCAAGAATCAGAGAATCAGAGAATGTCAGAGGCTGGAATGGACCTCGAAAGATCACCTGGTCCAACCCCCCCGCCAGAGCAGGATCACCTAGAGCAGATCACACTGGAATGCATCCAGATGGGTCTTGAATATCTCCAGAGAGACTCCACAACCTCCCTGTGCAGCTGGTTCCAGTGCTCTGTCAGCCTCCAGTGAAAAAAAATCCTCCTCACGTTCACATGGAACCTCCTGTGCCTCAACAATGTGCGCATGCAGCCCAGACAGCAAACGAGTCCTGGGTTGCATCAAGAGCAGCGTGGCCAGCAGGGCAAGGGAGGGGATTCTGCCTCTTTACTCTGCTCTTGTCAGACCCCACCTGGAGTACTGTGTGCAGTTCTGGAGCCCTCAGCACAGGAAGAACATGGAAGTGTTGGAGTGGGACCAGATGAGGGCCGCAAAGATGATCAGANAGGGGGACATTTAGACTAGATGTTAGGAGGAAGTTCTTTCCAGTGAGGGTGGTGAGGCACTGGAACAGGTTACCCAGGGAGGTTGTGGTTGCTCTCTCCCTGGAGGTGTTCAAGGCCAGATTGGATGAGGCCTTGAGTGAGCTGTACTAGTGGGAGGTGTCCCTGGCTATGGCAGGGGTTTGGAACTGGATGATCTTTGAGGTCCCTTTCAACCTTACCATTCTATGATTCTATAAACTTCCACTCATTGCACCTTGTCCTCTCACTGGGCATCACCAAGAAGAGGCTGCTCCATCCTCCTAGTAGTCCCGCGTTACATATTTATAAACATGAATGAGGTCACCCCTCAGTCTCCTCCTCTCCAAGCTAACAAGGCCCAGCTCCCTCAGTTTCTCCTCATAAGGAAGATATTCAACTTCCTTTAAACATTTTTGTGGCTCTGCACTGGACTTTATCAAGCAGCTCCCTGTTCTTCTTGAGCTAGGAGGGCCCAGAACTAAACACAATACCCTAGATGAGTCCCTTCCAACCTTATTATTCTATAAGGCCTCTCCAGGGCAGAGCAGGGGGGCAGGAGAACGTCTATCGACCTGGTAACTGTAACCTTTCTAATACACCCCAGAATGGCACTGGCCCTCCTGGCCACAAGAGCACACCGCTGGCTCATGGCCATCCTTCCATCCACCAGGACTCCCATGCCCTTGTTGAATTTTATTAAATTTCTTCCTGCCCAACCCACCAGCCTAAGTCTCTCCGAATGGCAGCACAACTCTCTGGTGTGGCAGGTACTCCACCCAGCTTGGTGTCATCAGCAAACTTGCTGACAGTGCATTCCATGCCCTCATCCAGGTCATTAATTAACAACAAAAAAACCCAAAACAAACAAACAAACAAAAAACCCTAGTGGTATCCTGGGGTGCAAGAAGACAAGTGTCCCCCACAAGTCTAAGGAGGTTGTCCTACCCCTCTACACAGACCTAGTTAGATGCCATTTGGAATATTGTGTTGTGGGCTCCCCAGTTGAAGAGAGACAGGGAACTATGGGAGAGAGTGCAACAGAGACTACAAGAATGATTAACTGGAGTACCACTCTTATGAGGAACGATTGAGAGACCTGGGACTGTTTAGTCTGGAGAAGACTGAAGGGGGAGCTTATGAATGTCTACAAATACCTGAAGAGTGGCTACCAGGAGGATGGAGCCAGTCTCTTCAGTGATACCTACTGACAGGATGAGGGACAATGGGTATAAAGTCAACAGGAAATTCCATCTCAACACAAGATTTTTTATTTAGGTTTTTTTTTTACTGTGAGGATTTTATAGAATCATAGAATCATAGAATCATAGAATGGTAAGGTTGGAAGGGACCTCAAGGATCATCTAGTTCCAACCCCCTGCCATAGGCAGGGACACCTCCCACTAGTACAGGTTACTCAAGGCCTCATCCAATCTGGCCTTGAACACATCCAGGGAGGGAGCATCCACAACCTCCCTGGGCAACCTGTTCCAGTGCCTCACCACCCTTACTGTAAAGAACTTCCTCCTAACATCTAGTCATTTTGGAGCCCTAGAGCAGGTTTCCCAGACAGGTTTAAAAATCTCCTTTTCTGGAGAGTTTCCACATGCACCTACATGTATTCTTGTGTGACCTACCATAAGTTGTCCTGCTTTGCAGGGAGGTTTGCACTCAATGATCTCTGGAGCTGCCTTCCAACCTGTAGCATTCTATAGTTCTATGAATCTGAGATTAGAGGTCTGAGGTCCTCCTGAGTAAATTTTAACCAGCTAACGGTTTCTACATAAAAGGATGAACTTTATCACAAGTTGTATCTTCTGTTGCTGAAGTGTGTGGACAAAAAGAAATAGATCTTCCCAGGTCTGTGAAACTGTAAGAGAAAAACAGAGTTAAAGTGGGTTTTTATTATGGCCCTCCAGAGGCATCCCAGTGACTGCTTAAGTGATGTAGATAACAGGCACATATTTGGGTTTCAGCAAACATTTGAGACCAAGCTGTAACCTTGTTCTTAGCTGCACTAAGAACTTTTTTGGTCACATGTACAGTAAGTGGAAGGAAGCCCTCAGCTCCAGACACTGTGTTGTAATTGCTTTCTGGTTTGCATATGTCAACGACATAATAAGCATCATAACAATATCATTACTCTTCAAGTTGCAAATTAAAACTAAAATAGCCTTAAGAGCCTGTTCAAAACCCCACATTAACTGCCATAATTTCATGGTATTTGTATAATAAGTCATTATTAACCTTATAAGAATTATCTCAGAAATTGTATTCACAGGTGAGTGAGCAACACTTGAACAAAATGCCAGGGGATAGGCTTTGGTTTTCCAAAGAAATCCTTCTGAAGCAACTGTAAGTATTTAAATCAGAGGTGTACATGAAGTAGCAAAAATGTAAAATAAGACTGGCACATCAAACATCATAAAGGGAAGGGAAAAGCTTTTATTTTCCATTAAAACACAGATACACTTTGCTATATTAACTCATTTCTTTTTTTTTTTTTTTTATTAGGTTGGTTTTGGTGTTATTAAATATATTTTGAAACAAAGTAATTTATGCAAATATTTTCGACAGTGTGAAGCAGAACATTTTATTGGCTGGATTCGAAATGTTGTCAGAATCCAAATTTTTAATTTGAATTTAAATGTAATTGGAATTTTTAAAAAGCACAGTTAATGTGACAAACAAATGCCAGTTACCAGTCTAATTCACCACAGGCCAAATGAGTCGGGGCTGTTCATCTTGGAGAAGAGAAGGCTCCAGGGAGACCTTAGTACAACCTTCCAGTACCTGAAGGGGGCTACAGGAGAGCTGGGGAGGGACTTTTTACAAGGTCTTGGGGTGACAGGATGAGGGGCATGGATTGAAGCTTGAGGAGGGCAAATTTAGACTGGAGATTAGGAAGAAATTCTTTCCAGTGAGGGTGGCAAGACAACACCCTCATCATAAAAAAATTTCTCCTGATGTTGTGGTGGCACCTCATGTGTTCCATTCTGTACCCATTTTTCCTTGTCCTATCACAGAGCACCTCTGAAAGGAGCCTAGCAACTTCATCTTGACACCCACCCCTCAGATATTTATAGACATTGAGAAGACCCCTTCTCAGCCTTCCCCTCTCCAGACTAAACAGCCTCAGGTCTCTCAATCTTTCTTCATAGCAGAGATGTTCCAGTCCCCCACTCATCCTGGTAACTTCCACTGGACTCTCTCCAGTGGGTCCCTGTCTCTCTTGAACTGGGGAGTCCAAATCTGGTCACAGAATCACAGAATGTCAGGGGCTGGAAGTGATCTTGAGAGATCAACCAGTCCAAACCCCCTGCCAGAGCAGGATCCCCTACACCAGATTACACAGGGATGCACCCAGGTGGGTTTGGAATATCTCCAAAGAGGGAGACTCCACAACTCCCCTGGGCAGCCTGTTCTATTGTTCTGTCACCCTCACAGTGAAAAAAATTCCTCCTCATGTTTGCATGAAACTTCCTGTGCCTCAACTTCCACCCATTGCCCCTCGTCCTGTCACTGGGCAGCACTGAGAAGAGCCTGGTTCCACCCTCCTGGCACTCACCTTTACACATACGTAAACACTGATGAGGTCATCTTTCAGTCTCTTCCAAGCTAAAGAACCCCATCTCCCTCAGTCTCTCCTCATAAGAAAGCTGCTCCATTTCCTTAATCATCTTTGTGGCTCTGAGCTGGACTCCAGGTGTGGTCTCAGCAGTGCAGAGTAGAGGAGGAAGAGGCCCTCCCTAGACCTGTTGCAGTGACAGTGGAATATTGCTGTTAACTGGTGCAGAAAATGACTCTTCAAAAATTGATGCAGCTTATCAGCTTTGAATAAATCCTTGAATAGCTTTTTCTGTATGATAGATGTTTACCTTGATAAGAGAAATTGTGGTTTGTTGTTGTTGATTTGGGGTTTAATATTTAGGTTGCAATATCATTATGATAGGAGAAGAAACTCAGAGTATGATGTAGACGGACTTAAAATGTTGTAATTACATTAAAACTGGAAGTATAGTACTCCTGACAATTGGGAAAAAAAAGAACTTGGTGTGCTTAAACCACTTAATGAGTTGTGTTGCTTTGTGGTCAGAACCCAGAGCTGTATATTAAGATTATTACTTCACCAGTTATGCTTCATTTATCTGAATCTTTCCATTTTGGAGTATGTTTTACTGCTTCTTGATTTGCTTTTAGAGGGCAGTTAATCTGAGATTGAATAAAAAGCTATTTTGGACTTTTTCTTTTACTCATAAGGACAGATGATGAGTGATGGTGAGGCCTCGTACTGAATACTTGCCGAGTCCTGCACCCCTCACTTCAAGAAGGACCTCAGGGAACTGTTTAAGAGAGTCCATCACAGAGCCATAAAGATGCTGAAGGCAGTGGAACATCTCCCTGTGAATAAAGACTGAGGGACCTGAGTCACTCCAGCTTGGTGAAGAAGAGCCTGAGGTGTGACCTCATTCATGTTTATAAAGATGTGGAGGGCAGTGTCAGGAGGATGGAGCCAGGCTCTGCTCAGTGATGTCCAATGAGAGGACAAGGGGCAATGGGTGCAAACTGGGGCAGAGGACATTCCGTGTGCTCTTCTCTGGATGTTACTCTTCTCTAAATACCCTCCACTACCTCAATGTCTTTTGTACACTGTGACCCCCAAAACTGAAGACACCTGTGGCCTCACCAGTGCTGAGTACAGGGACATGATCACTTCCCTGCTTCTACAGGACACCCTGGGTTTGGTGCAGGCCGGGGTGTTTTCCTATCCTCAAGCAGATCAACAGTCCTGCTCAATTCAGTGCTGTCTGGAAACTTGTTGATGGTGCACCACTTGTGACCAACTAGATTGAACTCCATTTACCTCCACTCTTTAGACCTGACCATCCAGCCAGTTTTTACCCCAGCAAAGAGTCCACTTGCCCATGCTGTGGCCTGTGAGGTTCTTCAGGAGAATGTTGTGACAGACAGTATCAAAGGTTCTACTAAAGTCCAGGCAGACCAAAGGCTGTACTAAAGTCCCTCATTCTGGTTGCAGAAGGAGATAAACCACTCCATAATCTTCCCCTGTACTGAGGTCAGGCTGACAGACCTGGAGCTCCCCAGATCCTCCTTTTGGCACTTTTTGTAAGTGAGGTGTCCCCTTGTCAAGCCTTCAATCATCTGGCACCTCCTGTGTTAACCAGAACTTCTGGGATGGAGAGTAGCTTGGCAAGGTCCCCTGCCAACTCTCCCATCACTGAGACTTGTGGATGCCCAGATAGCCAAAAAAGTTGGTAACTTCTTCCTCTGGACTTATGAGGAGTTGATGCTGCTCTTCATCCCTATCAAGAGGCTGAATACTCTGGAGATAATGGGTCTGACTATTAAAGACTGAGGCAAAGAAGGTGCTACGTACCTCAGCCTTCTCCTTATCATTGATAGCGACGCTCTCCCCTGCATCCAATAAAGGGTGGATATTTTCTTTGGCCTTCTTTTTGTTGTTAATGGATTTGTAAAAAACATTTTTTGTTATCCCTCATGGCAGTGGCCAAATTGAGTTCTAGATGGGCTTTTGCCTTTCTGGTGTACTTGCTGCATGACCTTACTAGATCTCCGCACTCTTCTGGAATTGCCTGCCCCTCTTCCCAAAGGTGGTAAACTCTCCTTCTTTTCACAGTATCACAGTATCATCCAGGTTGGAAGAGACCTCAAAGATCATCACGTCCAACCCATCACCACAGACCTCAAGACTAGACCATGACACCAAGTGCCACNNATCCCAGCTCCCTCAACCTCTCTTCATAGGGCTTGTGCTCAAGGCCTCTCCCCAGCCTCGTTGCCCTTCTCTGGACATGTTCAAGTATCTCAATGTCCTTCTTAAATTGAGGGACCCAGAACTGGACACATTTATTTCCTCCTAAACCCTGCAAGAGCTCCCAGTTCAACTAGGGAGAAATTAAGGGAGTAGAAGACTGTTTTTGTTCACTCGAGTCGAATATTCTTAATTCCCTAAATTGCTGTCCAATGAAAGCCATTTTTTCTCACACATTTTGATTGATTTTATTACTAATACAGAAGTGAAATACCTTCAACAAAGGGTTTTATGTATGCACATGGAGTACCTTGACTTCATTTCTAAGAGGAAAAAAAAAAAAAAGAAACCCACCTAATTAACTGTTTAATAATGCTTTTGTTATTTCCTTTATGATGTTCATAACTGCATTGCTGATTCTTAATTAAAGATGTATTTTGTGAAATATGTCACATAAATAATCCTGCTGAGCTGTACTTTAATAACTATTCATCATTCATTTAGCAGGTACAAAGGGCAGAGGAAACAATTACTTACTGCAATGGGCTTACACAAGGCAGAGCAGAACAGAGGAGACTTTGCAGAGTATCTCATTGTCTGATTCAATCCACTGATGGGTTTAGAATGGACCCTGTTTTAACAGGAAAGGCAAATTTACTGTTGTGCTTATTCCTTATTATTAAAACTAATATCCTAATTATTTCTGGCAGGTTGTTTCTTAGGTATTATTTTGGTTCTTAGTAAATTGTTTATCTCTTTGATGTATTTTATTTCTGGTTTTGGAACTCTTTGTCCTGCTTTGGATGCAGGAAGCTGGACTAGTATTGTTGATGGATCACCTATTTAGGCACCTGGTTATGACCTGTGCTTCTGGGTGACATGCAGAACTTTAAGATGGGCAGGTTAATTATCTGTGTTTAATAAGACCAAATAACCCTTTTGAATGCAGTGATTTTTGAGCTCAAAATAGCTGAATTTCATGTGATTATGTTCAATTACTATATATATATACTTATATATGTCTATATATAAAATAATATAGTTGAACAATAAATTCAAATAGGATATTTTTCAGGGAACTGGCAGGTAATGCTGAACTAAAACATACGGAAACAATACTACACTTCACCTCCATTTTATGCCTGATGACAGTTATTTTTGCTTAGACATGAAGCAATGCTGTGGGCTGTCCCTAGAGGACACCAGACAGACTTTCACTTATTTCCCCTCCTCTATACCAGTGGAATGGGTGAAGAAGAAAAGAAGAGTAAAAACTTGAAAATGTGTGAATTTAGATAAAAATGTTTAATAAGTGAAAGAGAATCACAGAATCACAGAATCGTTTTGGTTGGAAGAGACCTCTAAGGTCATCGAGTCCAACCTTCAAATCAACATCACCATGGTCATTAAACTGTGCTCACAAGTGCCATGTTCACATGTTTCTTGAATGCCTCCAGGGATGGGGACTCCACCACCTCCCTAGGTAATGCCTGAACAAAAGCAGAAGAAAAGAAAAAGAAAAAAATTAATTTAGTGATGCAAAGACTGTCATTCACCACATTGCAAAGGTAGACCGATAGTCAGTTCTTAAGTGAAACCCCTAACTACTCTAAACCTTCTCTCTGTTTTACCTGAGCATGACATTGTATTGAGAGGAATATCTCTTCACTCTGGTCAATCTGTGTCACCTCCCAAAGTCTTGTAGACTCCAAGTCTATTCATCAAGGGAGCAGAGTGAGAAAAAAGAAAATCTTTACAAACTCTGCAAACACTGTTCTGCAGTAGCTGGAACTTTGCTATGTTATCAACATTGCTTTGGTGACAAATCTAAATCACAGCAAGATACCAACTACTATGAAGAAAATGAGCTCCATCCCAGCTAGACCCAGTAGAACCAGGTGGACACTAGGGAATTGAGTGTTTCAATTTAGTAGCAGATTTGTCTGGTGCTACATAATAACCTATGACCAAATAAATGGATTCTTTTAAAACATGCTGAAGCTTTCCTTGACACTTTAAGTATTTAAAAATTAAAAGCCTTTTGGCTGTATTATTTGAAAGAAGGATTTGTGCTGTGTGTACCCTGTGAGAAGGTTGTTTAGAACTTACTTGTCCAGGCAGAATTATTCCAAGTGTTAATTACTCATTCTTGGAGAACAAATTCCTAGGATGGAGTTCTCTGGAAGGAATTTGTAGAACCCTTCAAAAAAGAGACTGATGGAAAAACACCTCAAATCTTGGCAGACTTGAACTCCCAAAGTGAAATGTTCCTTTACGAGTATTCTACTCTTGAATGTTTTCCCCCAAGCTTTTTTGTTTCCACAACACGCATTATCAAATAAGCTGAATGAATTACAGCTCTGTTTTTGCTTGGATTGATGGTAGTTCAACCTTTTGTTTCATTGCAGGTGCCTCTGGGGATAAAATGGTTCAGAATTAATTTATCTTTCTTGGGTTTTCTTCCTCTTCCTGGCACGTGCTAATTTTATGGCTTATCCCAAACACACGTGAACATCTGGCAGCTTTCCTCTATATGCTTTTATAGATAACTGCCCAAATTGTATGGAAAGCTTTCTCTCAACCTTACTTATGTTCCAGGCTCTTTACACTTAGGGTGGAATCCATTTTAATAATCCATTTTAATACTAAACTCCAGAACCCTGGAACAGATCATAGAATCATAGAATGGTAAGGTTGGAAGGGACCTCAAGGATCATCTAGTTCAAATCCCCTGCCATAGGCAGGGACACCTCCCACTAGCACAGGTTACTCAAGGCCTCATCCAGCCTGGCCTTGAACACATCCAGGGAGGGAGCAGCCACAACCTCCCTGGGCAACCTGTTCCAGTGTCTCACCACCCTCACTGGAAAGAACTTCCTCCTGACATCCAGTCTAAATCTCCCCTCTGCCAGTTTAAACTCATTACCCCTAGTCCGGTCGTTGCAGGACCTTGTAAATAGTCCCTCCCCAGCCTTCCTGTAGGCCCCCTTCAGATACTGGAAGGCTGCTATCAGGTCCCCTCGAAGCCTTCTCTTCTCCAGGCTGAAGAGCCTCAACTCTCTCAGTCTGTCCTCATAGCAGAGCTACTCCAGCCCTCTGATCATCTTTGTGGCCCTGCTCTGGACCTGCTACAACTCTTCCATGTCCTTCCTGTGCTGAGGGTTCCAGAACTGCACACAGTACTCCAGGTGGGGTCTGACAAGAGCAGAGTAAAGGGGCAGAATCCCCTCCCTTGCCCTGCTGGCCACACTGCTCTTGATGCAGCCCAGGACTCTGTTGCTGTCTGGCTGCATGTGCACACTGCAGGTGGCTCAAATATAGTCCTTTGTATATCATTCATTTATATGTGTGTGTATATATATATGTACATATGTATGTACATATATACATGTGTGTGTGTGTGTGCATATATATATCCCCACACCATTCAGATTTAGAAAGTTGGTCCGATTTTGCTTAGCTACCTAAAACAATTAATTTGGATTAAATTAGTATGCAGATAAGGGGAAGAAACAACACTGACTTGAAAAATCAAAGGGAGATGTATCTCGTTATACTTAAGTCCTGGTTTAAGCTACTGCAGAACTGATTCTGTTCAGGGATATGACTTCCCAGCTCAACTGCTGCTCAGTGAGACACTTTCCAAATTTCAAGGTGGGTTTGCACAGCCAGGGGCTGCTTCCAGCAGTGAGATGCTGATGGGGAGAGCTCCTGCTAAAGGCTGGGCTGCAGAAAGTCTCTGGCTGAGACTTGCTACTGGGCACACCAAGGGCACTGTCACAGCTTGTGTCTCACCTTGGGGGGCAGAAAGTCAGAGGTGGTACCTGTGGGGAGATACAGGTTGGACATTTGTAATAATCTCTCCTCTGAAAGGGTTGTCAAACTCTGGGTGGGGCTGTCCAGGACAGTGATAGAATCCTCATCCCTGCAGTAACTGAAAAAGTGTGTAGATGTGGAGCTGAGGGATATGGTTTAGCAGTGACCTAGCAGTGCGGAGTTAGTGGTTGGACTTGATCTGAAAGTCTCTTGCAACCAAAATGAGTCCATGAACCTATGATTCTAAGTACATTTTCCTGAAGACAGTCCTTTGCACTGTCTTATTTGTGTGTAATTAAGTGTTAACGTCTCTCAGAAATCCTCAGTCACTTAGACAATAAAGCAAAGATCAATTTTTTTTCCATACATTGGTACTGTTTATATTTTCATATTCAGTTTCCTATTTAGAGTACCAGTAAGGGGTAAGAGCAGAAGAAAGGAGGTGTCCTATCCTTCCTATGGAAAGCAAACAAGAAAAGAAACATGGAATTTGAATACAGTGCTAGAGGGAAAATTTAACAGAAACAGTTCTATAACATGAAGCAAACAAACTTCCAATTTTTTTTTGTGAGTGACAAGGAATAATCACAAAATCCTCCTGAATGTGGCTTACAGATTAGTCACTGAATATCTGTGTAGAAGACAAGCTAATTGGTGGCATAGGTTGGTCTCAAACAGCTGCATGTGATGCCAGTCAGTTGCAGGATGAAGAGCTACTTAAAATAAACAGTTTTGTTTTGTTTTTTTTCTATTATTCTGAAAGCTGACAGTTTAAAAGGAAAATGTCATGGAATTATAGAATCAACCAGGTTGGAAGAGACCTCCAAGATCATCCAGTCCAACCTATCACCCAGCCCTATCTAATCAACTAGACCATGGCACTAAGTGCCCCATCCAGTCTTTTCTTGAACACCTCCAGGGATGGCAACTCCACCACCTCCCTGGGCAACCCATTCCAATGCCAATCACTCTCTCTGTCAAGAACTTCCTCCTAATATCCAACCTATACCTTCCTTGCCACAACTTGAGACTGTGTCTCCTTGTTCTTTTGCTGGTTGCCTGGGAGAAGAGACTGACTCCCACCTGGCTACAACCTCCTTTCAAGTAGTTGTAGAGAGCAATGAGGTCACCCCTGAACCTCCTCTTTTCCAGACTGAACACCCCCAGCTCCCTCAGTCTCTCCTCACAGGGCTGTGCTCCAGGCCTCTCACCAGTTTTGTCACCCTTCTCTGGACACATTCCAGTACATCTCTCTTGAACTGAGAGACCCAGAACTGGATACAGCACTCAAGGTGTGGCCTGACCAGTGCTGAGTACAGGACACAATAACCTCCTTTGTCCTACTGGCCACACTGTTCCTGATCCAGGCCAGGATGCCATTGGCTCTCTCGACCACCTGGGCACACTGCTGGTTCATGTTCGACTACTATCTATTAGCACCCTCAGGTCCCTTTCTGTCTGGGGGCCTTCTCCGCTCCATTTTGCACTCATTGCCCCTTGTCTTATCATTGACATCACTGAGCAGAACCTGGCTCCATCCTCCTGATGTTGCCCTCCACATCTCTATAAATACCAATGAGGTCACTCCTCAGGCTCCTCTGTTCCAAGTTAAAGTGACTCAGCTCCCTCAGTCTTTCCTCATAAGGAAGAGGTTCCACTTATTTCAGCATCTTTGTGGCTCTCTGCTGGACTCGCTCAAGCAGTTTCTTGAAATCCTTCTTGAACTGAGGAGCACAGAACTGGACACAATACTCCAGATGCAGCCTCACTAGGGCAGAGTAGAAGGGCAGGAGAACCTCTCTCGACCTGCTTACCACAACCCTTCTAATGCACTCCAGGATGCCATTGGCCTTCTTGGCTACCAGGACACATTGCTGGCTCATGGCCATCCTTCTTTTCACCAGGACCCCCAGGTCCCTCTGCTCTGAACTGCTCTCCAACAGGTCATTTCCAATTGTACTGTGGTCCATAGAGCTACTCTTTCCCAGATGCAAGACTCTATCCTTGTCCTTGTTGGATTCCATTCAATTTCTCCCCACCCAGCTCTTACACAACCTCTGAAGAAGGTGGTTTTTTTTTTTTTTCATAAGCTCCATTGTACATCTTGGACAAAGGCAAGGATTGATGTAACGAATGTTAAAAGTTCATTTGGAATTGATTATTTTATATATTAATATTTTAGCCTCTGTAATTAATTTCTAAGCCTCCTGTAATATTTTCAAGTAAAATTAATTTGGTGGTTTTCTTTAAAAATGGAAAACTGAGTCTCTAAATGGCACTGCTCATTTTAAAACTGGCGGGAAGCAGTCAGCTCCTCATTTACCATCAGAGGAGAAGCTGACCTATATTGGAAATGCTAACGATGCTACTGACATTTGGAAGAATTTTATTGCAAAAGTTAAAGAAAATACATGACTTCTTCCAGGGATGATTTTTTTATTGTCTATAATGCTAAGCCTCATTTAGGCTTTTAAACTTCATTAAAAATAACGGTGTGCTGTATTATTTTAAGTGGTCTCTCTGATCAAAGAAGATATTTTTTTTCTGGTTTTTTTTTTTTTCTTCCATTATAATTTTCCTTTCCTTGTATTAAGGACTCTCTATGGATTTTAACTGTCATTTTGAATATAATGTTATTCTTTCTTAAATCATGGATTTTTTTTCTTTTTTATGTGAAATCATAGAATCATAGAATGGTAAGGTTGGAAGGGACCTCAAGGATCATCTAGTTCCAACCCCCTGCCATAGGCAGGGACACCTCCCACTAGTACAGGTTACTCAAGGCCTCATCCAACCTGGCCTTGAACACCTCTAGGGAGGGAGCAACCACAACCTCCCTGGGCAACCTGTTCCAGTGCCTCACCACCCTCACTGGAAAGAACTTCCTCCTAACATCCA